>JARHVA010002465.1:1700000-2287500 GCA_037957365.1 Torreya grandis | reverse complement strand
GAATATTGCCTCATAAAGGAATTATGCTACCTTTCTCATTCATGATTCAATTCTCTAACCTATACCCATTTAGTAAGGTAGTTAGTGCATACTAAAATGTACTCATTGATTTAAGAAATTACATTAAGAATTCACAATGAAATTAATGTACCATTTTCAAAGGGTTCCAATACTAGCTTTTTATGAAGCAGAACCTCATCTAAACATGTGGATTTCCTCATACATTTGCATCTATCACATTAGTGGGTATATGCAATAGCATCTCTATGTAGAGTGGGCCAATAGTAACTAGTGATAAGGATCTTGTAGATTGTACTATTTTTTAAAAAATGTATTCTACAGGGTTCATCATGATATGCACGAAGGCTATCAAATACTTCATCCTCTTAAACACATAGTTTCATGATTAAATTAGGCCCATTGTGAAAGAGATATGCATAAATCCATGATTAAGGGATGCTCTTAGCCACCATGCTGTGTTTTTCCTTAAATGAAAAGTGTGTATAAGTCTAATCTATATCCAAATATCTAGAAATATATACAAAACAAGGACTCTTAATAGTCAAAACAAAGAGATGTTCATTAGGAAAATAGTCGTATACTAGTGGTCTATTTTCATTAGATTATAATATAGACATAAAATCAACAACTAAGTTGTATTTACTAAGCCTATCTACAATGATAGTGTCAAATTCATGTAACAAAAAAAAAACATCTGATTATACTACAAATTATTGCTATTTTGTTCATTAATTATTTAATAACAACATGATCAATATGGATAAAAAACAAGATAACCAGTAGTGTAATGTTAGAATTTGTTGATAGCATACACTACTACAAGGAATTCCTTCTTTGTAACTATATAATTTAATTCTGCATTTTGTATATTCAAAATGATAAAATATATAGTGTAGTTAAGTGTCCCATCCTATTTCCTAAGGATTGCTCTAAATGTTGTGTCAAATGCATTAGTATGAATGTGGAAGGATACATTCAAATATAAACCTCTCAACATAGGCACTGTCACAAGTAAGTATTTGAGAATTTGAAAAGATTCATGACATGCATCATTTCATACAAAGTTAACATCTTTTCCTAACAAAATAAACAACAGAGCTTCTATATTAATAAAGTCGTTAATGATCCTATCATAATGTATAACATGTCTTAATAAACTTCTCGCATCTCATTTATTTTTTAGTGTAGGAATTTTTTATCACTTCTATCTTAGCAAGGTCTACCTCAGTTCCTAAATTTTAAATATGGTGTCCTAGTACAATACCTTTTTACAATAGCATGTAATAACTTTCTCCAAGTTGGAGAGGGCTTAATTGTAGGTTCCCCATAGTCCCTGAAATCATCCATATGGTCACGAGATAGATCAATGAAAAATATCAAGACCACCCTTTGAAAGGTAGAAAGAGTACTGCATATCCTGAATGGGTGGATTGAGTAAGGGCATGTAAATATTGTTTTATCTTGTTTTTTTAGGGAAATTTTGATCTATTTGTATATGCTAAAACCATCAAGGAAATAGAAGTATTTATTTCCAGAGAGGGTCTAAAGGACCTAATCAATGAATGGAAGATGAAAGTGATTTTTCCTTATGACAATATTTATTTATATATAATCTACATGGATGCACCATTTTATAGTTCTTTTAGGGGAGATTAACAAGTGGAGAGACCCATTAACTATAATAGATGGAGTATATGAAGCCTGCATCCAAGATTTTTTTTAATTTAGTTTTTATAATTTCTTGAACAATAGGGTTTGCCCTTCATTAAGGTTTCTAATGGTTTTTCACTCTTTTTTTAATGTATATGTGGTGAGTGCATATATTTGGGTGTATTCCTTACATATCATGATAGTCCCATGCAGTTTTTGCTTTATGTTTTTGTAACATGGTGATTAGTTGGGTTTCATATTGAACATTAAGTTTATTTTTGATATTAAAGGGTCTTACTAGGAGTATGTCCACTTAATTTTATAGGGTTTCCATATATTTAATATTTCCTAGAATAATTCTAAGGCATAAAGTGTGTGGTTGAAGGTGATGAAAGATCATAATATCCTCCTTTGTGTCTAAAGATTCTTCTTCGTGCAAGATATTGGAAATGGGGTGATGTGTGCATTTAAGGAGGTTATCAATGTGACAATATGTTGTGTATGTGTTTTATATGACATTGGAAGTGAAAATTCATTCTTCTTGTGTTTGTAATAAAGGGTTGCATTAAATGGTGAGAATTATTTGTAAGGGGAATTGGTCATCATCCTCAAATTCTACCCATAAATATTTACCCATTTTGATGAAAGTTGGGTAGGTGAATATAAAATTAGTTTCTTCATGGTGTTTTCATTGGAAATGATCATGTTATTTGACCTACATCTAATGATTGCATCATTTGTATCCATCCAAGGTATGCCTAAGATCAAATAGTATCCACCTAGGTTTTCTTTGTAATAACATGAAATTAGTGGGATACTCTCATGATAACAAGGTCCTATATGACTTATTTAGGTTTTACAATTGAAATATCTACCATATGTAGAGCAATGAGTGTTTCACAAAGGCATGAAAGTCTAAGTTTCCTCCTAGTTTATTTTATCATGACATTGGTTGATCCTAAATCAATAAAAGTGTTTTGATTAAGGGTGACATTGATGTAAACAAAAACAACTAGTTTACCTAGGTTAGAGTATTTGATTGGGATAATGTTACCCAACATGATATCTGTAAGTTACCGAACCACATGGATAGCCTTTGGATCTTTTCATTTATAAATCAACTTTCTTAAGGTAGAGTTCTCAAACAAGTTTAATTTAAATGAAAACATACTTAGTTTATTGAAACATATGGATTTTGACATAAAAATTTATCAACTAGAATAAAAATTCAAATTCTAACTTTGGCTCTTACTTTTACAGATTGAGTCTCTTTAGAAAAGGATGATTATTTAGTGCTACTTGTTCAATGGATGTGCTAGGTTTAGGAGTAAGACTATTATTGGATGGTTGTGGATTATTTGGTGTGTTAAATATATCATCAATAGGCTCCATTATTATGGGTGGAGTGAGTTTTGGGAAAGCCTTTCCTGAATAAAGTCAAACATTTTCAACTTCAACCAAATAAGTGGGGTAGGTTATCACATCATTATTATACATTTGTTAAACTGGCTTATTTTTGCAATTAGGGGTAGGGTGTGTAGGAAATTATGGGTCTCTTGGTGGAGATGGAGTGGGAGTTCATGGAATTAATTTTGATTATTACTACATGTGAGGTTGTGGAAGTTTTTTAATTATAATATTTTTGTTGAGCCAAGGCCAATTCCCTTGCATTGACTGTTGCCATTGGTTAGAGGGTGAGTTCAATTGATAGTTATATATATTTTTATCCATGTTTGTTGTTTAAACTACTACTAGTTGGTTTGGGTTTGAGTTTTTTTCCAATTCCAATTCTTATTTTGGGGTTGGGGTTATGGTTGGTATGGTTGATTCAAGGGGGTAGATGCATGTAAATTAGGAGGAATAAAAAAGTGCAAATTTAAATATGGAAACCCATATGACACACCTAAATTTTGTGTCCTTTATGACCATAAATTTCATTGAGATACATAAAATATATGTTATCCATCTCCTCTAATGACATGAAGCTCCAATGCATTATGATATTCTTTTATTATTCTAGCTAATTTGAAATTGGTAGTGTGGCATTTACAATCATCTTTATTTTTACGACAGACCAAATAGTATATAGTCAAGGCCTTGTTTATTTCTTATTACTTCCTCCATGTGTAAAATGTATCTAATTGTATGTCGAAGTGATTAATTATGTCTTATTTCATGTCTTGCAATAAATTACTGACTTCCATCTTTGATATTCCATTAGTATATTTGGATGATGATAGTGATGAAGCTCGATTTTTGTGAGTTTTTTCATCATTAAACTTGAGTAATTTATGCATAATAGAGTGATATATTTGAATTTAAATTAGATCCCTCTCTAATTTATGCATAAGATATTGATTTATACATAAGAGAGTGATACCTTGAGACATGTTTACTACTCATTAGATCCAATGCTTTAAGACATTCTTCCTCGATTCCTTTCAAGAATACCAGTTTGATAGGTTCTCAATACAACATGGCTTTTTTATATTTTTGTGGACTGAACATGAATCTATCTAAGTAATCTTCCAATAATTCATCTTAGTTTTATGACATCCAGAAGTTCTCATTCATTGCATAGTCCCTTCCTTTGTAATATTCCTAGTACTTTAAGAAAAATTTGTCCTTCATGTCTTCCCAAGTGGATATTGTATCTCTTCCCAACCCCATAAACCACACGAGGGTTGTATAATTAAGAGTGGATAGAAGTAGTTTTAACTTCTGAGCATACTAATTTTAGTTCTAACTACAACATAGGACATAAAATTTAAAGAGAAACATATCATGATATTTGTTAGCCGTTACTCTGAAGTTTGACAAAGCACAAAGATGAATATTTTTCATGGTAAATTACCTATGGGGGCATTGATTGGAAACTCAAAGTTTATGGCCTTATATTTTTATTCATTATTGTCCTCCATGATTTTTTATACTACTTGTAAACCAAAAATTTATGCCACCCATTTTACAAATCCTTTGTCATCTTTTTCCCATGATGTGCAATGAATAGTGATTTAAGATTCTTAAAAGGAGAGGAAAGTCTTGTGATTATGGGTTATGGATAGGGGATTCTTAAAATTTATTTTAGAATTTCAAAAAATACATATTATTTGGTTGATTCATTAGGTTTAGTAGGTTTTAATATTTTATTTAGAGCTAGAATGGCTTTGAGTTCTCTTTTGGATAGGAGTTTGGGTGAGGGTTGAGGGAGTTTAATACTAGATTCTTGAGTGTAGGGTGGCCAAATAATAACTCTTGGAAATGGTGCAAATACATCCTTCTCATGGGTATGGGGATCCTCTTATCATTTATTCTCAAACTTTTTTACCAGTTTAGGTAAGAACTACTTTGATGCTTCTTATTCTACCTCCAATAGTTGATATGAATCAACTACAGTCATTATAGGTGATATATCTATTGCTATAGGTGATATTTTAGGTGATATTTGTATTTTTAAAGATGATTTCCCAACTTATTCTTCTATAAAGAAGCTTATTATTTTAAGAAAAATTCTTCCCAAGTAACTTATTTTGCACTGCATATAACCACTTCCTCCTTATTTTTGTGTTTTTTTTCTTACCCTACACAAGGTTAGTTTGAAAAGGTTTTTTTGTTTTACCTGATCTAAATTTCAAAATTTGAAATCTAACTTAAAAATCAAAAATTTCACTCTCAAAATTAATAAATATTTTGCTAGAAAACATGAATTTTTATGCTAGAAAGTATAAAATTTTATTCTAGAATACAACAAAATTTACTTCTATGAAATTATTAAATTTAATTATATGAAAGAAAGAAATATTACCCAACCTTTGGAGATTTTAGTTCTTGACACATTCCCTGAAAATGATGCTAAAATGATTGGAAAAATAAAATCCCTAATTAAATTGATGTGCCTCCAATCATTGTATGTACAACCTGATAGATGTGTTCTAGAGGGGTAGCCACTTGGTTTATTAAAAATGCTCATTCATTAAATTGAAAAACTAGGGTATGTATAATTTGTTATGGTATCATTACTATATGTGCACACTAGACTGATGAAAATGCTTAAGGTAATAATGGTTGTGTTGTCCCCCAAAAATATCACTCATTTTTGGGACAACATTTGAACTATTTTGGTCTTACAGACCAAAATTGTCTCTTCCCTTTTTCAAAATTTGTCTTAGGCATTCAAATTCTTCAATTTTCAAGCTTCTTAGAAATCTATGGACTCTGCAGGCTTAAATCTATGGACTCTGCAGGCTTAAATCTATGGGCTATGTAGGCTTGAATCTACGGACTCAGCAGGAAGAAGAAATCTACAGACTCAACAGGTCAAGTTCAAGGGGCTTTTATACTTTGAAATCTACAGACTCTTTCAAGGTTAGAGAAAACTACGGACTTGGTTTCTATGGACTATGTAGGCAATTTTATTTCTACAGGTTCAATAGGTTCAATGGTGGTTTCAGTCAAAAGAATTAGTTTTCAACACTTAGTCATTTTTCAGGATTGTTTTAGCACCTTGGTTTAATCAAAAATCTCCATCGGCAAGCATCTAAGCACAAAAAGAGGCTTGAACCATTGAACCACTTTGGTTCAAAGGTTCAATAGGTTCAAGGTTCAACGGTGGGTTCAATCAAATAGTTCATCAGCCGGTTCAAAGCTTTGTTTGAACCATTGAACCAAAATTTGGTTCAACCGATTGGTTGAACGAAAAGGTTCAACAACAAGTTCAATGCATGGTTCAACCAAGCGGTTCACTCACTTGGTTCATCCACTTGATTCTTTCAGTTGGTTAATCGGTTGAACCATCGGCTTGAACCATTTTGGTTCAAAGCCTTAGTTCAACCAATTGGTTCAACGAAACAATTCAACTGTTGGTTCATCGCCAAAGTTCAAAGGGGCGGTTCAATGCAAAAGAAAGCTTCCCAAAGGACAAGTTCCCTTGCGGAGGACACTTAATCAACAAAAGCACCCTTCGAAAGGGTCATTTTCAAGGAAGCTGAAAGGTAATTCTTTTAGATTTTTGTTTAAGGCATTTAAAATTGGCTAAGACATAATTCTTTCAAACTTTTGTCTGAAGGAATTCCTTCGAACAAAAAGTTTGAAAGAATTCAAGAAGTGAATGCGGGCAGAAAATTTGAAGACTTGTTCAAAGACTTGGCGAAACAAATTTTCATGGACTTTTCATCCATGGGAATTTTCCCCGAGGAAAATGTCCACGGGAAAATACCCATGGAGAAAACACGAGGGATAGTCTGCAGGGGAAAATGCGGGAGACTCTTAAGGAAAAGGTCATCGAAGGACCTCGAAGGGCAGGTGCCCTTGTGGGGGAATCTCGATGACCAAAGTAAAGGACATTTTCATGAAGTCTAAACGAAGAATCTTAGTCACCCATATGAAGCAAGAAGCCCGAAGGCCATTTGAAGACTGCCCAAAAGGCAGATACCTTTGCAGAGGGCGGGCTCTTTCTGACCCAAGGCAGATCATTCATTAAGACCCAAAAGGGTAGATTCTTTCCATAAAAGTGCCAAACAAAGAAGCTAAAGAAGGACCAAGGGTTGATGCACTCAAAGACGTCAAATTCAAGACAGTGAACTAGCCGTTGAGAGCACATCGACTGGCGTGTGAATGTCAATTTTAAAGCCCATAAAATAGCTGTTGATCCTTTGAATCTACAAACCCAAATGCATTCATAGACTTCAAGGTCAAGACCAGCAGAAAGCGAGAAAGGAATAAAATAACAAACTGAATCCAAGACCTGATTCAATTAACCAGAAAAGGAGGAATGATGAAGGTAGGATCAGATCGCCAGGTGGACATTGAAAGTTGCAAACTTTCAATAGCGTGACTTGTTTCTCTACATTGATAAAATCAAATGGGTAAAATGCCCCTAATTTCCAACCTATCTTCCTAATAGTTCCCAATGCATCATGATGTATTACTGTTCCCGATTCCTTCTTGAAATGGCTATATAAGGGACTCTCTTGTTATTGTAAAGGGCATCTCTTTTTTGACAATTAGAATGAAACTCTACCCAAATTATAAGGCATTACTGAGACTTTGAGCTTAGATTGCCGATCATATTTTGTTACTAGAATAAGAAAGCAAGTGGTTTTTTAGACTTTGTGTTGTAATATCTTTGTTGTTGAGGAAACTGTTCTTATGTCTTTTTCTTCAATATATCTTATGTTCCTTTAATTCAATAAGCAGAATTAGTGACAACAGTTAGAAAGGTGTCCTGAAGAGTCAAGTGTGGAGAGACTTTGTGCCTCTATAATTGCCTTTAGTGTGTTTTCTTTTTGTGTCTATGTAAAGGACTTTGGGACGACTTTGTGCCCTCATTGTCCTTCATATCTTACTCTTGAGCAATCCAGGTGAAGAATTTGTGCTAAATTTTGATTTGCTGGTTATTACATCCTTTGTTACCTTTTGTTTTTACTACCAGGAGTATTTTTGTGGTTTGCTGAATAATACTTTTGAAAGTAAAGGAGTGCTATCTATTATTTCCATTGAGTTTTTCCTTTGATTTGTATGCATCATCTCTGAAGAAAGAGAGATGTATGGTTTGTCCTACCCTTGAGTATTATTTTCATTTATATATATATATAGAGAGAGAGCATATCTACAGGGAACCTCCCCTTGATGAGAGGAGAGATCAGTGTCCTTGTGATGTGGTAAACCGACACATTTGGATGACTAATCTTCCAACTTTGGCTGATCAGACCTATTTTGTTTATCAGTACGCTGATCGACAAAATATTCAACCAACAGGTTGCATATAGGCAACAAACTTTACAAAAATGTAAATGACAGAATATAAACACCCTTACATGAAAGCAAAATTATACAAAGGAAATTTGTAAATAAATAAAATCAATATTGTTTTTTAATATTATTATAATTGATCTGAAGATACTGTATCAATTATATATGATAACAATTACTCTATAATAAAATCAACTATGGAAAAACAATATGCACACACAAAGATATAATGTAAACATAGAACTAAAATGAATTTTACAATTAACGGATGGGATTGTCATAACAAATCCTCATAATTGGACCCTCCTTGATTGGAATTATGTTTTAGATACCTTATTTGATTACAAATGCTTCAAATCAAATCAATTTAATTTCATTGATAAAATTCTATAGCAATATAATGATTTCTACACCAAAGTACAAAATATTACAATATCTATGTCACTCTTTCTCACTATATATCTATGTTATAATATTTTAAGATTTTAAACACCTGTAATCATTATCATTATATATCTAAGGTATGTGCTTATTATCTAAACACATACATAATGGTTACAACTAAAATATCACATGCAATGATAAAAATCAAATGAAGATAAGAAGGGTGTTATGATGGTTAAAACCATATGGTTGTACAATATAATAATGACATCATGGTCTAATGGAGTTCCGTTATAACAACCTATTATCATGTTACATGACTTTTGGATAAGTTTGAGTGAGCTGGAAAATGGTTGGAGTTGAAAGCTGGAAGTTATGTTGTATTCTATAAAATGTCCATCTACAATAGTTGATGCAGGTGCACTCAACTAGTTGTTTTGGTTGATCATGGCTAGTGTTTTTGGGTGGCTCTTAGTTGTTTTGGGTGCTTTGTGTCTCCGAATTCTATCTAATCAAAGGTTATGGGTATATCTTCCAAAATAGATGTAGGCTGCTAAGTATAAAAAATGTATCTTTTCCATTCCATTTACTCATGAAAATATCAAACCATTAAACTATATTATAAAACATATAAATAACATATCAAACTTAATATTTAATTTTAATACACATGCACACACACACATACATGCATAATATATACATGAGTATATTATGAGTTTGTAGGAATGGAAAATATGACAAAAAATAACTAGTTAGGAAATGATTATATAGGCAGATGAGGCCATTTCTAGGTGTCACCAGTTTTCATGACACCATGGCATTCTTAACAACACAATATAGCTATATTATTTAGCTATTTACGTTACTTCAAAATTATTTAAGAAAGACACTTTAAATTTTTCTAGATCTATGTTATGCAAGATCCCTTTTTCCATATTTGGTAATGGCCCTTGCCACACTTGAAATAGGTTATGGTACCACATATTTTTCCTCTTCCTCCTATTATATGCTAAGGATATATTCCACCTCGATTATATCTTACCCTTTGTTCTAGTTGTTCTTTCCACATTGGTTTTGGTATAAACTACAACCTTAGTTCTAGTTGTAACATCCACCGTGAATTTGGTTATAATTTCCTTGGTTTTGATACCCACTTTGATTTTGTGGTTAGAACATAATTATATCCTAAGTTAACCCCATCTCCCTCTCCTAATTGATCTCATTGATCACCTTGAATTTTACATCGCATGAGTATTTGAATCATATATATTTTAGTAACATGTGCCATTTATTTTATTATTTCACTAAAATAATAATAATAAATTATGTCTTATGAATTCTTTTTCATGCTTGCAATGACAATGTCACTACTTACATATTTTCTTATTTTGAATCCCCTTGATATGCATAAATAACTCATAGTCGGTAAAAAAATGACAATGTTTTTAACATTTCATGTGCACCACCTATCAATAATTCTATAACTATGATTTTATATTCAAAATATACACTCCATAAATGGGCTTATCCATGTATTGAAGTTACCAACTACTTTGATTTTAAGTGCAACACCTAGTGTTTATTAAACATGAGAAATTTTCTTCGTCACTAGATACCTTCTAAATGATGGTAAAATTCTCCAAAATACCATTCCAAATATTGTAAAGGATGTATTTTATATGACATATTTACAATAATGATTTGAAATGTACATAATACACATGCACACTCTCATTATCATATTTCTTATTATCCTTCAATAAATAGATTATTTATTTCTCAAACTCCCACATATGGAATTAAATTGGATATGTTTCCTTAAAACTATCTAATTAAATCATAATTTGGTTAGGGTCAAATTTTCAAGACCATGTGTGTAGACAATTTATTAGTGTCATTTCAAACTAGCTTACCCTTCTATCCAGTGTTGTCACTCATTTTACATGCCATGTGATATGACACTTTTAAATGTGATCCACAACATATTTAAATCCCTAACACCCTAATAGATTCATTGACATCTCACAATATATTTCCAGATGAATCATATCTTCTTGTTATTTTTGTTCTTGATTCACACTCCCTTTGAAAGCCCCACTCCCCATAAATCATCTAGAACCTCTTATGCATATATTTATTTTCTACCCTATTTTCCCTTGTGTGACACATTTCAAACTTGAAACCATGGGATTTAAAAATGGAATGCTTCTTCCATCCAAAGAAACTTGAAATTTGTCCCCTCTTATCGATAATACAACAATCATGCTTTTACTCAATTGTATGGTTATTATGCCTACCTATGTACACATTTTGTTAGTCATAATTTTGAATTCTGTTTGTTCCACCACCATATCATCACTTCCTTTTAGATCATATATCCTTGCCTCAAATATATTTTGATTGATTTATTATTCAAACTCTAAACACACACAAGTTTTGGCTCATAGAAAGTTTGAGTCTAAGTTTCCATCGCAAATTATGCCTTCTACCTTATCATCCATATCATCTTGTAACATCCATCCATTTTCCTCCCATGGACCTTATTAACTTAGGGATTTTTCCATGGGTAGGTCTCTATCCTCATAAGGATGTCTCTCCCCTTTATGTGAGCCAGTAAAATTCCCTTCCTTCTTATTATGGATCCTACAAGCATTTTCATGATTAATCCCTACCATATTCCTAGGACTCATAACATACTGCATGTTATTTCTACTTTAATTATACATTTTTATCATTTCTTACCTCTCATTAGGAGTATACATTTCACTAAGTCCTTCTCATATAATGTTGTGAAAAGTCACTCAACTTCTTGTAATTTTCCTAACCCTTGCATGAACAAATCTAGAAACTCATCCTCATGTCTATGATTCCAAAAACTAATGTGAGTATCTTGATGCATATATGAATTTTTTTATTGAACAATCCTCTAGGATTTCTTAATAACCCAAACTTTGATTTCCTAGAACATAAATAATTCAAAAATGATAATTATAATACATAGTTTTTAAATGCACCTATCCACCATACATTTATAGCTCTTATTCACTCTTCATACAACTATTTCAAAAATATTACCTAATATTTAGGCTAGGCATACTTCTTTCTAAAGTTATAACTTTGACCTACCACATAGACCACTCAAAATGAATGAATGTGCTCTAGTAACTCACAAAAAATTATCATAAATATTGCTTTGTTTATTCTCTTGAAACCATTTCCTAGGTTTCAAACCCTTCTAACAAAATTTATTTATAAATACTAAATATTTAGTATCAAACTAGGTCTCCACACATTTTAAATAATTTTTCCCTACCATTTACAACCATGATCTACATACTTTATTTAAATAGGTTTTCAATAATGGAACAAAAAAATTGTGCTTTTTTTATATCATTCCAAAACCCTACACAATCCCAATCTTACACAAAATATAGAAGAATACTTAAAGCACAAACATATCACTTAAGCCTATATAATTAAGCACTCATACGAGGCACAACAAGATGAATCTAAAAAACCCATAATGAGAACAAAGTTTTTTAGCAATTTAGATACACATGGTTATTTAGGGTTAAGGGGTATTATATTAGCTTTTACACAAGGATGGTGAACTAATTCAATGAGCATGATAATTAATATAAAACTCAAATAAATAGTATTATAAATTTATACAACTAAGATTGTTAAAAATAGTGAAGTATAGTTATTGATAGATATTGAAATGAGTTGGAAATAAATGATACGTAGTTGATTTACTATGCACATGTAGGTATGATCTAAAAAAAGATAGAAGTGGACTAGAATATGACCTTGTAATAATCATCATATTTTATAAATATTATTTATATGGCCTCAGAGGTTTTCATCAGAACTTGATAGTTGCGTCGATGCAAATTTGTGACTTTGACATAGGTGTCATGTATAGAATACTAAATATTTTTGGATGTGACAAAGTTGACCCTTATATATTTTTTGTCACCTTTATTATGATGTATTCAAAACATGCAAACATGTTGTTACTCTTTTTCAAATGATCAAAACCTAGATCTTCATATTTGGAGTGATTATGTGAAAAATGGGTTAGTGGAATCATGGTGTCAAGTTGCCCCAAGAACCCCTATGTCGATGGGTGTTGCCTACATATCTAAAACCTTTAAGAGGGCCTCATACTTATGAAGTTATCCCCTATGGGTTATCTTGTGTGTGCATAAGGATGCAGTGTGTGATAAGAATATACATGCAGTGACCTGACTTGTAACTTAGAAAATATGGCTCATGAATTTTATTTGAATGCTTCATACCTATTAAAATATTGATCCTATAAATAATATAGAAATAGTGATGAATAGGTCATGTTTAATAATTTTAATGATTTATTGAGTGATTTTTGGTATGTTTCTTTGTGAGTTCCAGGTGTTTACTAGGTTAGGAATGAATGAGGGTTGATCTTGTATATATTAATCCCTTTTAGAAATATCTCACATTAAATCAATTAGGATGACTTTTAGGATACATTTCTTTTGAAAATTGGATGACTTTTGGGTACTAGACACTTTTTAGGAAAAGTGGACACTTGCATTGATGTAGATGTTTGTTTGGGATGGAAATGTCTAAGAATCTATAAAATAGGTACATATTGAGAGTTGACAGTAAAGAATAATAGTCAAGTGTAGATATTTTTGTACATTATAGAATGCTCGATCATTAGAATAACAATGTTA
The DNA here is from genome assembly GCA_037957365.1 of Torreya grandis. NCBI lineage: Eukaryota > Viridiplantae > Streptophyta > Pinopsida > Cupressales > Taxaceae > Torreya > Torreya grandis. Next base: position 2,273,971 of record JARHVA010002465.1, on the reverse strand, counting down.
AGACTAAGAGGTAAGAAATTATGCACAAATAGATAATGAACACAAGCTTTTAAACAGTGGGTAGGTCTAAAAATGAAAGGTACAACCATGATAGATATTTTCCAAGTGTACAAGACTGAGGTAATACATAAAATCAGATTTTAGTATGTAAATTAATGAAATTACTAGTCTAAAATAAATAAATTAATACCTAAGAGTGTAAAACATACCTTGTATTTGTGTGAGCCCAACTTGAGTGTTATGTTGGTGACTAATATAAAACCAAGAGCATGTTATATTATATTATTAGTGTATGAAATCTAAATTTGAAATAATTTTAAATGCTTGTAAGTATAAAGATAAAGGTTAGGATTACACCTATGTGTTGATGTAACCATCTTGCCTTTTGATAACTTGATTTGAAAGGATACCTCATCATGAAACATTCAATTTGATATTAGGGATTTTTTTAACCTAAAACTATATATATAGATATTGGAGGACACATGCCCCCAATCCTTAGTGTAAGGGTGAGTTACAACATGACCATTGAACTTGTTTCATCTCAATCATGCAACCCAAATCTGTGCATGATCTAGTTAGTGTGACTGATTTAATCAACTCACACTATATATATGGTGAGGGTGGATGATTTAATCAAATCCAACCTATAAGTCTAGTAAATTTAGACGATTTAACTAAATTTAACTTATAAACTTGGTAAGGTTGAGAGATTTAATTATCTCAACCTTCTAAAGATGAACCAACTATTATAGTAGATTGGCTCAATAAAAGTCCATCCTGGGTATAATAACAATCTATAATAACATTTGAAATCTTGAAATTTATTTGATTTTGTAATTTTAGGTTCCCTTTGCATGGCACATTTTCCTCATATATGTCTCAAGCTAACATTTGGGTGTAATAATAGTACCAATGTATAGAATTTTGCCAACAATATGTATATGAATCATATAACTATGAAATATGGTGAATCTAAAATTGTTTCAAGTGTGGAGGGCATGTTTCTATGACATGCACCCAATGAATCTAGGAAATCAAAGAACTGAAGTAAATGTGGGGAACATGTTTCTATAACATGCCCTGACTTTAATTTGGAGATGTTGAATATTGAATAAGTGTGGAGGTCATGCATTTTTGACATGCGCTCAGTGAAATATGATAGGATCTAGAAAAACAAACATGCTCTGATACCACTTTGTTAGGATCTAGGAAGCACAATTGATTACCAAGCAACTAAACATGCAGAATTTAACCAGAATCACAAGTAACTAGAATTCAGAAATAACACAAAATATGAGAGATAATACCCAATTGTATTAATACTCTTCCTAAAGGAAATACAATAAAGAAGATGCCACAGTCTTCTTCCTTACACACCTCTAGGGCTCCCACACCTCTAGGGCATAAACAGTAAATCTATTCAAGAGCTCACTCTCTCTCTTACGGTCCCAACACACAACTCAAACACAGAGTTGGTGTTCACCTCCAACCAGTCAGTATCACTACTACCAGTACCACCAATCAGTATCACTACTGCCAGTACACCGAGTATACAAACATACTCAACTGAGTACACACACATACTCAACCGAGTACACAACGTACTCCAAGTAGATCTCACCTGATCTTGCTCCTTGATATGTTGCTGTCACCTTTGATCTTGCTACCCTGCAGACCTCCTTTGACCTCACACACACACACCTATAAATCAATGATCTTACTTACACATGTAGATCTCCAAACGTGGCCTTGCACACCTGCCGACCAAGATCCTACACACATGAAGAACCCTTTTGATTCTCCAAACCAGCACCCCTGTGGATCTCTACAAGAACGTGCACAACTTGAAGCTCTACCTGATCATACACACTCGACACCCCTGTGGAACTAGGAGGAACACACCTTGCTCTCTTCCCTCTAAAGGAGCTAACCTTGCTCAACTCAACTAGCACACTTTTTACAATACAGCCCATGAGTCTCTTAAATAGATCTCATGCAAACAATAATTAGACATGCAATTACAATAATTAGATTCGCAACTCCAAGACTAAAATTAGCCTTTAACATGCAAATAATTGATTCATTAACAAATTGTCTATGAAACTCGCAGTTCTAAACCGCACAGGCGATTGACATCAGTCCCTATCTGTCAGGGGATGACCGATGTCAGCTGATCCCTGATCGATGTCGGTAGCTTCCTATCTCCACCTGACCGACGTCGATTGTCCTGACTGACACCGATGACTGTGACACTCAGTAACCTCCTCCCATGTCTGCATTAGTGAAGCTTTTAGCTCCACAACCTAACAATCTCCCACTTGGAGATAAACAGTTGCACTGTACCTGTACTTGTACACCGTCTAATCTATTTCCTGGCTTGTATCCCTCTTCAAGCTCAACCTTGAAGACCAACCACCATAAAACCTATGGTGAACCTCCTATCATCCAAGTAACCTACCGCATCCACATCTACAAACCCATGTAGAAAAGAACTTGACCCTGCATAGCATGTCGACCTGCTGCTGGTCCCTCTCAAATACCTGAGAATCCACTGAACTGCCCTCTAGTGCTTCTTTCCCAGATCAGCTCTAAACTTTTTGATAGCTCCCACTGCATGGGCAAACCCAGGTCTAATACGCATGTACTTAACCTCATCATGTGAATTAGGACACTATTCATAGAACTGTCCCACCCATCAACGTGCTAACTGGTTTCACACAATCATCCGGAGACAAAATCAATCGTGATCTCCATGTCTCTAAAAACATACTTATGCCAAAGAATTTTGCTCCTCCAAATTCTTCATGACACACCTCTGAACTAACTTTACCTTTAGCTAAAAAAAACCCTGTATGTGTAGCCCTGCATCAAGCAAACACACAACATACAGTAACATGATGATGTTGCAATCATCACCCACCTGGTAAAGAAACCACAATGGTTACAATGACATTGACTAAAGCCATGCTTTGTCATCTACCTGTCAAACCTGTACCATTGTCCTGGAGCTTCCTCAAGACCATATGACCTGGCCTTCCATCTCACGTGTCCATTCTCTCTATTCTTTAACCAAGGTATCCATTCATCTTTCAGTGCTTTCTTACTAGTTGGCAACCCTACCAAATCTCCCATTTAGTTCTGCATCTTAGGAATCAAATTCCTCATTCATGCCATGCTCCCACTGTTTCCTGGATCCTTCCTGCTCTGTAGTGAGCAATGAGTATAAAGAAGAGGAATAACAAATTTGAGGCTTACTTACCCTTTCAGTCCTCCCCATGGGCATTTGAGACTCCTTGACAGCTTGTTGTCCACCCAAAATCCATTCCAGTGACCGACCTCGATCACCACACAGTCTGCATCTGATCGACGCCAGTTCCATGCGACTGTCCAGGTCACCGACACTGGTTATCCTACCGACGTCAATCTCCACCTGGCCGACACCACTAACTTTGCCTGTCTGCACATGACCGACATCGGTGCTTGTCTGTTTGACACCAGTTTTCCCTAATCAACGTCGGTACCTGTGTTCGCCTGTGAGTGATGAATTTTTACCCGTGAGCTCTCTTTGGATCAAAACCCTATCTAAACTACCCTACTTAGAGTTACTCAGCCTTTTCCACTGATCTCTGTCTGTCATCTCCTCCATGAACACCAAGGCTTTCCAGTTCTTAATTCTGTCAAAGACATCTGACTTTTGCTTAAGAACATGCATCTCCTTCTTGCTCTTGTGACCAAGCCTACAAAGCCATGTCCTTGCAACAGAAGAAGAATCATTAATACAAGCAGGTAGATAAAGAGTGACTACTTTCTTACCTAATGCTAATTCAAGTGCATCCACTGTGAGAGTTCCTGTGCATCGCTCATCACCCAACTTTTTTGAAGAAATTAGCTGCATCTTCAAGACTGGGACTTGCATGACCTTCTTCAACACCCATGTGTTGGCTGTCTGCAATTTCAGCCGTACTTCCCCTTTGCCAATACTTTGACGAGGCTCACCAACCCCTCTAATTGGGGCTGCATGGAAAGAGGCAACATAATCTATAAACCAAGATTCTACTTTATCCAAGGAACATCCTAGAGCATCCTGTGCAACAACCCCTGAAACATCTGCTTCTTTAGTTCCTTCATGCTGATTTGTTACCAACCAACAATCTTTCTTTACCTGCTCTTTCTTTCCATAACACCGTAATTGACCATTCATGCCTTTGAATTCCTCCATTCTTAGTGTACTTTCTTCTACCATTGCTATACTCCCACTCAATCAGAAACCCCTGAGAGTGACCTATAATCAAACACAAACCTGCTCCCTGCAACCTTAGCTCTGATACCACTTGATAGGATCTAGAACAACAAACATGCTCTGATACCACTTTGTCAGGATCTAGGAAGCACAATTGATTACCAAGCAACTAAACATGCGGAATTTAACCAAAATCACAAGTAACTAGAATTTAGAAATAACAAAAAATATGAGAGACAATACCCAATTGTATTAATACTCTTCCAGAAGGAAATACAACAAAGAAGATGCCACAATATTCTTCCTTACACACCTCTAGGGCTCCCACACCTCTAGGGCATAAACAATAAATCTCTTCAAGAGCTCACTCTCTCTCTTACGGTCCCAACACACAACTCAAACACAGAGTTGGTGTTCACTTCCAACCAGTCAGTATCACTACTACCAGTACCACCAGTCAGTATCACTACTGCGAGTACACTGAGTATACACACATACTCAATCGAGTGCACAATGTACTCCAAGTAGATATCACCTGATCTTGCTCCTTGATATGTTGCTGTCACCTTTGATCTTGCTACCCCGTAGATCTCCTTTGACCTTAGACACACACACCTACAAATCAATGATCTTACTTACACATGTAGATATCCAAACATGGCCTTGCACACCTACCGACCAAGATCCTACACACATGAAGAACCCTTCTAATTCTCCAAACCAACACCCCTGTGGATCTCTACAAGAACTTGCACAACTTGCAGCTCTACCTGATTATACACACTCGGCACCCCTATGGAACTAGGAGGAACACACCTTGCTCTCTTCCCTCTAAAGGAGCTAACCTTGCTCAACTCAACTAGCACACTTTTTACAATACAACCCATGAGTCTCTTAAATAGATCTCATGCAAACAATAATTAGACATCCAATTACAATAATTAGATCCACAGCTCCAAGACTAAAATTAGCCTTTAACATGCAAACAACCGGTTCGTTAACAAATTGTCTGTGAAACTCGAAGTTCCAAACCACACAGGCGACTGACGTCGGTCCCTGTCTGTTAGGGGATGACTGATGTCAGCTGATCCCTGACTGATGTTGGCAGCTTACTGTCTCCACCTGACCGACATCGGTTGTTCTGACCGACGCCGGTGACTGTGACACTCAACAATCTCCTCCCATGTCTGCATCAGTGAAGCTTTTAGCTCCACAACCTAACAAAATATAAAACTATAAAAATGTGGAATTCATACCTCTATGACATGACACCACTAATATGCCCCCTTTTGAGGTGAGGGAAAATAAAATCTAGTAGTTACCTTACCTCAAAATTATAAGACAATGTATAAGTTGTGTATAGATCATATAGCATATAGGGATGATATGTCTATATAGATATAACATTTAATCACATAGTATGTGATCATATCAAGTCCTAAGAAACATGATATAGATCATGGAAATGTCTAGAGAGTAACAATACAAGCTCAATAAAACATCAAACACACACACAAGAGCACTCAAAATAAAAACAAGAGGAAAATGGTCCAAGGAGACCTAATACAAGGGGAATGTTCAAATGTCCCAAAATTGAAGGGACATGACTTAATCAAATGTCCAAAAATTTAGAATGACATATTCAAATGCTCAAATAAGAAATACAATACAAGACAAGGTACACACTCAAAGAAGTGATAAAATATAAAATCAGGAAAAATATAAACAACCAACATGAAGCTAACATACTAGTTCCTATAAATATGTGTTAGCAAGAAATGTTAAGTACATAACATATCATGCACACTATGAAAAGTATAACCACAGATATAGGCATGTGTAAGTATATAAGCTCAAACATAATAATAGAAAGTGATAATAGAATAATATAACTTGGGTGTGTCATGATCAAATAAGTGGATGCCCCAAACATACTTAGGACGTGAGTAGAGGGAAGACCTAACATATTTATGTGCATCTATCATGTATTTAGGTATGATTTTAGCACACACAAATGAAGCATGAAACATACACATATATAGGAAATAATGATATTATATCTATTAGCATGGAACAAACAACATATGTATTATAAGTAGGAATATGCTAAATATTTTTAGTATTTTTGAATTTATTTGTATTTTTGAAATATATATATATTTTAATTTTTTTGGATAATGCAAAGTCTAGCTAATTATCCCATCTAAGGGATATCATATGGAAGTGTTATGAACTCTGAATATAGTGAATCAAATTTTTGATTTTATCAAAAATCATATATGTGTCATATCTAAAAATAGAGAATTGGTAACACTATGTGTACCTGTCATAGGAGTATGAGGCCAAGGAGTAGAATTAATAGATGCATGGTTCATGAAACCCATTTTTAGTGCTCTTAGGTTTATTTGGAGTAGAAGTAGTAGGAACATGTTTAGTTTCTCTAGAGTATTTGAAGATGTTTTTACTTACATTTATTTACATAATAGTTATTTGGGTATAGTAAGCTTGTATAGCAGTATGGCAAGAAATTAATTTTGTAATGAAGTAATAGTTAGGCAATCATCGTACACCATGAAATATTATAGTAAATAAGAAACTTAGACTATAATGATCATTTGGTAATGGAACAATTGGTTTTATTTTTATCATTGTAACTAATATATTTATAGACATATCCCATGTATCTGTCTAATTTGTTGGTGTAGGTCTTTTCCCCACCGGGTTTTGCCTACACTGTTGTATTAGCTTGCTTAGGAATATAGAGATTATGTTGGTTACTTGGAAAAATTAGTACCACATTCATTGGAATGGGTGTTATATTTCCCTCTCCAACCTATATATACACCTCTTTCCTTTTGTATTATTTATTTTTCAGTAAGCCAGAGAGCTATTGTTCTTTTGTGTATTGTGGATTGTTTGAGCTAATTAGTTGTGAGCTATGACAACTTTGAGAGCTGTGAAAGATGTAAACTTAGAGCCTTTGTATAACCGATTCATATCCATTATTGAATACATTGTGTTCAGTTTTTGCTCTCTTCTAGATTTCTTGATTCAATAGTTGCATGTGCTTGCTCTACAGTCACTAGTCTTGGACATCTGATTCTAGACAATTCTTTTATGATATTAGAGAACCAACCTAGTATCAATTTTTTGGTTTGTTTTATTGTTAAGATATTTTTGAAATCTAGAGATTGATTGCATATTGAAGCAAAGGGGATATTTTGCTTATTTCTTAGTTTTCAAAGCAAAGTCATTAGAGAAAGGAAAATACCAGATCTGAGCATAATAAATGGAGGCATTTTTTTGTCTCAAATTTGTTTTTTAGATCTATTAAATCTTTTGAGCCTTAGCATTGTCCTTTTTCTTTGTTGTGATCTGTATGAAGAGGCATTGATAGAGGCATTGGATATGAGGAAGAGGCATTGTAAGTGCTGGAGGTGAAGAGCAAAAGAGATCTACTATATTTGGCATCTTGTTCTACCTATGCATTGGGAGGAGATTTGAATAGAAAGAGGTCTCTTGTTTCAAACTTTAGCTTTGGTAAAAGTTTGGATTTGCTACAACAAGGCATTTTTATTATTTTAGCTGCTAAAAAGTTACTTTCACTAAACTTGCTGTATTGACATCATCTATTGGTGCATTTTGCCTGTCATCCTCTTGGCTGCATTGGTGATTTTGTGAGGGAACTCCTTACTATTGTGTTTTTTCCTGATCAGCTTGGTGTGGCATTGAATATCTTTGCTTAGCATTGGCTTTGTAAGAAGGGTAGAGATCTAAGAGGTGTTGGCTAGATCTACTGCATTGATTCAACCTGTGTGGAGGATCTATATGCAACGTGGTAGTTTATTGGACTACAACTTTTTCCAGATCTATTGGTATTGGCAAACTAATAAGGGGTGTCATCTATTCTAGGACTCACCTATATTTTCTATAAATAAAAGACTCCCTCCATATGCAAGGTCTAATTTTTGCCTAGTTTGGCATTTTTTTCTCAAGTCTGCTTTGGATCTGAAGATTTGCATCATTCTTCTAGTTGCTACTAGTCATATTGTAACCTCTGGTTTGGCCTCCCTCAACAAACTGTATGATACATTTGTAAATTTTCTCTTGATTCCATCCCAAATTGGTGGATAGCATTGACCTATTGGTGCCATTTTTGCAAATATTATAGGCCTGATAGCGGTACCCAAAGCTTTGGTCTCTCCTTACTCTATTTCCCTCCTTACCTCTCACACAACTCTCCACCTGCATAGAGACCTGTGGTAGCGTTTTAACCTCTCCAACTAGTTCAACTTCTCATGTGGCTGTGCTTCATTATGTTCTAAAGCTCATTTAAAATTAAAAAAAACCTAACTATGCCGTAACATATTAAAAAAATTAAACCCTATTTTAATTTAATTTAAAATAGCTTTGTATTTTTAATTAAAACACCTTGTAAGAGGATTTTTCAAAAAATTTCACACACAGGTGACTTGACTGAGTTTTTTTAAATGGTAGCTCAAAATTGAGCACCATATTTTGCAAAAGTGTGTATTTTTCAATTTACCATTTATCTAGCCCATTTTCATTATAAAATACATTGAATTATAAAGTGCCAAATTTTTTTGGGGGGGGCTACCTGACTAGATCATACATTTACTTCTCCACAAATGCATTATCGATAGAGTCCGATGTCCTCTTACTTGGATTGTTTGCATTTCACATGTACTAAATTGGTCATTTACACTAATTGCTCATTCTCATAGATGCATTATCAGTTGAGTTTGACATTCATTTATTGAGATGTGCATTATCACTTCTACATTATTTACTTGTACTTGTCTGGATATATTGTCAGTTAAGTTTGATGTCCTCAAATTAGGTGTACTTTGTTATTGAAAACATAGGGGGGGTCATTATTGATTATCTTTGGAAGTTGTTATGGGCCCTACATTTCTTCTTATGTGTACATTCAAATTTTCATAACTGTTACCTGTGCCCTTTTTAGTGACTACTTGCATAGATTGCTCTTATATTTCTGAATGCATTATCAGTAGAGCCTAACATCCATTTGAGTGTGCATTATCACTTATGCATAGATTTGTCTCATTTTATTGGACTCATTTTTAGTGTTGTCTAAAGTCCATCTCTAGAGCGTGCACTATTACTTTAGATGAGGAAAATTGTTTTATATCCAGTGATCCTTATTGGGAAGGACAATTATGATTCTTGGTGTGCTTATATGGAACACTTGTTCACATTAAAAAATCACATTTCATTTATATATGATCAGATTCCTACACCCACTGATCCTATTTGGTTCAATAAGTGGGCGAATACTTGTGGCAAGGTTTTTGCTAGTCTGTTACTTCATGTTTCAATGGATCTTCATTGCCATGTGGAATATAAAGAGTGCCCATGCACTGTTTGGAGCATCTTACAGTCTCTTTTTGAAGATCTAACTAAGACTTACATAACACCACCTCCTCCACTACCTATCATCTCTTCAGAGATAGTTTTACTCTCACCTCATACTTTTATTACCTATGATGACACATCCATGGTGGATAGTTATCTTCCTTCTATCAAACCCCCACTATAGGATGAGATTCTTCCAGACCTTAGTTGTCTTATTATAGATTCTTCATCCATTCTTGTACCAATTGTTTCTCTTTCAAATCCTTCATAGACTTGTATTTTAGAAGACTTTATTGATTTTAGTGAGAGTATACATATTGAGAGTATTGATGACTCATATGTTCCTATAGACATTCATCTTGCAGATCTGAGTGCTTTATTTGTAGACAAATTTTTAGTTTCAATGGTTTTTGAGCCATGCTCTCTTATTCCTATGGACATTCTTTCAGCAAATGTTCCATGTCTACCTTCTTCTCTAGCTGTTCTCTCCCCTTCATTATATGCTTCTTCATTGCCATCTTCTACAGTTAGTCATGTGATATCTGATCAGACTTCGGCATATTCAAGCATTATTAGGGAGACATTTGAGTATTTTTTAGAGATCTACATCTTAATTATTACATGAATTGTACTTGAGTGGAATTTAGTAGTTTGGTAGCTTGTGGTTTCTTTATTTTAAAGAAAGAGATAACATTTATTTCAGAGGGACCTAATATAACATTCGCCATGTGACATTCTGCATTCACATTCTCTCTCTTCTATGTGGATGCACATTTCCTTCATGTTTTATAGGATATTAGGGATCATCACTATGTACTTGGAGTACTGATTGCTTCAACGTCATCATCTTCAAGGAGGGCTTCTAGCCTCTTCACTTCTTCTATGTCTCTCTTTTTAGGGGGAGTTTTTCCTACATGTTTTCTCTTTTTCTCTATTTTATGAGAGATTTAATTATACATAGGTACCTCATTAGGCCTCATTATTAGGACCTATTTTTTGTATCATCACCTACCCAAGCTACGCTTATGGGAGGGTGTTAGTGTAGGCCTTTTTCCCACTGGGTTTTGCCTACACGGTTGTATTATCTTGCTTAGGGCTTTACAGGTTATGTTGGTTACTTGAAAATATTAGTACCCCATTCACTAGAATGGGTGTTATCTTTCCCTCTAAAACTTATATATACACCTCTTTTTCATTGTATTATTTATTTTTTAATGAGCTAGAGTGCTATTGCTCTTATGTGTATTGTGGATTGTTTGAGATGCTTAGTTATGAGCTGTGGAAAATTTGAGAGGTGTGAAATTAGAGCCTTTATATAACCAATTCATCTCTATTATTGAATAAATTGTGTTTAATATCTGCTCTCTTCTATATTTTTTGATTCAATAGTTGCATGTGTTCACTCTATAGTCATCGGTCTTGGATGTCTGACTCTAGATGATTTTTTTTTAATTTGTATATGTACGTACTAGTTTTAGTAGCTAAATATGCTATTTAAATTTCCATGTAGTATTTTTAAAATATGTCTCCTTGTCTTCTACACATGTCCCTCTATTGAGAGATCAATCAATAAGTGGTTCTTTGGTAGGATTAGTGTGGGATAGATTAGTCTTGGTAGAGGGTACACTAGGATAAGGACTTCAAATAATGGTGGATTTAAGTGAATATCAATGATATACATGTTCCTTAAAAGGAGAGGCATGAGATGTCTCAAACCTCTTATAATGACCTCTAGAATAAGTAGGAGAAAGAGACCTTGATATGTCTTTTTGAAAGGTAATGATCCTATGATCAAAAAATTGTGTAAGTTTTTTCATGAGAGAGAAAAAATCATTATCTCGATGTTCATTAATACCATGGTAAGTGCAAAAGGGTTGTAATTTTACATTTTCATATATATGTGGTGGATGATATTAGTTAGAAAGAAGTTTTATCACCCATTTATCCAAAAGTAAATTTAATATATCATGTGGTCTATCTTTTAACCAATCAAACTGAAGTGTTTTCCTTTTGGTAGAGGCATATGGTTTGACTATAGGAGGTAATTTGTATGTGTAATATTTTAATTTATGTAAAATTTTTACTATTTATTCCTTAGTAGAAACTGATGGTTTTTTAGCATGTTTTTGAAGTGCTCCTTGACTGTTCTTAGTTTTTTCTTTGCTTTGGGAAATTTTTTTGTAACATTTTTGCCTTTTGGTGGGAAAATAAGTAATTTTGTTTTGGTATTAGTTAAAGCACATGCATATTTATGCACATCCCAATATAAAAGGTTGAATGAAGCAAATGGATTATACAATTTTCTTTATCTAAGTGGAGAAATAATACCATTGCTAAATATAAATTGTATTTATAAATCTAAGGGGGCATAGTTAAAGGAATACAAGATATCCTTAAATCTAATAGTAAATTATTAAAGTGATTCATCCTCATTTTGAACTAAAGCCTATAAATGTTCTAATGGTAGCTTGGGTGATGTGTGCTTATGGAACTTATATAAGAATACATCCTCAAGTTTTTAAAGGTTTGATAAGGAACCATTTGGGAGTGTGTAGAACCAATAAAGAACCTCTTGAGTTAAACTTATATGGAAATATTTTAATAACAAGCATCCATCTTTATCCCAATTTAAAAAGGAGTGTATATATTGTTTCAATTAATTTTTCAAGATCTCCTTTTCAATAAAAGGAAGAGAACTATTGTGAATTCAAAGCTCTGATATAAAGCTTCACATGAAAAATGGAAGAGCTGAACATAAAATGTATATCAGAGAATTTTAATCACACAATAATAATATTCTTCTCTATTAATTCATTTGAACATACTTACAAATATATAGGACCTCTAATTCCTATAATAAGGGATTCCCAAATCCCTACAAACTCTCAACCACTTACCTGTATAATAATAATATATTACAAATTCTCTTTGTAATATATATCTAATAATAAACACTATATGTGACAATATAATATTTATCTAATATCATAATATTGTTATATAATAATATTTTGATTAACAAACTAACTAATTATATTTACCTCTCCGTAAATATCAACCTGTAAATACTCAACCTTACACAATATGAAAATTAATCCCAACATCCCCCCCATAATTTTTACATGGTACAATATATCTCATTTTATGATTGTATCGTGCCACCTCCATGTGCTCATGATTTTCTCTACATAAATGTGCCATCACACATCTCTTCCATCACACTCATCTATAATTAGTTTTCTAGGTTCACCAATAACCTTCCAAAATTATTTTCATAGGTTCACCAATAACCTTACAAAATGGTTTTCACAGGTTCACCAATAACCTTACAAAATGGTTCTCATAGGTTCACCAATAACCTTACAAAATGGTTTTCTTAGGTTTATCAATAACCTTATAATATGATTGCTACAATGCTTTTTAGATCAACATTCTCCAATGTAAATATATAAAAAGGGTTACATGGGAATATTATTCACAAGTGAATAGGTAAAATTGTTCTTATTTTTCACATATGATGAAAAATAAATGTAACTACCACACCACACTAAAAAATTAAAATCCACACAACTAAAAATAACATACCACACAAAATGTCACTGCATCATTAGTGTGGCCCCATCATTGGTAACTGATGATAGGTCACAAAAGATCTCCAACCTATGTGTATCTTCCAACCTCTAGTATGTGATGATTCTTACTCAATTGATAATATCTTGAAGCTCATATCATTTTTTATGACAAGAATCCCCCACTAACAGATATGACTCAGGACATCAGGGTCACCCGATAATGTGTCTTTTATAATATAAGAAGTGTCAAATTTAAATATTGACCTTTTAATGATTAAAGACAAAATACCATAGATACTAAAATATTTTGACATACGTACATTTAATGACATGATTTCCACACAACTAATGACTCAACAAAAAGACTTTGAGAATAATGACCAAGATGACTTGAAAGACAATAAAAAAAAAACTTTTGTTTTTCTTAATTTTTGATAAAATTCTATAGACCCACTATCAACTTAAACTTATTCACCTAAATAATAACAATTGCCTTTTATTAAGACATGTTTTTTACTAAGACTTAAAACCATTTAATATAAAGAAATAAATAAGAATGAATGAACAATGCATGAAAAACATACCACAGACAAGTAGGTGGACATAAATTTGCATGGCAAAGAAGACATGGGGGATATCTTTGATGAGCTAGATCTGACATGGAATGGAGTTGGTAACAACTAAAGTGTCTACCCATGATGCATGGAGTTGGCTAAAAAATTATGTGTCTAGCTGGAGCAAATGATAATGAATATCTGAATAGAGGATGACTCCTGGATAAAATTTTCAATGCATGGTAGAATTGCATGCTATGCATCCAATTGGTAATGGATCTATTTTTTTTTGGTTGTAAGATACAATAAATTAGAAATGAGTTTGTGAACTCTATATTACACTAGATCTGCAACTATATGCATGAGAAGTGACCCACAAAGTTAAGAGAGGAGCTGTTAAGATCCATACACTATTGAAGGAAGCCTGAGGTGGAATGATTTGATCCAATAATTCCTCAAATCCTTTGTCAATGTTGAGTTTAGGGTGATCTATTTAGTAGTGTTTATCATTGTTGAGAATAGATCTATGCATAAAGACTATGTCTAATATGCCCAAACAAGCTAAATGCAAATATTCAAGAGAGTTAGAACATACAGGTTCTGACAGAGCCATTCAGATCTCTCAAAATTGAGCTATAGACAAATACTCCAAAGACATAAATTTATCATAAAATGCACAAGACTCTCATTATAATAGATAATGGATAATGGCTCTGATGTCACTGCTATGAATTCAAGGAGTTGATATAAAGCTTCACATGGAAAATGGAAGAGCCAAACACAAAATGTATATTAGAGAATTTTAATCACACAATAATAATATTCTTCTCTATTAATTCATTTGAACACACTTACAAATATATAGGACCTCTAATTCCTATAATAAGAGATTCCCAAATCCCTACAAACTCTCAACCACTTACCCATATAACAATAATATATTACAAACTCTCTTTGTAATATATATCTAATAATAAAAACTATATCAATGTAGTATCTATCTAATATCATAATATTGCTATATAAAAATATTCTGATTAACAAACTAACTAATTATATTTACCTCTCGGTAAATATCAACATGTAAATACTCAACCTTACACAATGTGAAAACTAATCCCAACAAGAAAATAGTCATAATAAAGGTGGAAGGATATTGATAATCAAAAAATTTATAATAAGGGGTCATACTCAAAGATATTATCATTAAAAGTAGCATCATAGGACAAAACTTGCAACTTAAGAGTAATAATTTTGTGTTGAAGAACCCCCATATTAGTAATTAGAGATATCATGTCACTAGGAGGGGTTGGTAAAGAGGTTGAATATTTGATTATGGGTTGTAATTTTCCATCCATATGGAACATATGAGTAATATGATCTTTACTACCTTCATTTTATATTAGGAGAGGATCATTATGTGGTTTGGAAACATTAAATAAAGGAGAATTTGTTTTTAAATAAGTAACTATATCTTGTTGGATATCATGAATGTTAATTCCAATCTCTTGGGTACTTGGAATTTCATGGCATATGAGAGTATTAAGAGATGTTGTTTCATTTTTTAATTTAAATTTGAAACATTCTTTTGATCATAAAATTTATAGGAGGGAGGATGAAGACCATTTTCTACTTGATTTGTAATAGAAGTAAAAATGCAAGATTCACTTTCATTTTTTAATTCAAACAAACAATGGAGAAAGAATGCCATGCTAATTTCTACTTTTGGTACATCATGATAATATGAAAAAGAGAAGTTTGGTGCAACATTGTCATTTTTATCATGTAATGGCATTTTGACTTTGATTTTATTATATTGTACAAGTTTGGAATGAGATGTAATAAATGTATTTGACAATGTAGATGCATCAAGCAATGCATTTTTAATGAATGGTTTGGAAGAAATTTCATTTTCACTTTCATTCTTACAAGTAATGTAGGGGAATAACTAATACATTAATGTTGATCATTAAAAGATAGATAAAGAGAAGTATGTTCACTAGTTTCATTTGAGTGATCTAAAGAAGGAACAAGATTTTAAACATTATCAATACTTTGGAAAGAAGGCTACATTCACCTTTTTCACCATTTGAATAATTTTTTCACAACCACAATTTTTTTTAAACACATAAAACAAACAAAATAATATAACTAAGTTCACCAAGAGTTTAGCACTGAAACAAATTATGAGATCCATAATTGTGTTATAGCGAACATAGGAACTAGACTAAGTGCATAACCCATTAATAACTTCTTTAGAAAGTAATTTAACCACTCAATATTTAGATAGGAGTGGGTTAGTGTGGTCATAACAACTCACCTATATCTGTATATTGTGTTTTGGTCTTAATAATGGAGTCATTACTAACTTATACCCTTACTCAAGTACTTGTATAGGATATAAAATATACAGTACCTCAAGGGTAGTTTTAGTAAAGTTCAACAAAGGTAGAGTAAGATCAGATTCAATAGAAAATAATCATACTAAGCTTGGTTAAGTATTATTTACCAAATTACAACTAGTAGATAAATATCAACAAAAAAAGACTATTTATAAAATCAATGCAAAGCATTTGAATGCCTTTTGTTACACAAGCAACTGACGTACGGATATTGACATAAAAGTGATAGGAAGTATGTAAGCTTCAAGGGATGTTTCAACAACTGTGGTTAAGTTTTGATTAGCAACAAATTACCAATTACAAATAGGGTACAAGTTCAAGATAATCTTAGCTAATGATTCTAAAATGTCTTAGGTTAGATTTAATTCTCATTTATTACTAAGATAAATTCCTCATGAGTAAAACAACTCAAGTCATAATAATAATCTCAAGAACAAAATGTACTTATGTTAAGACTAACTTAATTCTTGTTCTTAAAGGTTTGTCCTTTAACTTAAATCCATGATCTTAGTCTAAGCATTTATTATATTGCTTATTTAAAGATCAAATCTTTCTTAAGATTTTATCCTAAGATATATTCTTATGATAAATATGTAATTTCACAACTTATTTTATCATTTAAGGATAAGAAATTGTTAATAGAATATTCAATGGTCTATTCCAAACATAGAGCATTTGTCCCTCAATCACAATATGCTTAACTAGGAATAGCCATGTTACTTTTACAACTAAAAAATGAAGTATATTGATGCTTATATAACCTCAACATAATGTAAGACTAACTTAATCTTAATGATAATTAATTATAATGAATCTATTTAGGATCTGCCCATATAGTCCATGGCATGTAACAATGCTTAATAATTAACATGAAAAGATTATCTTATAGGAGATAAGTAAATATCAAATTACTTAAGAAATTATTCCCAATGTAATATTGATCACACATTTCATTAAGTTATTACAACTTTTACACAAGGATTAAATTGAATCTAATCCATTAATTTTATCAATTAAGTCAAAAGGATTTCATTTAACCAATAGTGTGGTTATATTCCAAATTTCAATGAAGTATCAATACTTTCATTAGTTAATCCATGTCATAAATAGGATTCATAATATATAGGAAATTGAAAAGTTCATTTAAATATAACTTTAAACTTGAACCAATTACCACCGTATAATAAATATAAAAAATAAACATATTCAATGAATACTACCACCTAGCTTATACAAGCTTATGATTATAAAGAATCATATAAGTAACTTTGACATATTAACATTATGTCTCATTTCCTTTTCTTCTAGTAAAGAAAAAATTAATCCATATTCAAGACATACTTTACATCTAGGCTCAAACACTAGTAATTGTATAATCAAATATCTAAGTATTCTCTCAATCACTATACCAATGCTTTATAAGTACATTAAAAGACATGCTTACAAAATAACTCAAGATGCTATAGCATTCAAGTAACTTCGCAACTAATTATACCAAATAAGTGTTTAGCTACCAACTCAAGGTAAATAAATCATAATTATATTCCTTTATCAAAGTATTCATGAACAAATATGCATATCAATTTAGTAATATCATATTATTCCAATAATTAAAATATCTACTATAATCATTTCATGAGTCAAATATGCATATCAATGTTACACCATTTTTTATAATTACAACTATGTTGAATAATATGAATTTCAGCTATAAGAATTACATGATAATTTTAATTCATTTTTAGATAACTGTCATAACTCAAAGTAAGAAGAAAAGAATCCAATCATTGCATTCAATCCAATGAAATTAATCCCACCTCACCAATCCCAATGATCCCAATTATAAGTTGATCTAGAAAACACCAACCATCAGTTGAATACAAATCAAGATAGTATAGAACTAATGGAGAAAGGATTTCAAAACAATTGATCTTGAAAACATACCACCAAATGACCAACAAAATTAAAATGAAACACGTAAACCAACCCACTAAGATCCATTAAATTGGTACCTGATTATAATTATAGCTATATTCCTAAGCTTCTCAATTTATGAGCTATATTATATTTTAGAATATAATATGGCTCATAAATCTATTAACCTACGTGGTAGTCATCTTCACATACTAATTTAATAGACATTTATGAGTTAAAATAAACACTATAAAAATAAGATAACAAACTCAACCAATTAAAATAAAACTTATGTAAAGCTTCAGGGCAAATTATTGACCAAAATTGAATTTAATAAACATAATAATAACAACTTAAATTTCAATTTTAATCAGTTACAAAATCATAATAATTAAAATAATCAACAAATTAGTTACCCCAAAATAAGTCAACATAATCATGAATGATAATAATTTCAATTATCACTTTCAGAATTAATCTAATAATTTAATACGATTTCA
The DNA here is from genome assembly GCA_037957365.1 of Torreya grandis. Classification (NCBI taxonomy): domain Eukaryota; kingdom Viridiplantae; phylum Streptophyta; class Pinopsida; order Cupressales; family Taxaceae; genus Torreya; species Torreya grandis. Next base: position 2,255,389 of record JARHVA010002465.1, on the reverse strand, counting down.
TAAACATGGGTTAACTAATCATAACTTAAATATTTATATAAATTCAAACAAGTATTCAAACCAATAAAATGAAAATAATAATATTTTATTCTCAAAACTTCTGTAATCATTTCGAACCCCTATGGTCCTTGTCCCCATATTTGGTTGTAGTTTGAAATAACCAACATGATTTTTCCTTTATATTTTTCTTTAACTTTGTTTCTTTAACCCTAATTATACCCAGTTAGGGTTTATAAAATAATAAACCAAATAAAAATCCTGGTTCATACTTAACATAACTAAGCCATATGGCTTCCATAATATAACCATCATCTTAACAAAATAAAGTTAAGCCACAAAACAAATAAAAAATCACCATAAAGATGTAATAACTTTTTATAATACACCATAGCCCAAAAATAAAATGTATCTGAGTCAATAAACAACCACAAAGTCACATAAGTAAGGCCATAATGGATTTTTAAAAACTCAGTCAAATTTTTAGCTTGATAATAAGTCATGCAGGTCACTAAAGAAAACCCAACTATAGTTTTATAAAATAAAAAAAATCCTTATCACACATAGTCCATTGAATCGATCCTCAGCCAAAATGGCTCTTCAATGGATTTAAACAAAACATACCATAGTGACTTACATAGTGATTTAAACCCAAATGAAGCCTCAAAATTAATACCATTTCATTTTTTTAAACAAAACTCATTTTTCACAATAACAATATGTAATGACTCAAGAGTCATAAATATACATAATAACCAACCAATACAAATGTTTTGAAAGCTTAACCATGTCATGGTTGAGCCGTTCATGGCCACCATGTGCCAAAAACAACACAATAGAAAACTAATTTCATGGACCAAGTTAGGGTTTTACCCAAAATTAGATTAATGCAAATATTTTTGGCTAAATCCCTAGAATTTTTTCATTCAACTTCATTTCTAGAAAAACATATAATTTCAAATACATCACTTAATTGGTTGATGGAATTCAACCACATCAGGTTTTTCTACTCTTCTACCCTTCAAGCTCAAAATATCGTATCCATTTACACAAACTAGTCTAATAATAAATACAAAAAAACCCCAGATTAATGTATGACTCTCAAGATTATTTCATCCAATTGTAGTTCTAATCCCCAAAAATCCTCATGTAGAACTACTTCATATTCCCCTTGGGCAACCATGCCAAATTTTTTGTCAAAGTTTCCCCAAGGTTCCAAACCCTCCAAGGTTGAGTTCCAAAATAAATGCAACAAAATCTAAAATCCAAACAAAACATCTTGACCCTCCTTCATGGTAATTCGATCCAATGCCATGACCCCTAAGTCATTGGCTTCAAACAAAACATGCTAATATAATTACCATGACTCCTATGTCATTCAAAAAACTTGACCACAAATCTATTAAGCGAATTGTGGCTTAAACAAACAAACAAAGCAAGGTCCTTTGAGCAATGTTAAAACTTTAGTTGTTAAGATCAAAAGAAGCATAGTTTAAGATGCCTTAAATATAGTCTACAACCATATAAGGTTGTTTTTAATAAATTAAGTTAGAGTTTTAAGATAGATGAGAATAACATAGGACATCAAAGATCAAACAAGAAAAGAAGAAAGATGATGAAGATCAAAACAAATGTTGACATGATCAATTATGTGACCAAATAGACTATCAAAGTTGACAAAAAAGGAACCTATGAAACATAAAACACCCAAAATGATGAAAAATGATAAAAATCAATAATAAGACAATAATCATCAAATACTTATGACTCAAAAATGTAGATCAATGAAACCATCTCACATTGGATAAAAAGATGTTTGCACAACTATAAAAATAGACTCAAATAAACTATTAATGAAATCGATCATAAAAGAATAACATAACAGTCAATTAACAAAAATATAAAAAAAAAATCATTAATACTCATAAGCTCAACTTTACGTTTAAATTCACTATTGCATTTATCCATTCATTTTTCCATGTTTTCTTGCTACTCGGGTCTAAACACAACCTAGCTCAAGTACTTATCCTTGTAATCAACAAATAGACTATCAACAACATATGGACATCTACATAAAATAAATGAAATAACAATATTTAAATAATACATCAAATCAAATAATGAACTAGTACAAATTAAATAATATTATCAAATTTTATAATGAAATGTAATCCATAATTGTCTCGGCAATTATAACAAAAATATATCAATATAGATCATTAAACTATAATACCACAATAGAACAACAAAATATATCTCAAATAGTTCACATCACAAATGAATTAAATACAAGTCATTTAAGGTTATGACATCCTCTCCCACTTGGAAAAAAATAATTTAGGTGATAATAAAAGTCAAGGATAATGCTGCCTAAAAAGTCTCGCATCTTCCCAAGTAACACTTCCTTTTTATAGAGGATGCCATTGAACTAGCACTTGAGAAATCTCATGATTCCTCAACTTAATGTTGCAATGGTCTAGGATCTTTACTGGATCCAATTGTATCTCTTCCTCTTCCAAAACTTGAAGATGAGTCCAATATAAAACATGAGATGGATCAGGAATATACTTTCTCAACAAAGTAATATATAACACATTGTGAATCCAAGATAAGAAATGTGGAAGGGTTAGTTGATAGGTAACATGATTATTTTTTTCCAAAATTTCAAAGGGTCTTACAAACTAAGGGGCTAGTTTGGAAGACTTTCCAAATTTAATTGAATTTTTATGCGGTCTAACACGTAGAAAAACCTTATATTCATGTGGTGTCCTTTTTAAATCAACATAACTCTTTTACCTATCTAAGACAACTTTTAAATTCTACCTAACAATTTCCATTTGTTTATCATAATCTTAAAAAACATTAAGACCATCAACAGTCCTATTTTCTAAACTTTTCTAGCCAAGTGGTGTTCTACACTTGCAACCATATAAAGGTTCAAAATGAGATATTTTAATCATTGAATGATGTATATTATTATAAGAAAATTCATTTAAGTATAAATAATCTTCTAATTTACCTTATTGATCCATAACATACATTCTTAGCATGTATTTCATGACCTAATTTAATCTTTCTATTTGACCATCCATTTTTGGGTGATAATATGAACTAAAATTTAACCTTGTACCAAAAATAATAGTTAGTTTATCTCGATCAAAAATAATAAATTTAGGCATACCATGGAACTGTACTATATATTTCACAAACTATGAAGCAAACATAGATGCATCATCAATCAAATTTTTAGCAATGAAATGACCAACTTTTATAAATTTATCTATTATAACCTAAATAGTATCATGTTTGCTTTTAGATTTTGACAAATTGGCTATAGAATCTAAATAAATCATATTCTACTTACCTCATGGTACATCATGAGGGTATAATAATCCTCCTAGATGGTAATGTTCAACTTTCACATGTTGACATCCCAAACATCTTGACACAAAGTCAAAAACTTCATGTTTCATTCCAGGTTAATAATACAACTTTTTAGTTCATGGGTCATCTTCGTGAAATCTGGATGAGTGAAATGAGTTGCTACATGCACTTATTTTAACAAAATATTCTTTAAGTCACCAGACTTAGGTACATAAATTATATTTTTATGTCTGATTAAACCATAAGAATCAATGAAAAAATTAAAAAAAATGTTTTCAATAGGCTTATTAGCTAAATTTTCACTTATATCTTGGTAAACTTTATCAGAATGATATTGTTCTAATAATTCAGTTTTAAAATTATTATATAAAATACATAAGGTAACAAGATACGTGTGTCACCTAAGTGTATCAGTAACATGATTCTCATTACCTTTCACATATGAAATATTCATATCAAAATTACTTAAAAATTCTAGACATCTATGATGGTGTGTATTTAGGTCATCCTAGGAAAACAAGTATTTCATGCTGTGATGATAAAATTTTACATCAGAATATTTACCCAATAAAAAGTGTTTCCATTGCTTCAAAGCAAGAACAATGACAACAAGTTCAAGGTTATGAGTGATGTAATTCTTCTCATGGTCCTTTAGTTTCCATGACTCATAAGACACAACTAAACCATCTTGAGTTAACATGTCACACAAGCCTTCTTTAGATGCATTAGCCCATATTTCAAAATTTCTATTCAAATATGGTACAACAAGTATAAGTGTTGAAGTACTTAACTCTTTAAGATTTAGGAATGCTTGTTCACATTCAATAGTTCACACAAATTTCTTAGCCTTGCATTGTAAGGACATTATTAGGTTAGCCAACTTAGAAAATGTTTCAACAAATCTTCTATAGTAATGAGTTAGTCCCATAAAATGCACATTTCATGTACATTTTTAGGATCAAGCCACTCTTGAATAGCTTTAACTTTACTAGACCAATAGTAATACCATCTTCTGATATAATATGACCTAAATAATGGATCTCAGACTGAAAGAAAACACATTTAGATAGCTTAACAATTAGTTTATGTTGCCTTAGACTTTGCAGCACTAAGCACAAATGATGTTCATACTCTACTACATTTTCAGAATAGATTAGTATATCATCAAAGAATATTAGAACAAACTTATTTAGAAAATCCCTGAGTACACTATTCATTAAGTTCATAAATATTGTAGGTGCATTAGTCAAACTAAAAGGTTATACAGTAAACTCATAATGTCCATACCTTATTTTAAAAGTAATCTTATGAATATCTTCTTCCTTGATCCTTAACTGGTGATAACATGATCTCAAGTCTATCTTAAAAAAGATAGACACATCCTTCCTTTGATCAAATAGATCATCTATCTTTGGAAAAAGATAATGGTTCTTAATAATAACCTTGTTAAGTATGTGATAGTCAACACACAATCACAAAGTTACATCCTTCTTTTTCACAAATTCAACTGGTGCAACTCAATGTGACACGCTTGGCCTAGTACTACCATTTTCTAATAGTTATTGTAGTTGAGATTTTAGCTCCTACAAATCTATTACATTCATGTGATATGGTTCCTTAGATGTAGGGACTACCCCTAGATTTACATCAATAGAAAAGTTAAATTCAGATTTAAGAGGAAAACTAGGCAATTTATCTAAAAAAACATCAAATAAATCTTGTAAAAATAGATATTCCTCAAATGCCATTACTATTTAAAATGAATTTTATTGCATCAAAACAAAATATAATTTTCAACCTTTACATACTACTTTCTTCACCTACAAGGCTAAAATTAGCTTACATACTTTTGGTTTCAGTAAACCTTGAATTTATATAGGTTTCCCAAATCATTACAACAATATACCACTTTACTACATTAATCCAAATTGGCTTTATATTGTTTCAACCAATCCATGCCCAAGATAATATCAAAATATCTGAGAGGAGCTATAAATAAATTTGCTTGAGCTTGAAATACACTTAATTCTAAGATTACTCCCTCAAGACACTCAGTAATTGGTACTCTTTTGCTGAAGCTAAACTCAACATCCCAACTATTCTTCAAAGTCATTTGATTCAACTTACAACATGTTACTAACTTAGGATCCATAAATCTATCAGTTGTTCCTAAATTAAACAAAATTGAAACAAAAAAATTATCTATTTTACCTTTACTTTCAATAGGAGTTGCTTGAAAATCAGTATTTTTGTTGTCAATAGTTGCATACACTCTATGATTAGCCAATTGACAAAATTTCAACTCAGGACAATCTTTATGATAGTATTTATCTCCATATTTTCAACATGCTACAATTCTTTATGATGTCATAAGAATAGTATTGGCTTTGATAGTAGGCATATTTTGGGTATCTTGAGTTAGATTCTTTTTAAAATTATCAGTCTTAAAAGAATTTGAATTTTTAAATTTCTTATTCTATCATTGAAATTTATTGAAACCACTTGTACTCCTTCTAAATCTACAGTTAGAATCATATTTATTAAAATTATTAGGATAAATGGATATATTTTTACTCCTAAATTGATGTCTATTCTATTTAAAATCTTGTCTTGCCTTTTGTCAAGTCTTCTCTTTTTCTTTTACCTTATGGGTAGATTTAATAGTCATAGTTAAAGTCTTACGATTACTCATATTCACATCATGCATTAATATTTATTTCAATTCTAACTTAAATTTAGTGAATTTAGTCTCTTCATCATGTATGTAATTAACATGATGCAATATATTCAAAAACTTGTTTTCATACTTAGTCATAATCATATTCTCTTATTTTAGTAGCTAAAAATTAGTGATTTTATATTCTTTAAAGTTAGAACTAAGATACCTATTTCTAAACTGACTTTCAAATGTAGGTCAGGTAAGATTCATTGATTGGTAACCTTCTAACACAAATAGATGATTCCACCAAAGAAATACACTCTTACTAACTAATAGGTTGCCACTTGTGCCTTCACATTAGAGGACATATTATGTAGATTAAAATACTTTTGTAGGTGTACTAACCATACATCACCTGCATCACCTGATTCTTCACCTAAAAAGGTTGGTAGATGCAACATCTATAGCTACTTAATGATATGATCAACCATATTACCATGATTATTCTAAATTTTTAGTTCATCCACTTGTCTTTTAGCTCTATCTAAAATTTCATTAGCTGAAACATATTCTATATTGTTCATCCTTCTCTCTTGGGTGTCTAATTTACTTTGAAGGTAATTTAATGCAATTAGAATTCCATTCAAAACTACTTCTTGGTTAACATTGAGATTGTTTTCTCATGGATAAGCAAAAAAAATATCATCAACATTGTTAAGAGGTGGTTCTTCTCTCTTAGGAATGTTATCCCTACAACCTCTTCCTCTATCTAGGTTAACATTTTTTGGGTTATTGTCTACTATTCCATATTTTGTCTTCACCATCCCGTGGTGAAATAAACAACAACTCAGTAAAAATTAGCAAGAAACATTTCCTAAATTTTCTTAGTATAGTAAACCATGCTTTGATACTAATATGTCATAACCAATTTTTTTTTAAACACCTAATCCGAATAAAATAATATAACTAAATTCACCTAAATTTTAATATGAAAACATGTAATGAGATCCATAACTATGTTACAACCAACATAGAAACTAGACTAAGTGCATAACCCATCAATGAATTTTTTAGAAAGTAATTAAACCATTCACCATTCAGATAGAAGTGGGTCAATGTGGTCATACCCACTCACCTCTATCAAAGTACTATGTTGCAAACTTCATGATAGAGTCATTATTGACTTATGCCCTTACTTGAGTACTTGTATAGGCTATAAAATAGCCATACCTCAAGGGTAGTTTCAAAAATTTTTAGAAAATAAAGGTCGAGTAAGATCATATTCAACAAAAGAATTATCATACTAAACTTGGTTAAGTATGATATACCAAATTACAACCAACATACATATATCACTAGAAAAAGACTATTTCCAAAAGCAATGCAAAACATTTGAACACCTTTTCATTACACAGGTAATCTATGTACATAGTTTAACACAACATCTATAGGAAGTATGCAAGCTTCAAGGGATGTTTCAATAACCATGCTTAATTTTTGATTAGGAACAACATACCAATGAAAAGAAGAGCACAACTTCAAGACAAGCTTGCTTGAGGATTCTAAAATTTCTTAGGTTAGATTTAAATCTCAAATGCCTCATGATTGAAACAAATCATGTCATAATAATAATAATATCAAGAACAAAATGTACTTTTTAAAATTCTAACTTAATACTTATTCTTAAAGGTTTGTCCTTTAACTTAAATCCATGATCTTAGTCTAAGCATTTATTATATTGCTTAATTAAAGATTATATCTTTCTTAAGCTTTGATTCCAAGATAGATTCTTATGATAATTATGTAATTTCACAACTTATTTTATCATTTAAGGATAAGAACCCATTAATAGAATATTCAATGGTCTATTCCAAGCATAGATCATTTGGCCTTCAATCGCAATATGCTTAGCTAGGAATAACCATGTTAATTTTACAACTAATAAATGAAGTATATTGATGCTAATATAACCTCAACATAATATAATACTAACTTAATATTAATGATAATTAATTATAATGAATTTGTTTAGGAGCTGCCCATACATTCCATGACATGTAACAGTACTTAATAATTAACATGAAAATATTATCTTCTACGAGATAAGTACATATTAAATTAATTAATTATTTCCAATGTAATCTTTATCACACATTTCATTAAATTATTACAAATTTTACATAAAGATTAAACTAAATTCAATCTATTAATTTTATCAATTAAGTCACAAGGATTTAATTTAACAAACCGTGTGGTTATAGTCCAAATTTTAATGAAGTATCAATACTTTCATTAGTTAATCCATGTCATAAATATGATTCATAATCTATAAAAATTTGAAAAGTTCATTTAAATATAACTTTCATCGTCACCTAATTACCACAGTATAATAGATATAAAAAATAGACATATCCACTGAATACTGCCACCTAGCTTATATAAGCTTATGATTATAAAGAATCATACAAGTAACTTTGACATATTAACATTATGTCTCATTTCCTTATCTTTTAGTAAAGAAATAATCAAGACATATTCAATACATAATTTACATCTGAGTTCAAACACTAGTAATTACATAATCAAATATCTACATTTTCTCAATCACTATACCATTACTTTATAAGTACAATAAAAGACATGATTACAAAACAACTCAAGATGCTACAACATTCAAGCAAATTCATAACTAATTATACCAAACAAGTGTTTAGCTACCAGATCAAGGTAAATAACTCATAGTTATAGTCCTCTATCAAATAATTCATGAAAAAATATACATATCAAGTTAGTAATATCATATTGTTCCAATAATCAAAATATATACTATAATAATTTCATGAATCAAATATACATATCAATGTTACATCAATTTTATAATTACAACTATGATCAATAATATGAAATTTAGCTATAATAATTACATGACAATTTTAATTCATTTTCAGACAACTGTCATAGTTTGATGTAAGAATCATTGCATGTAATGTAATGAAATTAATCCCACCTCATTAGTCCTAATGAGCCAACTATAATTGGCCCTAGACCACCCTAATTATTAGTTGAATACGAATCATAGCAACAAAAAATTGATGGAAACAATATTAGAAAACAATCAAGCTTGATAACATACCAACAAAAAACCAATACAAAGAAAATAAAACACGTAAACCAACCCACCAAGATCCTTTAACTTGGTACTTGATTATGACTACAACTCTATTCCCAAGCTTCTCAATTTATGGGCCATATTTTATTTTAGAATATAATATGGCTCATAAATATATTAACCTATATGGAATTCATCTTCAAGTACTAATTTAATATATATTTATGAATTAAAATAAAACCCGTAAAAAGAAGATAACAAACTTAACCAATTAAAATAAAACTTACATAAATCTTTAGATCATATTATTGAACAAAATTGACTTTACTAAACATAATAATAACTTAAGTTCAATTGTAATTATTTACAAAATCAAAATAATTAAAACAATCAACATATTAGTTACCCCAAAACAAGTCAACATAATCATGAATGATAATAATTATAATTATTACCTCCAAAATTAATCTAATAATTCAACATGATTTCATAAACCTAGGTCAACTAATCATAACTTAAAGATTCATAAAAAAACAAACAAGTATTCAAACCATTAAAATGAAAATAATAATATATTATTCCCAAAACCCCTGTAATCATTTCGAACCCCTATGATCTTTATCCCCATATTTAGTCATGGTTTGAAATTACCGACATGCTTTTTATTTTTATAAATTTTTAACTTTATTTCCTTAACCCTGACTATACCCATTTAGGGTTTACAAAATAATAAACCAAATCAAAACCTTGGTTCATATTTAACATAACCAAGATGTATGACTTCCATAATATAAACATCACCTTAAAAAAATAAATCTGAGCCATAAAATAAACAAATAATCACCATAAAGTTATAATGGTTTTTTATAATACACCATAGCCCAACAATAAAATGTAGTTGAGTCAATAAACAACCACATAGTCACATAAAAAAGGTTGTAATGGCTTTTTAACAACCGAGTCAAAATTTTGACTTGATAATAAGTCATGCATCATCACTAAATAAAACCCAACTGTAGTTTTATAAAACAACTAAAAACCTTATCACATGTAGTCCATTGAATCGACCTATAACAAAAATGGGTCTTCAATGGATTTAAAAACATAATGCAGTGACTTACATGGTCATTTAAACCCAAAGAAAATCTCAAAAGTAATACCAGCTATTTAAACAAAACTCATTCTTTAAATAGAAATATACAATGACTAAATAGTCATAAATATACTTAATAACCAACCAAAAAAATGTTGTAAAAGTATAACCAAGCCATCGCTAAGTTGTTCATGGCTACATGTCCCAAAAATAACATAATAGAGAACTAAATTCCCACCCAAATTAGGGGTTTACTTGAAACTAAACTAATACAAATATTTTTGGCTAAAGTCCTAGCATTTTTTCATTTATCTTCATTTCCATAAAAACACAAAATTTTAAATACATCACTTAGTTGATGAAATTCGACCACAATAGGTTTTTCTACTCTTCCAACCTTCAAACTCAAAATATTGTATACATTTACATAAACTAGTCAAATAATAAATACAAAAACAAACTTCATATAAATCTCTGTAGCTCCTACATGGCCATCAAGATTAATGCATGCAACTTTAGTTTTAGTTCCCCCAAAAATTCATGCAAGACTACCTCACATTCCCCTTGACCGCCATGCCAAAATTTTTGGTAAAGTTTCTCTAAAGGTTCCAAATCCTCCAAGACTAAGTTACAAAATGAACAAAACAAAACTTAAAAACCAAATGAAGCATCTCGAACCTCCTTCATGGTAATTCAATCCAATTTCATGATCCTTAAGTCATTGGCTTCAAACAAAACACATTAAACTAATTACCATGAACCCCATGTGGTTTAAATAACCTAACCAAAAATCCTCCAAGCCAACTATGGATTGAACAAATAAGCAAAGCAAGGTCCTTTGAGCAATGTTAAAACCTTGGTGCTTAAGATCAAAACAATCACAGTTTAAGATGCCTTAAATACAGTCTACAACCCTACAAAGTTATTTTTAAAACATTAAGTCATAACTTTAATATAGATGAGAATAACATAAGATGTCAAAGATTAAACAAGAAATGAATAAAGATAATGAAGATCGAAACAACTATTGACACGATTAATTACATAACCATATAGACTGTCAAAGTTGACAAACAAGGAGTCCATGAAACATAAAACACCCAAAATGATAGAAAATGATAATATCAATAAGAATACAACAGTCATCAAATACTTATGACTCAACAATGATGATCAATGAAAACATCTCACATCGGATAAAAAGATGTTTGCATGAACATAAAAACTAACTCAAATAAACTATTAATGAAATTGATCATGAAATGATAACACACATTAGTCAATTAATTAAAACACAATGACTAAATCATTAATACCAAAAAGATCAGCTTTAGATTTAAATTCTTTGTTTCATTTATTCATTTATTTTATCATGTTTCCTTGCTGATCAGGTCTGAACATAACCTAGCTCAAGTACCTATCCATGCAATCATCAAATAGACTATCAACAACATCTTGACATATATGTATAATAAATGCAATAACAACATTTAAATAATACATAAAACTAAATAATAAACCATTACACATTAAGAAATAATATCCAATGCTATAATGAAATGTAATCTATAATTATTTCAACAATTATAATGAAAATGTATCAATGTACATCACTAAAATGTAATAGCACAATAAAATAACAAAATATATATCAAATAGTTCATAGCTATATTATATCAACAAAAACAAATTAAATACAAGTCACTTAAGGTCATGATATCCTCCTCGACTTGGAAAAGAGCCATCCCAATAATAGAAATAGCCAAGGATAATATTGCATAAAAAAACTTGTGTCTTCCCAAGTAACACTTATTTTTTATAGAGGATCCCATTAAACTAACACATGGGAAATCTCATGATTCCTCAACTTAATGTTGTGATGGTCTAAGATCTTCACTGGATCCAATTGTATCTCTTCATCTTCTAAAACTTGAAGATGAGTTCAATCCAAATCATGAGATGGATTACAAATATACTTTCTCAAAAAAAAAAACATGAAACACATCATGAATCTGATACAAGGTGAAAGAGCTATATGTTAGGCACAAGACTAATCTTAAAAATTGCAAAGGGTCCTACAAAGCAATGGGCTAGTTTGAAAGACTTTCAAAATTTAACTGATTTTTTTGCAGTCTAACATGGATAAAAACCTTATCTCCCACTTGGAATTCATGTAGTACCCTTTTCAAATCAACATAACTCTTTTTTTTATATGAGGTAACTTTAAATTCTACCTAATAGTTTCTATCTATTTATCATAATCTTGTAAAACATTAGACCAACAACAGTCCTATTTTTTATACTTTCCCAACCAAGTGGTGTTTTACACTTGTGACCATACAAAGCTTTGCAAAGAGCCATTTTAATCACTGAATGATATGTATTATTATAAGTAATTCAACTAAGTGTAAATAATCTTCTCATATACGTGGTTGATTTATAACATACATTCTTAGCATGTCTTCCATGACCCAATTTAATTTTTCTATCTGTCCATCTATTTGTAGCAGTTAGAGTTTTTTAAAACCTTGAATTAAAAAGTTTATATCGATTATAAATAATAATGTTAAGCATACCATGCAAACATACTATCTCTTTCACAAACCATGAAGCAAACACATGCATCATCAATCAAATTTCTAACAATAAAATGACTAACTTTTATAAATTTATCTATTACAACCAAAATAGTATCATGTTTGCTTTTAGATTTTGGGAAATTGGCTATGAAATCCAAATAAATGACAACCCATTTACCTAATGGTACATCATGAGGGTATAATAATCTTCTTGGATGGTAATATTAAACTTTTACATGTTAGCATTTTAAACATCTTGATAGAAAGTCAATAAATTTATGTTTCATTCTAGACCAATAAAATAGCTTTTTTAGTTCATGGGTCATCTTTGTGACACTTGGATGAGTGAAATGAGATGCTACATGTAGTTATTTTATCAAAATGTTTCTTAAATCACTAAACTCAGCTACATAAATTCTATTTTTATGTTTGATTAAACCGTCATAATTAACTATTTTTTTTTTTTTTTTTTCAATAGGATTGTTAGCCAAATTTTCACTTACACCTTATCAAAATTTATTAGAATGCTACTATTCTAATAATTAGGTTTTAAAATTATTATGTAGAATAAAAAATGAAGCAAGAGACGTGTGTCAACTGAGTGCATCAATAAAATGATTTATTTACCTTTCGTATTTGAAATATTCATATCAAAATTACTTAAAAATTATAATGATTTACATTGATGTGCGTTCAGATCATCATAGGAAACTAAATATTCCAATATGTGATGTTCAGATTTTACCTCAAAATGTTTACCCAATAAAAAGTGTTTCTATTGATTTAAATCATGAACAATGGCAACAAGCTCAAGGTTATGAGTGGTGTAATTAATCTCATGTTCTTTAAAATTTCTTAAATCATAAGACACAACTAAACCATCCTAAGTGAACATCCATCCAATCCTTATTTAAATGCATCAACCCATATTTCAAAATTTCCATTCAGATCTAGTACAATAAGTATAGGTACCAAAGTCAATAAATCTTTAAGATTTAGAAAAGCTTATTTACAATTAGTAGTCCACATAAATTTATTATCCTTATGCTACAAGGATGTTATTGGGTTAGCCAACTTATAAAAAAATTCAACAAATCTTATATAATAACCAACTAGTCCCATAAAACTATGTACTTCATGTATACTTTTAGGAGTAGGCCACACTTGAATAGATTTAATATTTGCTGAATCAATAAAAATACAAACCTTCGATATAATATGATTCAAATAGTGGATTTTAAATTGAAAGAAAGCACATGTAAATATCTTACCAAATAGTTTATGTTGCATTAAAATTTACAATATGAAGTGCAAATATTGTTCATGCTCAGTTACATTCTTAGAATAGATTAGTATATCATCAAAGAATACTAAAATAAACTTATCTAAAAAAATCTATGAATACACTATTCATTAAGTTCATAAATGTAGTAGATGCATCAGTCAAACCAAAATGCATTACAATAAACTCATAATGTCTATACCTTGTTTTAAAAATCATCTTATGAATACATTCTTCTTTGATACTAAGTTGATGATATCTTGATCTCAAGTTTATCTTAGAAAATATAGTCACATCCTTCATTTAATTAAATATATCATCTATCTTTGGAAAAAGGTAATGGTTCTTAATGGTATCCTTGTTAAGCATGTGATAATCAACACACAATCATAAGGTTTCATCCTTATTTTTCACAAATACAACTGGTGCATCACAAGGTGACATGCTTGCCCTAATACTACCATTTTCTAATAGTTCTTTTAGTTGAGATTTTAATTCCTATAAATATGCTACATTCATGCAATATGACGCCTTAGATGTAGAGGCTATCCCTAGAGTTACATCAATAAAAAAATCAAATTCATGTTTAGGAGGCAAATGAGGAAATTTTTGTAGAAAAACATTAGAAAATTCTTATAAAAATAGATATTTCTCAAATGCCATTGATGTTTCAAGTGTAGTTTATTTCATAAAAATAATATATAATTTATAACATTTAAATATTGATTTCTTCAGCTACAAGGCTGAGATTAGCCTACATACTTTTGATTTCAAGAAACTTGAATTTCTATAGGTTTTTCTAAATCATTACCACAATATACCACTTTGTTATAGCAATATAAATTGGAAATATGCTACTCTAACCAATTGATGCCCAAGATAATATCAAAATACTTGAGAGGAGATATAAATAAACTTGGGTTTGAAAACACTTAATTCTAGGCTTAGTCCTTCAAGACACTTAGTAATTGGTACTCTTTTACTTGAGCCAAAGTCTACATCCCATCCATCCTTCAAAGTCATTGGATTCAACTTAAAACATGTTAATAAATTAGGATGTATAAAACTATCAGTTTCTCCTAAATCAAATAAAATTGAAATAAAAAAATTATTTAGTTTGCCTCTGCTTTGAATAAGAGTTTATTAGAAACCAATATTTTTATTTTCAATAGTTGTATACACTCTATGATCAACTAGCTAGTCATATTTTAGCTTAGAATAATCTTTATGGAAGTGGTTATCTCTACATTCCCAACATACTATAGCTATTTATGCCATCACAAGAATAGTATTGGCTCCAGTAGCAGGCATATTTTAGCTACTTCGAGTTGGATTCCTTTTAAAATTAGTAGTCTTAGAAGAATTTGAATTCTTGAAATTCTTATTCTACCCTTAAAATTTATTGAAATCACTTGTATTCCTCGTAAATCTATGGTTAGAATTAGATTTATTAAAACTCTTAGGAGTAGGGGATATATTTTTACTCTTAGATTTCTTTTTATTATGTTTAAAATCTTGTCTTACCTTTTACCAATCTTTCTCTTTTTCTTCTACCTTATGATCAGATTCAGTAACTATAATTAAAGTCTTAGGATTAGTCATATTCACATCATGCATTAATATTTATTTCAATCCCAACTTAAACTTAGTGAATTTAGTCTCTTCATCATGCATGTAATGAACATGATGCAGTAGATTTAAAAACTTATTTTCATACCCACTCATAGCCATATTTTCTTATTTTAGTAGATGAAAATCAGTGATTTTTTAGTCTTTGAAGTTAGAACTAAGATACCTCTTTCTGAACTGCCCTTTAAAGATAGGCCATGTAAGAGTCATTGATTGGTAACCTTATAAAGCACATAAATGATTCCACCAAAGAGCTTCAGTTCTTACTAAATTATAGGTTTTCACTCTGACCTTCATATTAGAGGACATATTATGTAGATTAGGATACTTCTACAGGTGTACAAACCATGAATCAACTACATCACCTGATTCTTTACCTAAAAAGGTTGGTGATGACAACTTCTTTAGCTCCTTAATAATATGATTAGCCATATTACCATGATTATTATAAAGTTTTGGTTCATCGACTTGTCTTTCATCATTAACTAGAAGTTCATCAGCTAGAACACATTCTATATTATTCATCCTTCTCTCTTGGGTGTCTACTTTACTTTGAAGGAAATTTAATATAGTCATAATTCCATTAAAAATGACTTCTTGGTTAATGTTAGGATTGTTTTCCTCATGGTTAATGCCCTCAACATTATTATCAACATTAATAAGAGATGGTTCCTCTCTTTTAAAAATGTTGACCCTATGACCTATTCCTCTACTCAGGTCAACATTTCTTAGGTTATTATCTAATATTCCAGATATTTTCCTCAACATCCTATGGTGAAACAAATAAAAACTCATCAAAAATCAACAAGAAATATTTTCCAAAGTTCTCTAGAGAATTAAACCATGCTCTCATACCAATATGTCATAACCACAATTTTTTTTAAACACCTAATCCAAAATAATAATGGAACTAAGTTCACTCAAATTTTAGCATACAAATACATAATGAGATCCATAACTATGTTACAACCAATAAAGGAACAACATTAAGTGCATAACCCATCAACTTATTTAGAAAGTAAGTTAACCACTCAATATTCATATAAAAGTGGGCTAGTGTGGTCATACTCACTCACCTCTATCCATATATTGTGTTGTGGCCTTACTAATGGAGTCATTACTATCTTATTCTCTTACCTAAGTACCTATATAGAATATAGAATATAAAATAGCTAGTACTTCAAGGGTAGTTTTGTCAAATTTTAGTAAACAAAAGTAGAGTAAGATCAGATTTAACAAAAGATTCATCATACTAAGCTTGGTTAAATATGATTTGTAAAATTATAACCAACAGATAGAGATCAATATAAAAAAAAACTATTTATAAAATCAATGTAAAGCATTTGAATACATTTTCATTACATAGGTAACCAACATACGAAGTTTGACACAACAACTACATGAAGTCTGCAAGCTTCGATGGATGTTTCAACAACCATGCTCAAGTTCTAATTAAGAATGACTTACCAATTAAAATAAGGGTAAAAGTTCAAAGCAAGCTTGCCTAAGGATTATAAAATGTCTTAGGTTAGATTTAAATCTCTTTTATTACTAACATAAATGCCTCGTGAGTGAAACAAATCAAGTCATAATAATAGTCTCAAGAACAAAATTTACTTATGTTAAGTCTAACTTAATTCTTGTTCTTAAAGGTTTGTCCTTTAACTTAAATCCATGATCTTAGTTTAAGAATTTAATATATTTCTTACTTAAAGATTATATTTTTCTTAATATTTAATTTCAAGATAGATTCTCATGATAATTATGTAAGTTCACAACTTCTTTTATCATTTAAAGATAAAAACCCGTTACTAGAAAATTTAATGTTTTATTCCAAACATAGAGCATTTGTCCCTCAATCACAATGTTCTTAGCTTGGAATAGCCATGCTACTTTTACAACTAAAAAATGAAGTATATTGATGTTTATATGACCTCAACATAATGTAAGACTAACTTAATCTTAATGCTAATTAATTATAATGAATCCATTTAAGAGCTACCCATACAGTCCATGACACATAACAATGCATAATAATTAACATGAAAAGATTATCTTCTAGGATATAAGTACATATTAAATTACTTAAGTGATTATTCTCAATTTAATATTTATCACACTTTTTATTAAGTTATTACAACTCTTACACAAGGATTAAAATGAATTCAATCCATTAATTTTACCAACCGTGTGGTTATAGTCCAAAATTTAATGAAGTATCAATACTTTCATTAGTTAATCCATGTCATAAATAATATTCATAATCTATAGGGATTTGAAAAGTTCATTTAAATATAACTTTCAACTCCACCAAATTACCACCGTTTAATAGATATCAAAAATAAACATATCTAATGAATACTGCCACTTAGCTTATACAATATTATCATTATAAGGAATCATAATAGTATATTTGACATATTAACATTATGTCTCATTTCATTATCTTCTAGTAGAGAAATAATCAATCCATATTCAAGGCATAATTTACATTTGAGTTTAAACATTAGTAATTTCAAAATCAAATATCTAAGTGTTTTCTTAATCACTATACCAATGCTTTATAAGTATGGTAGAGGACATGATTAAAAAATAACTCAAGATGCTACATCATCCAATTAATTTCATAACTACTTATACCAAATAAGTGTTTAGCTACCAGCTCAAGGTAAATAATTCATAGTTATATTCCTCTATCAAAGTATTCATGAACAAATGTAAATATAAGGTTAGTAATGTCATATTATTCTAATAATCAAAATATATACTATAATCATTTATGAATTAAATATACATATCAATGTTACATCACTTTTTATACTTACAACTATGACAAATAACATGAAATTTAGCTACAAAAATTACATAACAATTTTAATTCATTTTCAGATAACTATCATAACTTGAAGTAAGAATAAAATAATCTAATCATTTCATGCAATCCAATGAAGCTAATCCCACCTCACCCGTCCCAATGAGCCCAACTATAAGTGGCCTTAGACCACCCCAACCATCAATTGAATATGGATTAGGTCAAAAGAGAACCAATGGAGAAAGGATTATGAAATAATCTATTTTGATGACATACCAACAAATGACCAATAAAAATAAAACGAAACATTTAAATCAACCCAGCAAGATCCATTAACTTGGTACCTGATTATGACTGCATCTCTATTCTCAAGATTCTCAATTTATGGGTTATATTCTATTTCAGAATATAATATGGATCATAAATCTATTAACCTATGTGGTAGTCATCTTCAGGTAATAATTGAATAGATGTTTATGAGTTAAAATAAAACCCATAAAAATAAGATAACAAACTCAATCAATTAAAATAAAACTTATGTAAAGTTTCATGACACATTATTGACCAAAATTAACTTTACTAAACATAATAATAATTTAAGAGTTTAATTTTAATAATTTATAAAATTAGAATAATTAAAATAATCAACAGATTAGTTTTCCCAAAATAAATCAACATAATCATGATTGTTAATAATTCTAATTATCACTCCCATAATTAATCCAATAACTCAACATGATTTCATAAACCTAGGTCACCTAATCATAACTTAAATATTAATAAAAAGTCAAATAAGTATTCAGATCAATAAAATGAAAATAATAATATATTATTCCCAAAACCCCTATAATAATTTCAAACCCCTATGGTCCTTATCCCCATATTTTATTGTGGTTCGAAATAACCGACAAAATTTTTCCTTTATATTTTTATTTAACTTTATTTCATTAAACCTGATTGTACTCAATTATGGTTTATAAAATAATAAACCAAATCAAAAACCTGGTTTATATTTAACACAATTGAGTTGTATGGCTTCCATATTATAACCATCAACTTAAAAAAATATAGTCAAGCCACAAAACAAAATAACATTCACCATAAAGCCATAATGGCTTTTTATAATACACCACACCATAATAATAAAACATAGTTGAGTAAATAAACAACCACAGAGTCACATAATTAAGGTCGTAATGGCTTTTTAACAACCTAGTCAATTTTTTGACTTGACAATAAGTCACACATAGTCACTAAAGAAAACCCAAATGTAATTTTATAAAATAAAAAAACCCTTATCACATGTAATCCATTGAATTGAGCCATAATCAATATGGCTCTTTAATGGATTTAAACAAAACATAACATAATGACTTACATAGTCATTCAAACCCAAATAAAACCTCAAAAATAATACCATTTCACTATTTAAATAAAATTCATTATTCACAATAAAAATATGTAGTGACTAAATAGTCATAAATATATGTAATAACCAACTAATACAACTAATTTAAAATCTTAGTCAGGCCATAAACGAGCCGTTCATGGCTGCCATGTGCCAAAAAACACAACAAAAAACCAACTTCATGGCCCAACTTAGGGTTTTACCCAAAATTAAACTAATGTAAATATTTTTAACTAAAGCCTTAGCATTTTTCCATTCAAATTCATATCCATAAAACCTTAGAGTTTAAAATACATCACTTACTTAGTTGATGGAAGTCGACCATAGTAGGTTTTTATATTCGTCCATCCTTTAAGCTCAAAATCTCATATCCATTTACACAAACTAGTTGAATAATAAATACAAAAACAAACCCCATATAACTCTCCATAACTCTTGCATGGCTGTCAAGATTAATACATCCAACTGCAGTTCTAGTCCCTAAAAATACTCATGCAAAACTACCTCACATTCCCCTTGGCTATCATGCCAAAATTTTTGGTAGAGTTTCTCCAAGGTTACAAACCCTCTAAGACTTATTTCCAAAATGAATGCAATAAAACCTAAAACCCAAATGAAGCATATTAACCCTCCTTCATGCTAATTTGAGCCAATGCTATGAACCCTAAGTTGTTGGATTAAAAAAACACATACTAAACTAATTACCATGACCCCCATGTGGGTTGATCAACCTAACCAATAAGCCCCCAAGCCAACTGGGGCTTAAATAAATAAGCAAATTAAGGTCCTTTAAGCAATGTTAAAACCTTGGTGCTTAAGATCAAAACAAGCACAATTTAAGACACCTTAAATATAGTCTAAAACCATATAAGGTTGTTTTTAAAACATTAAATAACAACTTTAATATATATATATATATATATATATATATATATAAGAATAACATAGGAAATCAAATATCAAACAAGAAATGTATAAAAATGATGAAGATCAAAACAATTATTGACATGATCAGTTACGTGACCAACTAGACTGAAGTCGACAAGAAAGGCATCCATGAAACATAAAACACCCAAAATGATGGAAAATGATAAAATAAATAAGAAGATAATAGTCATAAAATACTTATGACTCAAAAATGATGATCAATGAAACCATCTCACATTGGATAAAAATATGCTTGCACAAATGTAAAATCTGATTCAAATCAACTATTAATGACATCAATCATAAAATGATAACACAATGATCAAATAATAAAAACATAATGACTAAATTATTAATACTAACAAACTCAACTTTATGTTTAAATTAATTGTTTTATTTATCCATTTATTCTCCATGTTTCCCTGTTGTTCGGGTCTAAATGCAACCTAACTCAAGTACTTGTTTTTGCAGTCAACAAATAGACTATCAATAACATCTAGACATCTACATATAATAATGGAATAATAAAATATATATAGTGCATCTAACTGAATAATGAACTAGTATACATTAAGTAATAATATCTAATGATATAATGAATGTAATCCATAATTGTCTCAATAATTATAATGAAAATGTATCAATGTAGATCACTAAACTGTAATACCACAACAAAATAATAAAATATGTCTCAAATAGTTCATAGCTAGACTATATTAACATAAATAAATTAAATTCAAGTTATTTAGGGTCATGACACATTTTAAAGGGAAGAATAACATTCAATTTTTAGTTCATCTTGAGAATTATTACGTGAAACATTGTGACTTTTGACATCATGAATGCTAATTTTTCACATGTCTATTGTATCATCTTTATGTGATGCATTAACACAATTTATTATTTTTAACTTTTTAGGCCTATCATCACTACAAATAGAAGAAATATGAGAACTAAACTCCTCATATTTACATTCAAGAGGGATTTAATCACACTCATAACCATATGAACACATATTGTGCTTATTTTTACATATTCATTTAGATTTGCATTTTAATCATTAATTTTTTCATTAGCATAGTTATAAGCAAGGGATGAGGATTAAACACTTTTTTGAGATTCCATAAGATCCTCATATGTAATACATTGGTCATCAAAATTCCATAAGATTCCATAAGATCCTCATATTGAAATTCCATAAGATCCTCATATTAAACCAACAATAAAAAAATATGGTTTCTTAGGGCTTGTAGTAGAAGTAAACATGGTGAGGAAGGCTAAAAATTTGGATGCAACCAACTAGGAGTATAAAAATTCCTAGGGAAAAAATAGAAGTAAACATTACTTAAGCTATGCCCATGCAGAAAATCAAATCTAAAAAATAACTACAATAAAAAATAATTTATTTTTAGGAGGAAAAACCCTAGATTATAATTTAGGTTTTGGTTCAAACAAGCTAGGGGACATATTCACTAGATGTTACATAGGGTTATCTAGGGTTAAGGGGTATTATATTATATTTTACACAAGGATGGTGAATTAGTATAATGAGTAGACTAATTAATAGAAAACTCAGACAAATAGTATTCTAAATTTATACAACTAAGATCACTAAAAATGGTAAAGTATAACTATTGATAGATTTTGAAATTAATTAGAGATAGATGATTGTTATTTTACTAGGCACATGTAGGTCTGATTTGGAATAGGCTGGAATTAGACTAGAAGATGATCTTGAAATAGTCATTATATTATAGAAATATTATTTTTATGGCCTTAGATGTTTGTTTAGATATGTATAGGTGCATCAATGTAAGTGTCTAACTTTGATGCATGTGTCCTATGTGAAATATTAATTGAATCTAGATATGACCAATTTTATCCTTCTAGGTTCTATATAAGCTTGTTTTTGATGTTTTAAAATCATGCACACAAGTTTTCACTCTTTATCAAATGATCAAACCCTAGATTTTTTCCCTTGAAGTGACTGTGGAAAAAATGGGTTAGTGAGCTCATGGTGTCGAGCTATCCCAAGGATCCCTCTATCAATGGGCATTGCCTACATAGTCAATACTTAGAAGAGGGACTTAGACTTATGTAGTTATCCCCTACATGTTAGCTTGTGTGTGTACAAAGATGTAATGTGTGATAATCAAAGACATTTAATGACCTATCTTTTAACTTGGAATTTATATAGCTCATGAACATATCTTCAAATGGTTAAAAACTATGAAAATACTTATCTTATGACTATTTTATATATAAGGATGAATATGGTAGGTTTACTCCCTTGAATGTTTGATTGATTACTTCTTGGTATTTTACCTTGTGAGTTCTAGGTGTTTGATAGGTGAAAAATGAATGAGGGTTGATCTTGTATATATATCAATCCCTTTTATAAATATCTTACATTAAAGAAATTATACCAACCTTTATGATACATTTATTTTTAAAATTGAATTACTTTTAGGCACTAGACACTTTGTAATAAAAGTGGACACTTATGTCGATGTAAGTGTCTATCTGGGATGTAAATGTATAAGAAGGTATAAAATAGGTACATATCCAAAACTGTCAATAAAGGATAATAATCAAGTTTATATGTTTTTCCATAGTATAAAAGTCTTGGTCATCAAGATAATAATGGTTGAACTAAGAGATAAGAAATTAGGCACAAAGAGATAGTAAAAGTAAGCCTTTCATTTGTGGGTAGGTATATAATTAAAAGGTATAACCATGATAGGTATTTTCTAAGTGTACAAGACTAAGGTACTGCATAAAATTATATTTTAGTATCATAAAATTATAAAGACACTAAAATTCATATATTCTTTACACAATAAAACTATCACAAAAAAATCATTCAAGTAAATAAACACTAAAACAAGATACATTACACTAAAATTATCTATCTTTCATTAACATATAGACATCAATGTTAATCCATTTATAAATAATACATTTATTCATATAATGATCACCATTATCGGTTGACCTTTACACAAACCTATTATGAATATTATATATTCAAACCCTATCTCCAAAATATTCCTATCAATGACTCAACACTTACAAATGTTTGGCATTTAAATACTCAAGTGAGAGGCTAAGGTACCTATTTATAGTTTTCCTAGACCCCTATAACATTTTCTTGTTATTTATGATTTAACTTATTTTCACGAAGATTCATGTCACCTATCCTATGCATCTAGAATATTCATTTCTTGATCATTTCATGTATCTTGTGTATCGGCATATTCCCTTTCCCTTAAGGCATGTACTTGTCCAACCTAGATTGATCCTACATAATCTACATTCACATTTTTTGGATGCACACAATTTTTTATATTGTCCTTCATTATGTTACTCTTTTATTTTCTTTCCCAAGTGTGTTTCTTCATTTTAATGAGTATTTTAATTTTTCAAAAAAAAATTCCACACAAAATTAATTTTCACCTATAGTCTTGAAAACACTTTGTTTAAACTTGTGAAATTTGTAACATTGTAATCATATTGTTAAGATAATCAATTTAACATATAACTTTAGTAAACCTTTTCTAACAACCCCATACCCTTATATTAAATGGTTGTCACCTGTGCAGGAAGCCAAGCCATGGCCCAAAACATCATAGAAATTTAAGCTAAATTATAATCTCATATCAAATTCTAACTCACAACTTTGAATTAACAACTACATAACATTAATGCACAAAATACAATGCTCTAATAGAGTCAATGGTGACAGGTATTCTAAAGGTAGTTTTTAAATCTTGAACCATAATGCATAGCCAAAATTTGGACTTTCCAAAATTTTATTGTACAAAATTAACCACCTATATTTACCATGCCAAATAATATTTTAGCTTGTAAAATAGATTTTGGGTAGATAATGTATGCATCACATCATTTCACTTAGAGAAGGAACTTTTCTAGTGCTACCAATGGTATCTAAAATGTCATATACAATCCACTTGGTGTATTTTTTCCATATTTTGTCAGTTCCCTTAGTCCTAATCATTATGATGATTTCACTATAGCCCTAACTAAAATATGATAAATTAGAATTGTTCATGATTATTAATATGAATATAATAAGTTGGCCAACCAAACCAAAGGGTTGAATGATGACTTTTTAAGACTTTTTCCATCAATGGGCTCAAAGATATAATTCATGCAAAGGTCAAGATGTTTAAGCCAAATACCATTATGGACGTATTAGGATTGGCCAATATTGAGGAAGATAAAATCACCTCCTAGAATTTATCTTCCTTTTTTTGTCCTTTAAACACATCTATAGGTCCACGTCCAATCACAAACCCTCATCCAAAATTCACCCCTATTAAATGCCTTACAAAGGAATAAATTCATGCTCATTGTGAAAACAAACTATGTTATAATTGTGATGAACATTTTATTAAATGATATGAGAGCATTGAAAATAAGTTTTATTTTTTGGATGTAGAATTACCACTAGATGTCAAATAATGGGAATATATCTCAATATTCCCTTAATTAAGAACCTAAATTTGAATAAACCAACACCAAGGATTCACACCCATAAATTTTGATGCATTCCTTAGATGGGGTAACCACTCATCAAGGTGAGATTAAATAGGTATTTTAAGAAACACCCCATCACTATTCTCATTTACTCTAATAACACATAATTTCATTGATCCTTAGTTAGCTAAAAATGTCGATTATTTCATGCACCCTATTCTAGGTTTGAAGTGAT
Organism: Torreya grandis; assembly: GCA_037957365.1. Classification (NCBI taxonomy): domain Eukaryota; kingdom Viridiplantae; phylum Streptophyta; class Pinopsida; order Cupressales; family Taxaceae; genus Torreya; species Torreya grandis. The sequence continues at coordinate 2,229,775 of JARHVA010002465.1, read as the reverse complement.
GATTTCCAATGGAGTAAAATTGATGTGTAAAGGTAAATGTTGTAACATTTGTATTTCTACAAGGGTATATGCCATATACATAAACATTGTTTCCTTAACATGGGGTGGATGTGATGTAGTTATTATATCCCAATGCTTACACACTTCCCTATCTTTTGGGAATTTTCAAAAATTTAGATGCAATTTTCTAATAATGGCAAGCAGTACACACTAAAATTTCTCTTATCAAAATCCTCCAATGTCATCAATTCCAACCAAAATGAAAATATCCTAAAGAAATTATTACGTGCAATCCTTTATCAACTCTCCTCTATTCAGATAAACACATCTATTCATTCCCACCAACCTATTGACTTAAAAAATTCTCTACTTAAACATGCATTAATATTCATGAAACCAAAAGTATTACCACCTCATCAATAATAACACCATTGTATTTAAATCCTTCTTGGTTTTGTACTCCTAAAATTTGAACATAATGATATACTTTTTTATATAAATCCTAAATTTGGAATATGGTTTAATAAATCCTTTAGGTAAGAGTCCTTTGTATGAGCACAAGCCCACAATCCTCCCATGTCTTACCAGTCCACAAAAAATATGGATCTTTGTTGGTTTTCATTGATTTTAATGAGCCAAACAAGATCAATATTAAAGATAAATTTCATATCCCAATGACTATCAGCTTCTTGATGAACTTCATGGTGCCCACTTCTTTTCCAAATTAGATCTATGGTCTGGCTATCATCAAATTTTCCTATGGGGTGAAGCTATTCCAAAAATGTCTTTTTGCACACATGACAACCACTATGAATTCCTAGTTATTCCATTTGAGCTTATTAAATTTCCCTCAACATTCTTAGGTTTGATATAAAATAAATACCCCATTTTTGTGAAAATTCATCCTGGTATTCTTTAATGATATCCCGATTTACAACAAAACTTGGGAAGAATATCTTGACATGGATTTACAACTTATTACATACCACTAAATCTATATTAAAAATGTCTAAATGTTCCTTTATTCATTAGGAGGTGGATTATTTAAGACACATTATCTCTATAACTAGTGTTTAGATTGACCCAACAAAAATTGAGGCCATGAGAAATTGGCCTAAACTTAGGACACTCAAAATCCTTTTTGGATTTTTTTGCCTCATTGAATACTATCAAAACTTTGTCAGAGATTATGGTAAACTTTCTACCCCATTAAATACCATGATAAATAAAGACTCATTTTTTTTCTACCACAAATAAATAGGATTTTTGGGTACTCAAGTAGGCCATGTATAACACATGTGTTTCAGCCTTGCCAGATTTATCAAAGAAATTTTTCATTAGAATTGATGCATGTGGAGATTATATTGGTGGTGTCCTCATAAAATAGGGATGTACCATCACCTTCACTATAAAATCCTTGAATGGTCATAATTTGGTGTAGTAAAAATATGAGAAGGAAATAATGACTATTCCCCATACTATTACTAAGTGGTGGACATACTTGGTGGGTTGGAATTTTTGCATCAAAAATTATCATCAAAGTATCAAATAATTTTTGGATCAATGAATATCTTCCCCAATCAACAAAATTGGGTTTAAAAATTAATGGGGTATGATTATGATATCACTTATAAGAAGGAAAGGAAAATCTAATCATTGATACATCATCCCACTAGTATGAATAACAAATAAATATATTTACATTATCTATCCCCATTTTAGAATGGATGCATGACATAAAAAAAGAGTGATATCAAGAAAGTCACATGCAATAAATCCTATAATGATTGTATATTGACCCAAATTCTAAATATAACTATACTTAGGATAGCCAATCCTTACGATACAAAGGTTTCATTGTCTTGATTTATAGAACAAGGTCTAGACATAATATTTTGAATGGGTTCCATGATTGACCTTATTTAGGTCATTTAATTTTTAAAAAAACCTATGAATGCATTCACCATAGTTTATTTTGGCAAGGAATAAAGTAATATATAAATACATTTTTAAGGAATATGAATTATTTAAACATCACAAAGGTTAGATATTGGTAGTTTCCTTACTCCAACCCCTGCTCATCCCACAACACATTTGGAAAGACATATCCATGGATATTATAGAAGGCATACCAAAATCAAGTGGAAAGTAAATCATTCTAGTGGTGGTATATCACATTTATAAATATGCTAATTTATGTGCCTTGGCCCATCATTAAATTTATTCTACCATCATACAAAAATTTATCGATCAAATCTTTTACCATTCATATAATCCCAACTTCTATTGTATTTCATCATCACTCTTATTTCATAAGTAACTTTTGGTAGGAACTCTTCAAGTGCATAAGTACCCAACTAAAAATGAGCTTGAGTTACCACTAAAAAAAATATGGATAGACTAAAAATTTCAATAGATAAATGGAGTCATATCTTTTTTAGTTTCCTCTAATAAACAACATCAATGGGTCAAAGGGACCACTTGCATAATGGTACTACAACATTGTCTATCACATAACCACTAGGATGACCCCTTATGAAATGGTTAGAATTTCACTATCTTTTCTTATTTATCTTCTTAGAAACTCTTATATGTAAGTAGTTGAAACTACCCATAGAAACAAGAATATATACCTAACCTCCTTAAGGAAAATATCCTTATGACATAAAATCACTTGAAGCAACAGGTGGATGAACATCATTCTAAACACATCTTCCAACCTAGATATAGGGTTTTATTCAAACTACAACCATATAAGTAGTCATCTCTCAATCTAAAGATATGTCATAAAACTTATCCCAAGTTCTTTGAACCTTATAAGTTTATTCAACAGTGTTATTTTTGCATACAAGTTAGAACTTCCACCTTGTTTGTGTGTCTATCCATTTTTTCATGTCTCATGTTTGAATGAGGTTCTCATACATTATGTAACAAATTAGATAGTACTTCTTAAGCTTGATGAAGAAGGTGATCTCATTATTTAACTTGAACCTATCCTAGATAAGCACTTGAACAAATTTATAATCAAACCATCACTAAGGTTCTAATCTAGTGGCATGGAATGTGTATACAATGAAAAATGCAATAGATCCATAAATCAATCCTAGCTAAGAGAAAATAGATCCTACTTACACTTCCAATTAGGGATACATTAGATAATCAGGGTCATGACCAATATGAATCCATTAGACCTAATTGAGGGATATCTTACAAAAATAAATTCACTAGGGAGGGTTTCAAAGCCTCCAATCAAGAAAAACTATGTAATAAACCTAACTAGGTCATATGTTTTCATATTCACTAAACTAATAACAAGTAAAAATCCAGTGCTCACTAAATCTTGTCACACAAAGTGGGGGTAATAAATACTAAAATTAAACATGCATAGAAGACATATACTCACATCAATGTATATGGAATCCTAATTTATGAAAGAAAAGTGCAAAAGCATATCCATCTACTCTTATAAAAGGAGGAACAAAGTTGGGAATACTTACCTTTGAAGATGAACCCGCCAAGCCTCAATCTCTCCCTTGCCCAGGGTGCTTCACAATAGGTTGTTGTGGTATGTAAGGATGACAAGGATAAATAATCTCTAGGCTACACAACCTATCAATGTATCCAAAAGACTTCTCCATAAGACAAGATACATATCTTCAAAGAAAGTATGAAACACTAAGCTTGCTCTTCAAGTAGAATGGTGGATAAATAAATGCATAATATATCTTACTTCTTACTTTATTCATTTATAATTGGAAAAATGAATGTGTTTATATAGGTGGATCTTGTTAGGTTGTGGAGCTAAAAGCTTCATTGATGCAGACATGGAGGAGGTTGCAGAAGAGTTGCAGAGTGTCATAGACACCGGCGTCGGTCAGGCCAACCGACGACGGCAGGTAGGAGATAGGAAGCAACCGACGTCGATTATAGATCAGCCGGCGTCGGCACCCCCAGGCAGACAGGGACCGACGTCGGTCACCTGTGTGGTTTGACTGCGAGTATATTACGGGCAGTCAGTTGACGAACCAAGTGTTTGCATGATGAGAGCTAATTTTAGACTGAGAGCTGTGGATCTAATTATTGTAATTAGATGTCTAATTATTGTTTGGATGAGATCTATATAATAGACTCATGGATTGTATTGTAAACTAGTGCTAGAGAGTAAGAGAGCAATATTATAAGCTCCTTCTGTGTGTAAGGTGAGCAATGGTGTGTTCCTCCTAGTGCCACAGTACCAAGGTGGGTGCTGGTTTTGGAGAGTCACCAAGATTCTTCAGGGGTGTATGATCTTAGTCAGCTGGTGTGCATGGCTTCTATAGGAGATATACATGGTAAGTAAGATCATTGATATGCAAGTGTATGTGTGTGCAAGGTCAAGGTTCACAGGTGTGTAGAACCAGGTTGATTTGCAGGTGTGCAAGATCAAATAGGACAGCAACACAACAGGGAGCAAAATCAGGCAGGATCTACTTGGAGTACAGGTGTGTACTCAGATAGAGCAAAGAGGAAGGCAAGGGAGTTCCTTCCATAAGTAAGGTCTATTGAGGTGCAGGTTGTTGCAAGTTTAGGGGAGATCTACTTGGAGTACGTTTGTGTACTTGTGGAGTGTGTGGAGCACTTGTGGTGTGCGTGGAACACGGGTATAAGGTGAACACCAACTCAGTGTTTGAGTTGGGTGTTGGGACCTAAGAGAGAGAGCTTTGAGGAGAGAATTACTGTTCACTTGAGGTGTGGGAAACCTCTAAAGAGGTGGTGGAGAAGAAGTGCATCTTCTTTATTGTATTCTTTTCTGCAAGAGTTTTAATACAAGTTGTGTATTGTCTCTCATATCATATGTTATTTCTAAATTCTAGTTACTTGTGTATTCTAGTTTATTTTTGCATATTAAATTGCTTAGTAATCAATTGTGTGCTTCTGGTTATTTATCCCAACACGTGGTATCAGAGCTAAGGTTGCAAGGAGTAGGTTTTGTGTTTGGTTACAGGTCACTCTCAGGGGTTTCTAATCGAGTGGGAGTAGAGCAATGGCAGATCAAAGTAAGCTAAGAATGGAGGAGTTGAAAAGCACAGATGGTCACCAACGGTCATATGGAAAGAAAGAGCAAGTAAAAGAATATTGTTGGTTGGTAGCAGATCAGCATGAAGGAACTAAAGATGCAGATGTTGCAGGTGTTGTTGCACATGATGCTTTGGGAGGTTTCTTGGATAAAGTTGAATCTTGGATAATAGATTCAGTTGCCTCTTTCCATGTAGCCCTAGGGAGAGGAGCTGGTGAGCCTTGTCAAAGAATTGGCAAAGGGGAAGTGAAGCTAAAATTGTAGGCAGCCAACACATGGGTGTTGAAGGAGGTCATGCAGGTCCCAGGTTTGGAGATATGGCTAATTTCTTCAGAAAGGTTGGGTGATGAGAGATGCACGAGAGCTCTCACAGTGGATGTACTTGAATTAGTTGGTGGTAAGAAAATAGGTACTCTTTATCTACTTGTTTATATTACTGATTCTTCTTTTGTTGTGGAGACGTGGCTTCGTAGGCTTGGTCACATGAGCAGGAAGGAGATGCATGTTCTTAAGCAGAAGACATATATATTTGACAGGCTTAAGAATTGGAAAGCCTTGGTGTTCTTGGAGGAGATGGCAGACAGAGATCAGTGGATGGGGCTGGATACTTCTGAGCAGGGTAGTTTGGACATGGGGATTGATTCAAAGGAGCTTGCGGGTAAAAAGTCATCACTCATAGGAAACATAGGTATCGGCGTCGGCAAGAAAACTGACATCGGCAGTAGATAAGACTGACGTCGATCACGAGGACCGACATCGGTAGCAGGTGGACACCGACATCGATAGAGTTGGTAGTCAGGACAAGCGTAGGAACCGATGTCGGTTGGATGCAGATTGTGTGGTGACTGAGGTCGGTCACTGTAACAGATTTTGGGTGGAGAGCAAGCTATCAAGGAGTCTCAAACACCCATATGGAGGACTGAAGATGGTAAGTAAGCCTCAAATTCATTGTTCCTCTTCTTTACACTTGTTACTTATTATAGAGCAGGAAGGATCTAGGAAACAGTGGGAGCATGGCATGGAGAGATTGCAGAACCAAGCAGAGATTTGGTAGGGTTGCCAGTAGCAAGAAACCATAGAGATGAATGGATACCTTAGTTGAAGAATAGAGAGAATGGATACATGAGATGGAAGACCAGGTCATACGGTCTTGAGGGAGCTGTAGGACAGTGGTACAGGTTTTGACAGGTGGAGGACGAGGCATGGCTTTAGTCAATGTCAGGTACTACTATGGTTTGTCTTACCAGGTGGATGATGAGTCATGACATCATTTTGTTGCTATATGTGGATTGTATGTTTGCTAGTAGGGTTTGTACATATAGGGTTTTGCTGATCTAAGGGTAAGATTAGTTTAGTGTTTTGCTATGAAGAATTTGGAGCAACGAAATTCTTTGGCATGGGAGACATGGAGATCACAGGTTGATTTTGTTTCCAGTGGGAGCTGATGTGAATTAGGTATTGGCAAGGTTCATTATGCAGGATGCAGAATCAGAGCACACTAAGGGCTGGACAGTTAAGTGTCCAAAATCACATGAGGTCTGGTATAGACCTGAGTTTTCCCAAGTAGTGGGAGTTGTCAGAGAGTTAGGAGCCAATTTAGAGATGTGAGTTCTCAGGTATTTGAGAGGGACCAGCAGCAGGGATTCATGCTATTCAAGGTCAGGACTTCACTACATAGATTTGTAGATGTGGATGCGGTAGGATACTCAGATGACAAGTGGTACATCACAGGTTGTGTGGTGGGTTGTCTTCAGAATTGAGCTTGAAGAGGGATACAAACCAGGAAATAGATTAGACGGGGTACAGGTACAGGTATAGTGCAGCTGTTTATCTCCAAGTGGGAGATTGTTAGGTTGTGGAGCTAAAAGCTTCACTGATGTAGACATGGAGGAGGTTGCAGAAGAGTTGCGGAGTGTCACAGACACCGGCGTCAGTCAGGCCAACCGATGACGGCAGGTAGGAGACAGGAAGCAACCAACGTCGGTTATAGATCGGCCAGCGTCGGCACCCCTAGGTGGATAGGGACCGACGTCGGTCACCTGTGTGGTTCGACTGTGAGTATATTATGGGCAGTCAGTTGATGAACCAAGTGTTTGCATGATGAGAGCTAATTTTAGACTGAGAGCTGCAGATCTAATTATTGTAATTAGATGTCTAATTATTGTTTGGATGAGATCTATATAATAGACTCATGGATTGTATTTTAAACTAGTGCTAGAGAGTAAGAGAGCAATATTATAAGCTCCTTCTGTGTGTGAGGTGAGCAATGGTGTGTTCCTCCTAGTGCCACAGTACCAAGGTGAGTGCTGGTTTTGGAGAGTCAGCAAGATTCTTCAAGGGTGTATGATCTTAATCAACTGGTGTGCATGGCTTCTATAGGAGATCTACATGGTAAGTAAGATCATTGATATGCAAGTGTATGTGTGTGCAAGGTCAAGGTTCATAGGTGTGCAGAACCAGGTTGATTTGCAAGTGTGCAAGATCAGATAGGACATCAACACAATAGGGAGCAGAATCAGGCAGGATCTACTTGGAGTACAGGTGTGTACTCAGATAGAGCAAAGAGGAAGGCAAGGGAGTTCCTTCCATAAGTAAGGTCTATTGAGGTGCATGTTGTTGCAGGTTTAGGGGAGATCTACTTGGAGTATGTTTGTGTACTTGTGGAGTGTGTGGAGCACTTGTGGTGTGCGTGGAGCACGGGTATAAGGTGAATACCAACTCAGTGTTTGAGTTGGGTGTTGGGACCTAAGAGAGAGAACTTTGAGGAGAGAATTACTGTTCACTTGAGGTGTGGGAAGCCTATGAAGAGGTGGTGGAGAAGAAGTGGCATCTTCTTTATTGTATTCTTTTTTGCAAGAGTTTTAATACAAGTTGTGTATTGTCTCTCATATCATGTGTTATTTCTGAATTCTAGTTACTTGTGTATTCTAGTTTATTTCCGCATATTAAGTTGCTTAGTAATCAATTGTGTGCTTCCGATTATTTATCCCAATAGATCTAATCCTATTTTTTTTAAAATTTTAGGCCGATAAGGTCAACCTGGTAGACCTAGTATTGAAATTGGCAAAAACTAACTAGGTTATAAACTATGTCAGCCATGGCTGACCTAGTTCCTATTAAGCTTTGTAAATAACAATATAAGGTCGATGTGGCTGACATAATCATGTAAACTACCAAAAAGGGGTTTAGTTAGGGAAAGGGCTAATGAAGATGGTAAATGACTAGAGGAGGGTGAAAAATAAGAGGCAAAGCTCAGGGTAATAATTTTTAGGAGATAAGTGTGTAGGTAGTAAGTGGAAAAAGGGTAAAATAATCTTGTGAAGCACCATTGGTCTACCCACCCCTTTCTTAGTGCACCCCTTAGGGTGTACACTCATAGAGATTGAGACTCGATGAGTTATTTCAAGATAGAGAGTGTCAGTAATTGATAAAGTTTGAAAATATTATGTGTATACATATTCCCCACTCGAAGCTCATCATGTGTCACATAGGTGCAATAGGGGATTGTGCTTCAGGAAAAGAACATAACAACACATAAAACTAAAGCTAAATAAAGAATAGTAAAGAGAAAATAAGATAAATGAAAGGATATAATTAAAAAACACATACCTTTACTCACCTTAATGCTGTAGATAAATAATGAGATGCAAAAGATGTGAAGGTGTCCAATGTGAGGAACATTAGGAGAACCTATAGGGATTAGAAAAATAGAGCAAAAAATCAATTTTTTTGCAATATAGGTATATAATAGTGGATAAGATTATCTACAATGTTAGGATTCTAGAACATTTTATGGTTTGGAAAAAGAGTTAGTAAAGACAAAGATATAATCAAAATAAGAAATCTAATGATAAATATTTGAAGGGTAAATAATTTTGAATAGTAAATATAAATAGGGTGAAAAATAATTCATTTGGGATTATTTACTATTCTAAGAAATATAGAGCTCTGAGAGACCTAATGAGAGCCTAGAGACCCAGAATGGTGAGGAGATAAAAGTTGAGATGGGGAGGATGCATAACGACCACAGTGAGTACAACATAGGTAAGAAACTAAAAATTTCTATTTTTTAAGTATTTATATTTTAAATTGAGTGATTTATAGAAAAATGATAATTAGGCAAAATATAGATAAAAAAATAAACCCTAGGGAATTTTTAGGGACATTAGGGGTCAAACAGGGTATTAGGTAGGAAGGAGTTGAACCAAAAAAAATTTCCAAGGCATTTATGTCAATTAGTCAAAAAGTTGTCATAATGAACAAATAAGGTCAACTAGGTTGACGTAGTTGGTAGAGGACAAAAAACTAGTGGATCAACTTAGTAATAGTGGCTGACTTAGTTGGTTAAGGAAGGGGGATGACATAGTATGAATGGTCTAACTTAGTTTTTAAGTAACCGACCAACATGGTACAAATGGGCTAACTTAGTTTTTAAGTAATTGGACGACGTAGTATGAATGGGTTGACTTAGTTTATAAGTGGTTGACTTAGTATTGAAGAGGCTAAAAGGGGTTGATATAGTAATGTTAAGCCACATAGTGGTTGAATTAGTACTAAAATGGACAATGTATTTTGTAATAGGTCAATTGTGGTATAAAAATGAATAAAATAAATCAAAATAGTTTATTTTTTTGAATTTTGTAAAAATGTAGTTTCATTATGAGTGATATGGAGATCTAATACATTATTTGTTGTTTGATGTTTTGTAGAGACATTGGATATTTTGGTGATTGATTTATGCCTTATGGTTACCCAATTTACTGGAGCACGTAACAGATGTGGACAAAACTAGATTGGTTGTGTTGGGCCTGGGAGGCATCATGGAGATGAGACACATCCCACTGAGTGTTGATCTTGTTGTCATGTTCCTTAGAGTATGGGAATGGTTGACCAACACTTTTCAATGGGTGGTGTATGGGGATACCATAGAGGTACATTAGAGGACATCCATGCATTACTTAGACTACCTATAGGGGGACATTAATGTTCACAGGGACATCAAATGATCCAGAGGAGAGACAAACACTAACAAGGTAAGAAACATGAATGGGTAAGATCTACTAGAGTTGAGGGTGAGATTATTTGATGTATATATTACATATATTCTAAATATATAAAAGGATATGATTGGAATTGTGACAACATGAGTGTTGTGTCATAAGTAAGATGACAAGGTACTATTATATGCGATAACCTTATGCCAATTTATTTTAGATCAGGTGGTGCTCTATGATTTTGGGTCTATCATCTAGGTCTAGCTCATGCATGATATATATGTGATGCTATATAAAGGGTAAAATACCATGGGGTCAGTGGTATTTCTAAACACTTGGATATATGAGAGGTTTTCAATGTATCATCCAACTAGGTTGCCTCATATGGTTAATGTTAGGTTGCCTTAGGTTATAAGATGGAGATAGAATGAGGTAACATGGGTCATGAACCACATGCCATATTAGTGAATAGTCACATGAGAAGAGATTATGTGGTATCCCTATGCACATATTGCTGCTATTTGGCCAAGTTGGGTGACTATGGCACTAGGGCTGCCTTGAGTGTAGATCATAGGCCACTATACCTGGTGGTTAGAGCTATAACTAGTGGCATGATTGCTATGGTAATTTTGAATCTTTTACACGTGTATCCTATAGTAGTTCCCATATTATAGGCATGACATGTGAGAGAGCTGAGGGGGAGAGGAAGAAGAGGAGAACTAGTTTATAGACTAGAGATCAATGTATAACATGTGAGACCATAAACTAGTTGAGTATAATAACTAGTAACCAGAGGAAGAGAGGGTATGAATGTGGATGTAGGGGTGAAATAGGTACCATAATATCCACCATAATATGAGGGGCAATAACCACCTCAGGTGCACTATTGATAGAGATGTCAGTGGTGGGATTAAGCACCAAAGGTGGTGATACAAGATGACCTAATAGTCAGACCAAGGTAGGACCGGTCGATAGAGGTACCACTAAGGAGAGGCCTGAGATGTGCATGAGTGGTGATTATAGGTTGTTTTTTGATAGGGATGCATCCCAAAAATGAGGTGGTCAGGGGATGAGTTGATGGAGAGACTATGTTTGGCATATAAATAGATGAGGAGATGGTGGTTGGTGATACTGACATAGGTAATGAATGTTGTAATTTTTAGTCTTTGAGATAGAATCCTAGTTTGTATATGATCATAGGTAGATAGATAGATTTTGAGATAATATGTGATCTAAAATCTATCTAGTTTTAATTTTATAGATCTTATGATCAAGGAGGTTAGATGGGGACCCCTAGTCATGGTAGTGCACCATGAAATTTTAGATGGGGTGATGATGTTGTATAACCCCACCATGATGGATGATCCTATAATACTATATGCGCTAGCTTAGGTGAGCTAGTGTAGACTGGTGGGGGATGTTGTGAGGTAACTATAGGGAGTGAGGATGGATTACAACCACCAATATGGGTGGGAACAAGAGAGGCACATGCTTGGTATATCCTCACGTAGAGAGAGATACACATATGGCTACCATGATCTAGTTAGGGTAGGTATAGGCCCAAGTGGCCAACCTATAAGGACAAGTAATAAGGTTTAGATCTTAAACATCCTCATTATAGTGTGCCATCTAGAGGGGATAGTTTGAGGAATCTATGGGTAGTGTGGCTAGGTCATGAGATAAACATGATAGAGCTTAGCCATAGAGATGGAGTGATGTATTTGTATATTTTTGTAAAAAAAACACATGATATATAGAGATAAATTGTTTTGAAATTTGGATGTTGATTTTATTAATTATATTTTGGTTTTGGTTGTTGATGCATGGATATATTTATTAGTAGCACATGTATTTTAGATTTTGTTTTATATGTTATAGGAAATATATGTGGGGTGTTTTCTTTTCTAACATTATGTAGTACATATGCATGGTTAAAAATAAATAGGTAAAAATATGTGGAAAAGTATAAGTAATCATAAACAAATGCATGACACACTATTTCACGATGGAGAATGTTTAATTACAAAAGATGACTAAGTATAATAAACCAAAAAGTGGTAAACAGGAGGGAAAAATGTTTTTAAACCATGAAAAATTGACACCAAATTAAAACATGTAAAATCACACTAAATTGCATTGGGAAGTATGAAAATAATGTAATAACATGGAAAACATGTGAAAGACAAATGGTATAAAAACCAAAACAATAAATTCAATCAGTCATACTAAATCACATTGGGAAGTATAAAAGAGAAACAAAATTGGAAAAATGATTTTAAATTAATCATACTAATTTAAGTTGGGAAGTATGAAAAACTTAAGCAAAGTGATTGGAGTCTTACATGCAATCAGAAAATAAGGAGATAAAAGTGAAAAATTAGTAAAATAAGCATAAAACATACTAAATCAAGATGGGAAATATGTTAATGACGTGTAACTCATAATTAATCACATATTATCTCATATGTGACACATGTAATTTCTTTGTGACTTGGGTATTGGAAAATTTTGAGAGGAAGGACAGGTCCTATCCATGGTCTTACATTGCAACTCATAAAGGGAACACTAATGAGGTGGAAACAATGTTAAAATATGGTAAAAAGGGGAGTTTGGAATGGTAATGTGAAAATTTGGTAATTTGTGAAGAAGGCCTGGTCCTTTCCAAGGTCTTACATTGTAACTCACAAATGGAATCCCCAGAGGGAGTGATAAGTGAAAAAAATAATGTTTCTTTAAGGGGAAATATTAGGATTGTATAGAGTGAAAAAGGGAATGTAAGAAGCATAACTTAGGCAGTTTATGAGAAGACTTTAGGAGACATGAGGAACACTAAGGACATGAAAAGACACTAAGTGAATAGTGATGATCAATATATAAAGGATACTTGTTCATTATTGGCAAAAAGCTATGTATGTAAAATAAGTGTGGTAATAAGATAAAGTTATATTAGTTGTTTTGAAAGGGAAAAGTAAAATGGACCTACCTTCTGATGACATGTTCCCCATTCCTTAAGAGCCCTTATAGAGCTATCAGTCTACTATGAAGATTGGGTACTTGCATGAGAAAGTAGGTAGCACTAAAGGATTTTTTTATTCTCCTTTTCTAATCTATTGGCCTACCACACCCAAATGGACCTTGGCTCTATCATAAGGCCAACTGTGAAGTTTGACCTTTGATTAGAAAAGGGAGATGTGCTTAGAATCACATATTTTAGTGTGATTTGACTTTGAAAAATTGAAATGTTGCCTTTTATATCATTACCTTTTGTTAAATTATTTGGATTTTAAATGTTTATGGATTTTAATATTCCTCCTCCATATGGACTTGGAATGACCAATTATGAGAGATAAAGTGATACACATGAATGAGCTTTAGGTTTTGGCTAAAGGAAGATAAGCATATAAAGATATGACTGACTGGAACACTTAGGCTTAACTATAAACCATCATGTTATCTCAAGTCTCAACCATGTGTATTTTTGGTTTGCAAAATGTAATAAAGAGGAATAAGGGGAGATCCAAGGTGGACCGGTAAAATGAGAATATAATGAGATGAATCGTTTTCTAACTGATCACATGGTAAATAAGGAATGACTAAAGGGAAAAAGGTGTGTATAACCAAGTCATAATAATAATTACATATGTTTATAGAGATAAGATAGCAAACAATCATGAAACAGAACAAGATAACCATAGAAAAGGAACTCATGAATAATAAATATGTAATCATAAGAAATAATCCATAAGAGAACATCATAAGAAAATATAATTTGAGACAAAAGTCATAATATAAGATAGATAAAAATAAATTTGGAGCACATGTCCAATCCAAGTGAAGCAAGAAATGAAAGAACACCATGCTTGTGTTCATAAGTATTGATATATTTGTCCATGCACATTATCCATAACATCTGATAAGTCTTTATAAAGATGAACTCAGAATACAACCAAAGTCTCATCAATCTTCAAGGAAAATTGATAAAATAATTTACATCAAATCACCTCAACAGAGAATGTAGGAACACTTGAAGGATCATGCTAATGAGGGCTATCGTATAGGGGATGCTCAGGACAAGGAATGGGAGTGGACTCTATAGGAGATTAAGGGGTCATTGGTGGAGTATGATCCATGGGTGAGGGAAGATTCATAGGTGAGGGAATCATGGGTGGATAAATAGTAGGTGGAGAAGGGACCATAGGTGGTGGAGCCATAGGGGAAGAAGGGGGAGCCTTTTTATGAGTGAGACCTATAGGAATAAGGTTAGTAGGTGATAATAATAGTCATGAGGTGATCCTTGAAATGTTATTAAAGGATGTGAAAATGATGAGTATGATGAGTACCACACTAGTGGTAGAGATAATATACCTCTCCATATTTAGGAAGATATTCAGGTAATACTTTAGGTGGAGGTATAGCCTTATTTGTGGGCTGAGGAGTAGTTGTATGTAAGGTTTTGATATATTGTCCACAACTTATGATAGTGGAAATGGATGAATGATTGTTTGTTTCATGGAAGTAATATATACACTTGTTATGGAAAATTTGCATAGATATACTAATAGGAGGAGTGGAAATAGAAGTATGAGGAAGTTTTTTAATAATGAACAATCTCTAGTCTAATGACTCAATAAACTTTATGAACATCACAATATGGTATGATCAGCCCATTTGATGGAAAAAGGAGCAAGCTACAGTAAAGGGATCAAACCATCACCAAGGGAAGGTGGGTCTAGTGGAGAGACTGGTCAAGGCTTGACTAAAAGATAAATAGGATCTAAAATAGGAAGAGACTCAGCTAGAGAGGGAAATGGAATATGATATCAACTGGGCTCTACTGAGGGAGGGGTAGGATACATAGAAGGCTGAAGGATAGTTACAAGAATATTAGGGATAAGTCAACTAGAGGGGTCTTGGTATCAATAAAAGTGATAGGGACTAGTCATAACATAATCCATAAGCATAATCCAATGAGGCTCTTCAAAAAATGGAGGTATACACACCATCTCTACCTTACAATCAAGAGGAAAAATTATAAAATTAGTAATGATATAGGATGGAATGATATAAGAATTACTGAAAAAAGAAGCAAAGAGGAATGATAATGAATAATTTTATCATCTTGGGCCTGAACATGACCTCCTAAGAATGGATCATTTAAGGTATATACATCATCATAATCAGGTATATGAAGATCAATGGCATAGGTAGCGATGACCTTATTACCCAATGTGGTATGATAAATGGAGTGCTAAGTCTTAGTTAAGATAATGGGTATATCATCACTATGTTTTTGATGGGAATGAGGTTGTAAAGAAGGGGGAAATTGAGAAATGAAACAAGGTGAGAGATCTAAGGTTTTCATCTTGAGATTGATCTCATCAGGCTCATTATCATTAGAATTTAGGAGGTTAGGGGGTATATTCTCAATGTGTTTAGGTTGACCATTGTAGCCTCAGGTGGAGTTGACATGAAAGTTAAACTATTAAGATTAATGAGATAGAATGCTTAGCAAGGGTTTAAGGGTGGGATTCTTGAATATACCATGATCTTGGAATTATTCTAAATTCTAAGGGTTAGTGTCACTTTTAATCCTATAGATTGATCCATTGTGAGGAAATTTGACACATTGGCAAGTGGAAGAGGCCACTTCTCTCATGAGATGAGTCCATGGTCTACCATTAAAAATGTTATAAGATAGAGGAAAGTTGAAGATAATCACTTTTATGTGAATGGTGATATAGGGAGCCATACACATGCATAATAGAGGCATTTGCCTTTGATCATAGCCTTGACATGTGTTATGTGTGGACTTAATATTACATTTAGAACATCTAAGGGTTTTGATAAAATTAAGAGAGGAAACACAAGTGCTAGAACCCTCATCAATAAAGGCACACTTGAATTGGATATCACCAATTTGGATGCTGATAAAAAGGGGAGGATCATCTACATGAAGTAGAATCTCATCAGGGATCATAGAAGCAATGGAGAATTTGAGGGAAAGAGAAGTGTCCATTATTTCATCAATGTGTATAGACATCTCTTCACATTATTGTAAAATGCTATCTTTTAATCTAGATAAGGTGGCTTTGCATCCTACTAAGGGAGGATGAGGGATGTTCATTTCAAACAAAAGTTGCATTAGATGATTACGATGACACTGAGAGGTTCACATAAGTTTGAGAAATGGGATTTGAGATGGGAGATTAGTAACTTCTATGATAGGATTCTACTCATTATAACCCATAAGAGGACTATTGGAAAGAGGTGGATAGTGTTAAAGGAGGTCCTCATAAGGAGGAGCTAAATTTCATGTGAATTTATGTTGATAAGATGTGGAAGTTTTAATTGGAGGATAAGTTTGTTGATTGTCCTGAGAAGATAGGATAGTTGATGTAGGTTTGGTTTGAAAATAAGTGTTGACAAAAATTTGAGTATCATTGGTGATGGGTAAAGAGGTTGGAGGAATGGTATAAATGGTATGAGAAGTGTTATCTAAGGGAGGTGTTGGAATTGGTTCATCAAAAGATATAAGGTCTTCTTTCCCCAACTATGTTAAGTGAGTTGGAGAAGTGTGTTGGATAACATGAAAAGTGTGAGATAATTGAGGAGTGTGGATGGGATGAGGATCAATGAAGGCAACCACCCTTCGAATATTAGTCATATTGACCACATTATCTTTAGGAGATGGGTTAAGAACACTGTCAACATTATTGGTAGAAGGGGTATGTTTGTCTAGGTTGTCTTAGTGATTTAGAAGATGATCTTTATAGATGGCCAAATGAGCATTAGCATGGTTCAAAGATTGAGATTTAGTTTGTGTTTCATGGGCTTTGAAAGCAATGTTATAGGCTTATTGACATTTATGAATGATATAATTGTGGTCAAAATTGGGACCAAGAAGGATATACATAGCCAAATTACGAAGTTGCCTACAAGTCTCATGAGAATGACCCTAACTAGCGTGAAACCAACAAAGTTTAATAAGATTGTACCAAGATTTCATGTGAAAATTGGGATCAATATCTTGTAGAAGAGGCCTTGGTAGATGTTTTTGTAATTACACTAAGGATAAAGGTTTATAAACATTGATGTGATTTGTGGAAGATAATTGAGGGTTAGTGATGTGGTTGGGAGGATAAGCTTGTTCTAGAGCCTGGTTGGGATTAATATCTCAAATATTATGAATGGTATCATAAGAATTGGTGACACCATCATGTTTAGCATTACAATTCTTATTTTTATCAACATGTGATTACCCATAGAAGGTTGGGATGGCTCAAATTGACACATGAGAAAATCTTGACACTTGGCTTGGTAAAAGGCCTCTTCTAAAGTTTGTGGTGAAAGAGTCCAGACCTGATATTACAATTTGGAAAAAAGAGAATTGGTAAATATATGAAAGAGGTTGTCATCTTCCATTTTATGTTCACATTTTTTAGACACGGTCTTCCATTTTTTGATGAAATATTGTATGGTTTTGGTCTCAAGTTACTTACAATTGATTAAATGGGCGAAGGTATTTTTAGGGAGATCATTAGTTTGAAATTCTTGGACTAGAGTATTGACTAAATCATCCAAACTAGCGATGGAAAGAGATTTGAGTTGGTTGTACCAATAAAAAGCATCACCCTAAGAGTTTTTAATAATAGCTTGGTAGTGGCAAAAGTATTTAACTTGACCCAATATTTATATAGATTTCCAAATGTTTTTAAGTGAAGAGTGGGATTAGTTGACCCATTGTAAGTAATGGTAGGGGTGATAGCTCATATATCGATGTTAGGAATTTGAGGCATAAGAGGCTCATTTTGAAGGTGCTTGATTGTTTTGTTAACAAGAGGAAGTTGAGGGATAAGATTAACATGGGAATCCTGAATAAGAGGTGGGGGAGAATTTTGGTTGTGCGTTCCCCATGAAACTTATTAAGCATGGGTTTGAAAATGGATAAGATTATTTCACATTTGCATCATTTAATTTGCATTATTAGCTTGGAAAGAATTCATTTAATTAAGATTTTGTAATAAAAGTTGATGGGTTTGAGTGGTATTATTGGCATTGTGTGAAGCATTAGAATTGGTAGTAGTGGCTTGGGTACCACTATGGGTGTTAGTATTAGTTTGAGAAGAATTATTGGTAAGTGAGGCACTAGTAGCATGATTTTCTTGTGTAGTAAAGAATGCACTAGTATAGGGATAAGAAGAAGTGGAACTAGAGGCATGTTTACCATGGTTATAAAATGATGTACTAGTGGAAGAATTAAGAAGAGTGTATCTTGGAAGAGGCCCACTAGATGTATCACCTACCAAGTTTGTAGAGATACTAGGCATGGAGGTGGAGGAAATCAAAGAGGAAGATGTCATGGTATGAGAATGGGTTACAATAGAGGGAATAGACTGAGAAGCAAAGAATATAGTGTCCCTAAATCCATGTGAGAATGTGGAAGAAGGTGAATGGGGATCTTCAACTTGACCACTTATCATAAGATGGTAAATAGTAAAAGGATATTTTCCTCGATGTTGAAGAAACTCATTGATGAAGAAGAGAATTTATGGGGTATACTCTAATTTAGGTTTATCTTCGAATGAAAAGAGAGGATGTAAACTAAAGAGGAATGAGGAGGGGTCCACATAGTTTGTAGTGTAAGTGGCTACATGCACATTACTTTCATCTAGGGTAGGATCCACAAGTTGCTTATGGGAGAACCTATTTGGGTTGGTAAAACTCATCATATTTGTTGAATTCAACTCAATGTTGTCTTCAAATAGGAAGTTTATGATGAAGGAGTAAGGTTAAAGAAGACAAAGCTGATGCAAAAGCAAAGAGATAAGAAGGATACAGAGTCAACCAAGTTGACTATGTTCTACAATCCAAGAGATAGATAAGAGTACATGGTTGACCAAGTTGACTCAATACTAAAAATAGGGTAGTAAATTGAGAAAAGAAGGATATAGGGTTGACCAAGTCAACTTAGTATTGTAACCAGATTGTAAAAAAAGAGTATAAGGTTGACTAGGATGACTTAGTACTACAAATAGGGAAAAACATAGTCTGATAAGGATATAGGGTTGACTAGTTCAACTTAATACTATAACTTGATTGATAAAAGAGAGTACATGGTTGACCAGGTTAACTTAGTACTATAGATAGGGAAAAACATAGTTTGTAAGAGACTGTGTCAAACATAATGATAGTGTGCTAAAAGTATGAATTTATTTACAATGTGGTTGAAGCAAGAAATAGATGCAAACACACAAACAATTGGATCAATGAGAATGATCCAATTGGGGCACACAACATAAAACCTTGCACCAACATTGGCCAATGCAATTTTTTGCAATACACCACACAATGATTAGAGATCAAGTAGTCAATTGAAAAGTAAATGACAATTAAGTGGTCATTTTAAGTGTTGTTATATTATTATAAAGTGTTAATTTAAGTGTGATATGGAAGTTGGCTGAAAATAAGGAACTATAAATCAATCTATGGATGGTTTTAAGATGTTTAGGCTGAAATGGATTTATGTTGGCAATGATACTAGCTTGGTATTGGGGCCTAACCCCTCACTTCATAATCCCATAGCAATAAGGGTATCATGTGCTTTGACAATATATACCATTAACCACGTGTTTATACTTGGCCAAGAAACCAAGTCAGCTTTCCCCTTGGTAATGAAATCCATGTAGGTAGGCCTTGGGAAGACAAATGTTAAAAGCATTTTGAATATTGTGTGATTTGGTAGTGTGTTTAAAAAGAAAAAAAATAGTGAAACTAAAAGGCAATTTGAAAAACCACATAATTAGACTATGTGAGATACTCTAAGCATGCAAACAATTGAAAATGAAATTGTGAATTAATTACTAACAAATAGTTATTAATTCCCAAATTAAGAATGGTACATAGTCAGTTTAGATGACACTATATGTAAATAGTAAAAAATAGAGTCTTTAAAAACTGAAGTCATCCTTTAAGTTAATTGTAATAATCCAACATGCATGGGAACTAGTAGTTATCTAAGATATAATTAGTATAAATATGAGAATTGACTATTGGAAAGGTAGAAACTAATTATATTATATTAATATTCATCAAAAGAGGATTCCCTCTCAAAGAAGCCAATGATATGGTAATGTAATTTTTCTCCCTTTTTATGCAATATAATATTTTTTAATTGATTTTCAATGTTATTTTGGTATTTTCACTATTTTTATAATCTATACTAGGAAGAGTAATAACATAACAAAAAAAATTCACCATTTTCAATCCCCTCCATGTGATTTTTTAAAGCATAGCCTTCAATCTCTTAATCAGTCCAACACACTTCTTATTGTGTCTTTTGTACACTATTCACTATCAAGATTTATAGCTTTATATCCATATTACTATTAGAAACCTAGAGAGTACCCTATTGAAGGTTGATTTATCAAGATATCCTTCATACCTAGACTAACATTGGAATGATCTAAGGTGTGGGACATGTGCACTCAGACCAGACCTCTAGTTTTGATGAGGCTAGCTCCTTCGATGTATCACTTATGCTCTGCTTACTAAACTATTGTACTTTTTGGAATGAAAGGGTTAGAGAGATTAACTAAAAGGGAAATACTATTCTATTGTTGGTGATACACCCATATCACTAGTTCAACCACTCTATTTGAACTCCTAAAACATTGATAAGGTAATTCAATTACTAAATCTACAACTCCAAATGACTCCTATAAAATAACATTTCATATAAAGGTTTTATCAGGTGATCAAATCATGAGAGAAATGATGGAATATGCCTAATTAAAAGCATAACACAATAAATATAACCACTATTATCTCAATCAAATGAAATCAAACACTTAGCATGACTTGCATAAGATGGCATACTAATAACTAGGTGAGATCAGGACCTGCCAAGGGAAAAGTACTACCACATGTACAAATAAACTAACATAAACACACTATACCATAATATAGGAATCTTAAAAAAACCATTTTATTCATATAAAAATGTTACAAATATCAATATTGGTAGAGTTTAATCATGTCCAAGAGAGGGATCCTTAAAATTAGATTGAAAGCTTGAATATATAGAAGTTGAGACAAGATTAGCCAAGATATTGGAGTATAATAGAGAAGAGTAAACCAAATTTATATTAACTTGAGTCAAACTTAGATTTACAATTGATAACAATAGCCTTCAAGAAGTATCCTTATGTCTAAGCATTGCATGATCTTCTTTTTGATGTTGGAAACGGATGGTAGGCCCATTTGACTTGTCAAACTTCTCTTGCATGCTTTATACAATCCAATTGAAGTGAGTTCAAGAGTATGTGAATTTCATTCTTGTATGAAGACCAAGGAACATGCATGATGATTAGTCAAGGATTAGTTTAGTCAACTAGAGTGACTAGCACTAAAGACTAGTTAACTCCCAAATAAGCCCTTATTTGCATGAATTGGCACTTGTAGAATGAGTTTTGAATGGAAATTACACTTTAAAATCAGATAATTTGCATGATAACTTGACATAAACACATTTTATAGCTTCTAATGCCAATTTCTTCTTCAATTATTTGACCAATTAGGCCTACTATGCCGATTAGGCCCAGTAGCCTATCTTCTTGCATTTGATGACCTTAGAACCTACATAAAAACCATGAAACCTACAAATAAAATGATATTTAGGCCTTTAAAAATCCTTCATATCATGAATTATTTCCTCTTGATGAATAAACACCTGCAACTCAGTTAAACTAGTTGAGTATGTTAATATGCATGAATTTCCTGTAGAGTGGCTATTTTGGATGAGCTAATAAGGACACTTTCAGGAATATTTTTGACTAGATGATGATTTGAGGATGAATAAAACATTCTAAAATTTTATCTCCATGGATTGGATTTCATGTAAACTACCTTGTACCTCATCTTTTGTGTTTTTTCTCTTAAAAATCCATTTTTTTACCATTATCCATACAATTTCATACAAAATATTACCAATTTTGGGACTCTATATAATTTTAATTTATGTTTGAATAGGTTTTAGGATGATCCATGAGGTTTTGATTGCAATAAAATCAACTTTTCTCAAAACTGGTCATTATGAGGGTTTGGGAGGGTTTTGGAGGTGAACCTTCTTAATGATGGTTCATAAAGAATAGACCTCCAAAGCCAAAATTATTATAATGAATATATATCATACAAACCCCATAAACGTATTTAAGAAAATTGGGTTCCCATGCAAAATGTATGAAAAGATACCTATGTAAAGAAGTTTGCTTGTAGGGTTTTGCTTGCATTCTTGACATGCTTACGCTCTTAGAAATTGTTCATAAAGAACATACACTCAAACAACCTCAATTTTTAATGATATTGGTATTTAAATCATACTAAGGACATTTTTACCAGCTCTTCATGTGATGAAAGATACAAGCACTTGATCAGGTGGCTTGAATGGGTGTCTTAGCTTGCAAAATTTGAATTTTCTCTTTGGACTTAAATTGACTCTTCCATTAATTATTTCTTGAAATAATCATCATGGGGATTGAAACATCTCTCATATCATTCTCAATTTATCATCTTTATTGGTAAGCTACAAGTGTCTTTTGGTGCTATAGGCCTACTTACTGTATTTAGCCCTCAAAGGCATGGTTTGTATAGAAAATGGAGTGTGATCACTCTTTAAAGGTGATTTTAAGATTTAAAATAAGTATATAATTATTATAAAACATTAAAATGGAGTTATAACCCTCTACCCCACCTTTATGCACCTCAAGAACACTACCTACTCTAATGGTGACTATGAATAGACGTGTAAAGGACTGTGTAAAAATAATGGGCACTTACACTTATAATTTGACCCAATAAATATATTTTATGGGTATATTAAGTCATCATGACCTATTCCACCAAATTTAATGATTGGAGGATGCATATTTTGGCCTGTAGGCCCTTTTTACCAAAAGCTAGTGATAGGCTGCTTGCTTGGTCTAGTGAGACTATGCATATGACTGTGTTTTCCTTCTTTTATACCTTTATTTATGCCTAAAAATTATGAGTATGAATTTAAATTCCATGAAAATATTATTTTAAATGGTTTCACCTTCCTTTAGTCAACTTTCATATCTATGCCACCTCTTTTAGACCTTAACTTTTTAAGAACACTTATTAACATGACTATCAAAACATTGTTGTAGGTAAATTTCATGGGAAATATAAGTGTTTTAAGATAAAAAATCACCCTCATGTATTATATTTAAATATTCTTAGGTGATAGTGTTTTGAGACTTCCTTTTACCCCATCCTTTGGTGTTTTTACTCTTCAAGGACTGTTTCAAGCCTCACACATAGTCTCCTTCCGTAAAAGCCTGCTATAGTACCTTCATGTCATTAAGTTGGTAGTATTTATATATTTAATAAGGTTTAGAAGATGCTAAATTTCTATTAAATGTGAATAAGATGTCTATATTTTACTTCTTGACTTGAAAGGTACTTGAGTTTGCACTTGCCAACATATGACTGTGTGAGAAAGAGAATTGTCATTTGGATGGCTGTAAGTATGCCTTCATAATTGACCCTAACTGTAGATTTACTTGGATCACCATATTTATCATTTATCTAACCTCACAAACCCTATTTTTTCTATGTAACTTCCATGAATCACATAACTCCTTAACCACTATGTTTGGATACTATTTTCCATCTTGAAGTTAGGCCTGTTCTCTTAAGTGGTTGCAGGTGAACTTTTGTTCGACCTTGACCAAGTCATAGTTTGAGATGACTCAGTATTAAATAACATAATTTCATAATCACTTGTCCCATGAAACCTTCATACTACCATGAAGCTCTGTCATTAGGCCATCCTATTGACTATTTTCCTATTGCTTGCTTGAAGATAGCCTATGCACTTATGTGGCTGTAGGTATTGATTTCAATGAGAATGGATAATTCTTGAGTGTTTTAGGAATTATATAGCTTGGAATATTTTTTACAACTTATATGAGGCCTTCATCATGGCAAAAAACCTTAAGAACTTCATGCCAAAAGATAATACCTTACACAATGAACTTGACTGTTAATATTCTTGATAAGTACTCTAACCAACTGTAGGTGGAGGTTTTATTAGTTTTTTGACAATGAAAATAGTATGGTTATTATCATGGTAGGCCCTTGACATCAAAATTCATATACATCCCTTTATAATACTATGTCTCCTTCATGCCATTACATCATGTCCTTACTCTTGAAGACAGTCTTGCTTTCTACATGTACTTGATTGTAATTATGCTTGTAAGTCCTTTTACAAATAGAATGTGAACTTGAGAAAGTTTGGAGAGTTTGAAATAATTAAAAATATGAGAAAAATTCCCTCATTAAATTTCAATTACCTCTAAAACTCAATCATCTCTCTTGAAGGTCTCAAACCTTGGAAACCTCCATTTGACATTGTTCACTTACCTGACTATAGGTACAATTATGTTTAGGGTAACTATAGGTCTACTTATCCTTATGCATCCCAAGCCATGTCAATAATTATAACATGTGTTCTTTTTTAGCTAGTTTGAAGTTAATAACTTCACTATTCATGCACTTCGTTGCTCCAACTAGGTACCAAGAATCATTAGGTAGACCTAATGACCTCCTAGATAGTTAAATGTAGCATGCCTTGACTATTTTACTAGGCCTATAGGTGTCATAAGGGCAATTTAATGTAATTACATGATTTCCTCCTAAATGTTTTTGACATAAATATTGACAATCCTTCATTGATGGTCCATCTTCATCACACTCTCATGTCATAACCAAACCTTCTCAAGGATTATGCCTTCCTCATCTGTATGAGGCTATATGATGTCATATTTATATAGATAGACTATGATTGACCTTGCAGAGGTCACCAAACATGAACATGCTCTCTATCTTTCCACTAATTGAACTTGAGGAGGTAGGTTGAATCTTATTCATATGATAATAATAGTCATACCTTTAGTGCCTTCAAGGTAACATTTTCTTGTATACATCTTAACTGTAGCCTTGATATGGATGTAGGTAGATATTTACTTAGTCTTAGTAGGGGTGATTGGTTTGCACACCATCTATGAATGACTATCATGCTCAAAAACCTCTGCTTAAAGTTCTACTTGGGTTAAACTTGTCCTTTCATATCCTTGATTTAACCTAGAAACTATCTTGATCTCTATCATTGCCATCATGGTTGTAGGTCTCCATTTATACGGTCTAAGTATGAATTATCCACTTAAGAAGACTAAATATCAATATATAACTTGTGCTTCTCTTGTTGTATCAAGTTGATAATATGGTTTTTAGCATAGACCTTGAATAAGACCTCTTCTAGCTTGTCCTTCGTTATACCTTCATGAAAACCCTTATTTGTTGGTTTATGAGTTTTAGGTACTAATTTTACCTCAATTTAGAATGTTTATCATGGTTTCATACAAAATTAGTATGATTGAGATGACTCATGGTGACATTAACTCCTTATGTCAATGAAACCATGGAATGGAGAAGGATGGAAGGTGGGAAATCATGAATGGAGGATGGGGAACTATGAATGGAGGGTGGAGAGAAGCTTACATAATGAGAATTAATAGTGAAAAATAGTGATATGGGTATGAACAAAATGGAGGTAGAAAATAGAGAATATGAGTATGCCAAGACCAACTTGAGAGTCCAATGGAAGCATGATCTCATCCCCTAATTGACAGACCATTGAAAGAGGAGAAAAAGCTAGATTTGAAACCTAGTACTAGGTTAAGTTCCTTAAAATATGCTAAGGAACCTTAGTTTTTGCTAAACAAGGAATTTGAGATGCTTGAGAACACAAATATGGCTTTTATATGAATCTTTTGAAGAATCTCATGGGAAAATTATGTGAGAAACATATGAAAACATGAAGGATATCCTTGCAAACATGAAACCAATAAATCTTTGAAATTCTCTCTCTCATAGATTGTATAAATCTTCTTTAGAGGCATGCCAAATTATAGATTATACTACTTGTATTCTTGAGAATTGTATGACCCTAAAACACATGTAAAAGGACTAATGGATGCCATATAAATGAATTACATGTCCTTAAGAATCCTTTTAAACTTGAGTTTTCTTGAAATGATGCCTTGGTGAGGAGAAATTATAGAAAATTGGCTGCTTTCTTAGATGCAAGACTACAGATGTATGCCCTGACTTCAAATGGATGATTCATGAGGGAGAGATAACCAATTTGAAAACCACTTACTCTAGTAGTAATCTTTTTTAGTCTAGTTTTTTTGATAAAAATCATAGACCTGAATCTTCTCTATCCTAATTGTACGAACTATAAACCTGAAGGTCTATCTTTATGTGAAAAGAAGAAAGGTGACTATAAGAGACTAGTTTTGAGCCTACCTTGCATATTCTTGTCATGAAATTACTCTGGGAGACATATCATGCCTTCCTCCTCCTAATTCAGATCTCTACTATATGGATGGTCATATAAATCTGTACTTGTGCTTGAAAATGCATGAAAAAGCCTTCTTTTTCCTTTTCATTCACAACTTGAGACCACCACCAATATTAGTGCATGAAGAGATGACCATGAGTCGTTTAGGAGATAAAAACAATAATGAAACATATTTACATGCTTTTAGAGCCAAAATTGGCATGTGGGAGCTAAAAATGACCCCTTTTGGCTTGAAATTACATTTAAAGACCTTTTTAAAGCATAAAAGTTTATGATTAAGGTAAAGACATGGATATGAATGTGTTCAAGGATATTTTGAATAGTTTGATGAATTTTGACTCTAATTTTATCATTTAAAGATCAAAACTCTCCCTTTTAGGCCGAAAATTAAAGGTCTAGACCACTTTGAATAGGCTTTTAACAGTACTAAGAACAATTTTGAATTGTATGGGTTGGTATCTAGCCTTGAAAGGATAAATTACAAACATTTCTAGCAACTCATAGGGGTTGACCAGCCTAATGGTCAAAAGAACCTACTAGATTTCACATGATAATGGCAATCTGAGACATTGTTTGATGACTTTCTTGATTGGCAAATAGACTTTTGGAATTTATAACACCTCTTTTGACTATAACAACAACAAGACTATAAGGAAATAACAAAAGGAACTATAACTAAACTAGGAAGTAAGGACAACTAACCTAAGGAAATAGAAAAATAGGTCAAACATAACAAAAGGGAAGTAAACTACTGCTTGTGCTATTCACTTATTTAAACAAGACAAACCTAAAAAAACTAACTTAAAATGACAAGGTTTCTTTCAAGGTCAAATAGAAAGATATTTTGTCCACCATAAAACCTTGAAACATGATTTGCATCTCTTGATAGATTTCTTTTTTAGTTAAGATCTTTTTCACCTTTATAATCTCTTGGGGAAGTAACTAGTTCTTCTACTACCAATTTTAGGTTCATGAATTATAGATGTGAGTCCAAGACCTAGTCATACTCCTCCCTGATCTATGTACTTTTCGAGAACAATCTCAATTCTTCTTCATTCATGAGCTATTGATTATGATCATGTTCGACAACTTGAAGTGGCTCTTATTTCATGATTACAAGACTGACCTCTTAGAGAGAAGTATCTGATTTCATGACTTATTGAGGCCATTTGAGTTCATATTCAACTTCCGAAAGTAGACAAACATCTAAAGATGAAGAGAAAATATGATAACTTTGCTTAAGAGACTCAAACAAGTCATCTTCTAGGAAAATAACTTCTTGGATTTGATTGTTTGAAGAGTTGGTTCCTTCTTATTTGATTAAAGTACTTCTCCCAACTTGAAATGTATCACAATCAAGTAAAGAATAACTTGAATAATGATTTCAAATAAATCCAATTATTGGTTCTCATTAAGTTGAAGTATAATTGGAGTTTCTTCATTATGATCATAAGGTTGCAAGTTATCTTTTGGTATCTTAGATTGATCATTTGAACTTGTTTCATCTTCCACATCTTGATGACTTGGCATACTTTGAGAGTCAACTTGTTTTTCACCTTCCTTAACTAATTGGTACTTGTCTTTTATCACTGCTTCATGATATTTTGGACCATCATAATGAATGGAAGCTACTGTGTGATCAAAGAGCTCTTGAGAAACAACCTATAAAATTTGAGTGTCTTTCTCTTGTATCTCATCATCTTTATACTCTAAGAGATTGGATCATGATCTTCCTTGACAAAGAGTGTCCCAATGGTGATGTTCTCTTTATGTTTAATCAATACTCTTTCATTTTCATATACCTTAGCTGCAACTTCTTCTCTTACCTCACAAAGGAGAGGCTCCTTCTCTAGAATTGGCATGGTAGACCACTAAAAATACTCAAGGAGATGAGAAAGGTCCAAAAAAGTTACGATGGATATTTGATTCTGCTCATGAGGCTGCTCAATCTTGATCACCATCACCTCCTATTTTTGCTAAAAGTTTTCTTGAATGGCTTTCCATGAAGGAAAGGCCTTTGGATATTGAGGAGGGAGGGGTGGGGGATGAATGTGTTGGGTTCTTTTAGTTAGTTACAACTTTAGTGCTGAAGCTTTCCCCAACAAGCTAGTGTACTGGCCCTATCACACATGAGGCAAGTCTCATGCACTCACCCAAAGCACGTAGTGAAAGACTGGTTCTTGAAGGTTTTGTAGCACAATGTTGTATGTTTATTATTATTTCATAACATAATTTTTAAAAGGTTATTCAACACCATACATACACTACTATTATCCTTATTATCCCATATTTAACTACCACTATAACTTAGATCACCATTACTATCTAACATTAGTGATAAAAGAAAAAGATACTCATGACTTAGAAATAAACCATATCCATCATCCAACACTTATAATATTTTATCACTCATAACACAATATGAAAAAAACTAATTTCTTATTAATTACTTATTGAATTACAAGACAAAATGCTATATCTACTCTCCCAAAAGACCATCATGTAAATGATTACAATAGGGGTTTTTTACTTGTTTTGCCTTGAACAAGTGTCATAATTATAATTATCATGAACAGATGGTACATAAAATCCCAACAAACTAAGAGTCATGGCTCTTACAATTAGTTATTCTTGTAGACTCAGGTCTTTGTGCCCCTAGATCCTCATTCTATGCTATATCCTGATGGCCAAGTGTTCTATTCCTCATGGGTTGGTACAAAACCTCTGATGAATGGGGGCAAAGTGTCCCATTTGATTTATCTTTTGTAACTACTCTTGCATCCCTTGTACTCCACTTCCCATGTGCTCCCTTAGTCTTCTAATTTTGTTCTAAGTCTTATGTTCTTGGGTCCCTCATGACATATTTTATTTTGATTAGGTCCTCTCTCACTGGGTTTCTTATGCCATTATCCTTCTACACCCAATAATTTCCATGCCATGACACTTTTACACCTATCAGATATGCACCATGGTCTTCCTATGCCATGGTCCTTCTCCATCATGTCAGACTTGCATCAAAATGGAAAATGATCCTTTTTCACCATGCACCTAAATAGAATAATACTTAGTAAAAATTTAGGGGCTAACATCACCCCATACTATGATCTTAGTCTGTCCCAGACTAAGCCATGCTAGTGTCCTCCAGAAAATTGGGTCCCTTCTGATCGAGTTTCTTCTTTAGCCCATCCCAATGGGATAATGCATCGAGGACTTAGGTAGTTATTCCTTTAATGGCCTCTTTTGATTCTTTTAGCTCCTTGGGCTAAGTTAGAGTCTTATTCTTTTTCATTTGTTCATCCAGGGCTATGCTAACTTCTTTTTGGAAGTCTTCTAATGTGGAGACCTCCTTATCAACATGTCCTCAAAGTATGGAAAAACTTGCATTTATTTTTTGATGATGGTTATTAATATATTCTTCCATAGTTTTAATATCCTTGAATTCATTCACACACTCAGTGTGGTCTTCTATTAGAAGGGTAACATCAGTTGCTTATTGCCCTAGGACCTCCTCATCATAGAGATGAGACTCTAATATTTTATTCAAGCATGCTAAGTACACAAAAATTCCATCCAAAGTGGGGATAACCTCCTCGAATCTCTCCAAGGTGCTCTTGCAAATATCTACTACCATGGTGAACTATTCAATCATCTCTTTCCCCTTATCTCTTTACTTGGGGTGCTCCTTGTGTTTCTTAAGTAAAAGTTACATTAGGGTCTGTAATTTCCTAATGGTATCCCTATCTAGTGGTACACCATCTACAAGTGCATGTTCTTCTTTAAAAATTGTTTTGTAAAGGTTTAAATCCTTACCTTAGCCTTCATGGCCTCTTGGATTTGTTGCTTCAAGGAGGCCACTTCCTTAATGAGTGCTTGCTTTTCTACAACCAATTTATTTTACATCTCCACTACACTAACATGCTTTCTCTCTATAGTGCACACATTAGAATATGACAAAATATTCTAGCACATTATTTCTATGCTGAGTTTTAAAAATGCATCACTTGCCATTATTGGAGTGAGCCTCTATGGATCAATTTTCATGAGGTCTAGTACTCCTAGAGCATTTGGAACAAAAAATACAATCTAAAGGAATATCAAATTAGGGATCCTCACTGTACATCTCTAGAAGGAATAAAACCTACTTCCTTATTTCTAGGTTCACATCCTTGGGGTGGAAGTGTGACCAAAGATAGAGGTCCTTATCTTTTATGTTGAACTGATAACATTCACATGTAGTGTAAATCTCTCTCTATTTCTATTCTTCTTCATCTAGCCCCTTCCCCCTCTCTGGGTCTCATTTAATCTCACCCTCTTGATGGCTTCTTATAGTCATCTCACTAGTTACTAATCTAACATTAAGTTGAGGATCATCAGATGGAACCTCCTATACTAGGGATGGAGTCTTTTTAGAGTCTAATCTTGAACTATGGATTTATACTTGAGGGGTATCCTATTGGGATTCTCACCTTGGAGGCTATTTTGGGGCTAACCTTATGGTAGTCCTTAGAGATGGTGGAGTTTAAAGTCATCATGGAGGTGGAGAAGGTTGGGGAGTTGGCTAAGGAGATGAAGGGTTTGGGGTAGGTGAGTGGAAAGGAGTGGAATGAGTATGGGAAGGTAAAGTAGGAGGTGATGAAGTGTGAGGAGGGGATTGAGATGGATGAGGTGGTGAAGGTGAAGTGTGGGGTGGATATGGATGTGACATAGATGGGTGAGAAATAGTAGGTCTATAGGGCTATGCCTCTACTATCCTTTGCCATTTTTGTTGGGCTTGCTACCCACTTAAACTAGCACTCAACTTTGGATGCTTCATTCATGTCTATGGTACCTAAGGGAACCTCTCTTTGGGGTCTCCATTTTGAGGGTACTGGTAATGGTGTAACATATAGAACAATTTATGAACTTGCTCCCTGAATAGGATATCCTTAACCTTGATATCAATTAAGATTCCCCCTCTCCATAAAGGTTTTCTTGCCCTGATATACATACATTTTTTAGAGGGTGTGGTATGCCACATTGATCTATTCTACCTACAAACTGATTAGATGCACATAATATATCTAGTTAATGAAATTGATGAAGTATCATGTAGAGAAGGCATATGGTAGTTTAAGCCATGCTAAAATCTCTCTTGAAGGATTCATGTAAATGCATGCCAGAGAGTAATGTTACTTTACAATAAATTCTACTTGGTCTACAACCAAGGGGTAAATCCTTTGGGATGCACTATTCATTCCCAAAATCCACCTTCATCCCATCAAAATAGTACCTCATCTTCATTTTGTATGATAGGGTAATGTGCTAAGGATAAGTGAAGTCTTTGAAGTGCTCAATAGGGGACTTGTGAGTGGGAGGGTACATCCACTTTAATGAACTTAAGCTATAATTAGGCACCCTGATTTCATCAAAGACCAATAGTAAGAGGATTGCACCCCAAAGAAATTTGTATTTGGGTGTCTTGTGGGCCTTCTTCACATCCTCAGTTATTTTTAGGTAAAATATAGTGCCCATTTGTACTTTGTTCCTTAAGAGACTTCATGAGAAATGTGTAGGTGGGCCATGTCCACCTCCTTCTATTGGTTCATCCCTATGACATTGGTTGAAATGATCTATGTTATGACTCTAAGGGAGGGATATTGTAGTTTCTTGATGTGTACTGCATGCCCTTGATTTTGGTAGATAAGCACTATGGTAGTCTACTACATCTCCTCTGTATCAGCTAAGTCATCAAGGACATTCATCCCTGAGCATTGAAGTTTCGTGACTTTGCTAATCCTTTCTAGGGTGATCTTCATGTTTCACCTTATGAAGTGGATTTAATCCTTATGGACATGTGAGAGGAGTAATTGAATTGCCTCAATAGGCTTACCAAAGTATGAAATCTCAAAAATTTGGAAGAGGCCGACCTTGTCCAACTGGTTCTTAATAGATAAGTCATAGACCACTTGATTTATTGTGTTGGTGGTCTAGACTTAGTAGTAATTCCTTAGCTAGTAGTGGTTATAATAAAATATTATGGCATTTGACACCTTAGAGACCCATATCTCCATGTGAAAGACTAACTCTAGGTATTGCATCTCCTCTATTAATAAAGATAGAGGGGGAGAAGCAAGGGTGTTTTGTGTTAAAGATGATTGCACCTGCTTTCCTTTCTACACCATCTTTGCTTCTTCTTGTATGATCTCTCTCACTTCTCCTTCTGTGTATTCTCTCAAAACTCCTTTTACATGTTGCACTTATTCTAGTCTCTATCGATTCTCCAAAGCATCTTCCCTAATAGGGAGCTAATCTCTTCCACTTACCTCTTCCTCCTCTGGTATAGTTGGAAGCTTCTTGAGTATTTTGTCTTTTTTATTCAATCACATTACCATTTGTGGTGCTTTAAGGTTAATCTAAAATCATCCCACATTTCCAAATGAATACGTGGTGGTAGACTAACTTACTTTAGCTCTCAATATTCACACTTCAATAATGGTAGACCTATAACCTGCAACTTCAAATATTCCCACTTTGATACACCAATCTAGACTTAGAAACCTCTTTTATCATATAGAAACAACCTTCATTACTTTTCAAACTTTGTAAACACTCTACTCTACTCAATATATAAGGACTTTGATTACATCGTGGTCATTGGTTCTTTGGTTTGTCACTTAATCTTTGCACTAGCACTTCGAAGATTTACACAAGGTAAAGTGAAAAATGACTTTTGCACTCTTAGTTATAGGATCTTTAGGGGGGTTTACCCTCATTAATTCCTTCCCTCTCCCCATCACTTCTAGTCATTAATGCAAATATTTTAATAGCCTTTGTAATTTGAATATTTTATTAAGCATTTAATGCCTTGATGGTTTTATCCCATCATTCTATTCACATGCTTCTCTCCATAACTAACTTTATTGCATTAATGGTCGATCCCTTCTCATGCCTTTATTATAAGTAGATAACAATTGTGTCCCACATTTTTGGTATAGTGGAAGATAACTATCACTTAAATGGTAGAAACCTTTCAAAGTGATTTTGAAGTTCATTGAATGACTCACGTGCCTTTGGTACTTGCATTCCCACATGTCTTATGTGTCTGATTTTAACTTTGAACTTATTATGATTATCACATGCATGATGCCTTACCCCACACTAAAAGGGGTTCATGGTCCTCCACAAAAAAACACTAAGTATAAAAACTCAAAATTACATTAAAGAAGAAACACATGCCTCAAGGGTAGTGCTTTTTATTGAAATTAGTAAATTCCAACCTAATGGCCTTAATCCTTATTGATTACAAAAGTTTAGTTAAATGGAATCATAATATGACTGAAGATGACTACCATTATAGTTCCCCAGGAGGAACTGACCATCCATTCATTTTAATTGACAAGCCTCGATAGGTCAAATGATATGTATTATGAATGGCCCATCCCAATGGATGTAGAGTTTCCTAGGGTGGCACATGAACTTATAGTCATATAATAGAACTTTCATGCTTGGAGAAAAGACTTTGTTATTTAGATGGTGAACATGCCACACTTTTTGTTTACATTTCTCAACATCCTAACTCTAGTGGGCAAGAAATCAAGTCACATATAGTTTCATCAAATCAGGATTTCAAAGAGGCCTCATCATCCAAATTTTCCACATGCAAAATCTAGAGAGATGGAACCAAAAACTCCACTAGCATGATCATTTCCTTTCCATACACTAGGTTGAATAGTGTAATTTTATTAAGGTGCTTGTATGTAGTTTAGTAGGCCCAAAGTACTATAGATACTCTATCATCCCAATCAATTTGACCAACATTACAAATTTTTATTAAAGTAATACTGAGGATCTTATTGAAAGCTTTTGTAGTTCCATTGGCCTATGGGTGGTATGGTATCATCTTGTGGTGCATGATCATAAACTTGACCAATAATATGTGAATCATCTCATTCAAGAAGTGGGTTATATGATCACTGGTGAAGCTTAGAGGACATCCAAATCATGTTATAACATTCTCCCAAATGAATTACATAGTAGTTTCTACAGTACAATATTTTGTTGATGTTACTTCAACCTAACATATGAAGTATTTAATCATTACAATGATGTACGAAGATCCCATTCATCATTCTGATGGAGTGATGGGTCCCACAAAATTAATAATCCAATTTTCAAATAGTTCTTGAGAAGGAATGGGTTATAAGGGCATATCATCTCTCTTGTTAGGTTTTTTTAAGTTCTAACAAACATAACATTGCTTAACATACACCTTTGCATATTTGAATAAAGTTGGCCACAAGAGTTTGATGAGTAGTACCTTGTGTGTGATAGCCTTTATAGCATAGTGTCTTATGGTAATACCTTCATGGACTTCTCATAGCACCTTAAGGTGCTCATGTTATATTACATAGAAGTGAATCACCTCATCACAATCCATTTTATAAAAATCTCCTGTTATGAGTTGATAAGGTGTGGCATTGACTGTAAGTTGATTTTTCTCTTTTGGAGTGAGGGAATTAGGCACACAACCAATGTTGAGAAATTCTACAATATCCTTCAGCTCTTCAAGTACCTGATTAACTTAAAAGAGATATACATCAAGAAGATCATCTTCTATGGCATGTGGGGGTTCTCCATTTTCAATTCAAGATAAATGATGAAGTCCATAGTTGGTCTTTCTAGGCTTTACTACAACAAAAAAATGGAAATCTTGGAATAAGATAATACAACAACAAGTTTTCCCATGTAGTATTGGTTTATTGACAAGATAATTCAAGGCCTCATGATATATATAAAATGTAAATGGAGTGGCAAGAATATAATACCTAAACTTTTGTAGAGTATAAACCATAGATAAAGCTTCATGCTTAGTGGTGGTATAGTTCCTTTCAGTTGATGTCAGCTTCCTAATGGTAAAGTAAATTGGGTGATCCAAGTGTCCTTCACTTGGTTATGCAAGTATCATGCTGACTGCCATTATAGATGCATCAACATGGACATGAAAAGGCTTTGTATAGTAAGGGAATTATAGGATAGGATTGGTAACCAACTTTTCTTTAAGTGTTTCAAAAGCTTCTTGACAAGAATTAGTCCATATAAACTATTCATTTTGATTAAAAATCTCTTCTATGGGTGCTATAATCTTGGCATAACCTTGAATGAGCTTTATATAATAGCCCATATGTCTTAGGAAGGCACACACCTCATGTTGATTCTTGGGTACTGGTAGATGGAGAATCACAGAGACCTTGGTTGGGTCTACTAGGAGTCCTTCCTTACAAATGATATGCCCAAGAAGTAAACCAAAAGGTGTTGTGAACAGACACTTCTTCAAATTTAAGGAAATTTGTAACACTTGATAGTGCTCAAACATGAGTATTATATTAGAGAAATGGTCCTTAACCAACCCATATACCATCTAATAATCTAAGTAAACTTGGATGAATTTATGAATGAAATCTTTAAAAGCCTCAATTGCTATCCATGAAAACACTGCCAGGGCATTTTTAACCAGAAAGACATGATAGTATAGGCAAAATATCCCCATTTAGTAGTGAAAGTCATCTTAGATTGGTCTTCCTCAACTATCTAGACCTGGTGGTACCCTGAGAACCCATCTGTAAAAGGGTATACTTCACAACTAGCAACACCTTTTATGATTTCCTCTATGAAAGGCATTAGGAAAGGATCTATGACACATGATGCATTTAAGACATGGTAATCCACATAGATACATATATGCCCATCCTTTTTGATACTAATTACCATGGAATAAATCCATTTGGATTTGACAATGGGAGTAACTACTTTAGTGTGGAGCATGATATCAATCTCTTCTTTCACTTGTGCCCAGAGATTGGGGTTCATCCTATATGGTCATTTCTTAATCAGATGAGCACCATTGATTAACTTTATGTGCATCTTTCCTAAAAAAGGGTGGAATCCTTTAATTTCATTATAATTTATTGGAAATACATCCTAATACTCTTTCAACAACTCAAAAATCTTTGAAAATTTTATGTCAGTCTAATAATTTCTAATTATAGCTATCATTGGATCTTACTCTGTGCCAATGTTACATTGAATAGTTGGATAACTTGTATCCTAAATAGTTCATGAACTAGTTCTTTTAGGGACATATAAATGGTTAGTCAAGGGGTTGAGTGAAGATCCTTCACCTTCATCTACATGAAAGATGAGTTTTTGCTTTCCCAAGCAGATCTCATCTCATAGTTCTTCACTAGGAACTAAAGTAGGCGTAAAAACTAGAGGTGTTATAGGTTCATTAAATAAGTGTAAAGGTTATTCAATTTATTAATAGATGTTATATAGGTAGTCTTCTAGGGGACTTGGGTCCCCAATGACTACTTCATGCATGGCCTAAAGAGTGAGGTAGAAGTCCATCCTTAGTGAAGAATAAGATATCACCGATGTATGTTCTTTTTTAGTAACTACCAAAACTAGGTACCCATGTGACTCTCTTCATGAATATACGATGCCCTTGCCTAATTGCATATAGTCCCATAGAATGCATGCACCTAAAGGTATTCTGGTAGGTGTGTGTCCTTAGTCCACCATATTGTCTCACAAGCCTCAATGTGAGGTTTGGGTGCTTACATGCTGCTATAATTAAGCATTCCCTTGACCTTATCATCATGATGAAATCTATGGTGTAGAGAAGATGACACTTGATCTCAGTACAAGAGGTGAACTTTATGAGTATGCCACCATTTGGTAATAGTGACATAAAAAATGTGATCTAATGACCTCATCTGATCATTCTCAATATCATATAACTCTTTAAGATGTTGGACAAAATCACATACCTCTATTTATCCCTAAAATCATGGGGCTTCATCAAGTCTTTCCAGCTGTGATCCCATGAATGGCCCTCACATTACTAAACCCATGAGTTGAATGAACTTGTGATGTTTATGGAGTAATCATGGAAGGTTATATCATCTGTTGATGGTGATACATAGTCTCTTAGTAAGATCATAATCACCATGGGCCTAACAATTACATGCATTTCTTGTAGTATCAGAGATAGACTGGTTATCCTCCCACTAAAGGATACCATCTAATGTTGGATCTTGCTATTCATCATTTTGAGTAGTAACATTATACAAGTGGTTGGTGTCTTCATCAACACTCATAATCTTGATATAGGGAGGTCCTTGTGCTTGGTCTAAAGGTATTAATATACACTGATCGATATTATCAGAACTAATGTATCAGTTTTTAAAACTCAAGTCTACATGGTTCTCATAACACCAAGGCCTTCCCAGTAGGGCTGAGCAATCATCAGCGTCAACCAAATCTAGGACTTCAAAATATGATTCAAAAGGGACTCCAAGTATGTGGATTGTAACATTCTTAAGGACCCTAATAGGGTATGCTTGAGTCTTATTTGCCATGAATAGGATATGAGGTGATGGTTTTAGCACTAGAATAGACATTTTTTACCAAGCATCTTTAGTGAGAACATTAATTTCCATGTCAATATCTATTAGAATATCCTAGATTACCCATCTATTGATAGCAACATTAACCAATATCTCCCCATTGTCTAGGGGAGTAGAGGAACTAGGCATTTCCTGATGCCAAGCATGATTTAAATAGTAGTCTTTACTTTATCGACTGAGGTGAGGGTGGACTTCATTTGGTAAATGGGATTTAATTTTAAGCTAAGCACTTAGTTAGGGAATAATGTCCTTATCCAACATATGCTTTCATATTTCCTATAAATTATCCCACACCACTAGTTGAGGTTTGACTTCCTCTTGTATGTGGCATGTTATGTCACATCCTTGTCCTTAAGGCATTGAATCTCACCTTGGAGCTCTCATACAAGTGCCATTATATCTTAAAGGACATATTTTTACTACTGAGAATTAGGGTACTTCCTAGCTTGTAGTTCTTCTTGATGTACCTTTTTGGCTAGGTTGGTTATGGATTGAGTCTATCCCCCACTACAAGTGGTGATATTGACTTGTTACACTATTGGGATGATTGGGCATGTGCACCATTATGGTTTGTCTATCTTTTTCACTCCTTAATGATAGCCACATATAGATCAAGACATTCTTCCAGTTGATGGTCTTTTTTATAGAACACACACATTGTGTATTCTGGGTAATCCCACTGATAATGGTATAGTGACCCACATTTGTAACAAGTTCTTGATGGAAATACACCACCACCTCAATACTCATCCTCTACCTCACCCATGATATCCACCATTATCTTGGGTATTAGCGATTGAGGTTTGGTGCGTGCCACATGCTCAGGCTTCATAGATATCATTAATCAATCAATAATCATTAGTGTCATATGTGTAGGCATCACAAATCTTATAATATTCAGACACCTTAGTGTTCATAGCCCATTGAAAAAGAGGATAGGAACAAACATCATGTTATTCATGATAAATCTCCCAAGTTTGTTTTAGTACCATGTGGATGTTTTTACGTAGGTATTTGTTCCTTGTATGCCCTTTAGTTTCATAGTCAGTACACCAGACACCATTGCGTGTCTCATGTGCATTGTTTGCCATCAAATTTTTAAGTTATGATGTCGTGGATGATATCTATGCCTCCATAAAGGGACTAATCCTAGTATCCATGCTTCTAATCACTTTAGCATAAAGGGTAGCTTCCAGAGCCTCACATGCACTAGTGAAGGTTCTTTGTGATATAGTCTATTAGAAAGGTAGCAATAATCCTGCCACAAACCATTATGCATACTGAGTAGTATTTATTTAAAATGAAAGTTTGGAAAGCAAGGTTTTGAATTGTACATCATACTCATGTATGATCTCTATAATTCCTTGCTTTATGTCCTCTAGCATTGCTATACTTTGCTATTGAAACTCAGGAATATCAAATTCCTACAAGAAGGCTGATTTGAGCTGGTCATAGTCAACCACTACTTGTTAAGGGTCAAAATTTTGATACCATTTGTGCATGTACTCTAACAACATGGTTGCAAACTACATAACCTTTTATTCATAAGATGTGCTACCTTGTGCTCTCCAAATCAATTTGTATTTATGGACATGCTTAGTTACATTCTCTGCCCCTTGATATTTAGGTAAATATAATGTCATTTCATAGTAGACCATAGTAGGTTGTTGAGTGGGTGGTTTTTGGGAAGATCTAGATCTAGTTCCATGAGGGGGTCCACTTCCACTTGCACCTCCCTAATCCTCCTCCAATGGCTCCAATAATAGTCCTCATGGTAAGAGGCATGGTAGAGGGTTAGTTACCCAAATGTGGGATTATATTCTAGCCTTGAAGACTAGACCCATTAGGCATACCAAGATGTGCCATAGAATTCCCTTGTAGAGGGAAAAATAATGTAGATTTTGAATGATCACCTAATGGCCTAGTTTTTGTCTCTTGTACCTATTTAGTTTTTGACTTTATACTGTCTGTATCCAAATTTTGTATATGTATTCTATTTGACTTAAAGGCATGAACAAACACTATGGTGTGGGAGCCTAGTTGATTTAGACTTGGTTCCTCAATTCTTGAAGTCTAGATTGATTCTCCTTCATAGGAAAGAAGTGTCAAAGAATATGGCTCAAAAGTGATGGGTCCCTCATGTGTATCTACCTCCCTATGACTCTTCACATTACTGCTTGAGGTTTCTCAATCTCTTTTTGTGCCTCTAACTCCTATGATCCTCTATTGAGCTTCATCATACTTGCATTTACATAGTGCTTGCTAGCTAACTACCATGTTGAAACCACAATTTTCAATCAAACCCTATTCCCCCATTCCAAATGTGCAACTCATGCACTAGAGATTTTAGGCTACCATGGGTAGAGTTTCCAACCCAAGGTCAACAATTAATTTCTTAATTTTGAAGGTAAATAATGAGAGATAGCATCCCCTTGGCTCTCATATAAATTGGAACTTTGCTTCCTCAAGACATGAATAGGTGGTCACAACATACTCCAAAATGTAGCTATTTTGAACATCTCTCCACCAAAAGTTAACTGCTTGTATGTAGGGAACTGCAAGTCATGCTAAACTCTTCTACTATTCAAGAGTCTAGGGTTGCCTTCTTCCAAGATTTTTGGATCATCCTAGAGCATATGATAATATCCAAGCATGCAAAAGAACTTAGACCTTGGAAAATAATGTTTCATATAGAGAACTATATAGATTCTATTCTACCCACTATTGTACATATATTCTTGGTTCAAGATATAAAACTGTAAAGTTTTCTTTGACACTAGTAACCCATTCTTTAATATTCTCTAATATAATTTGCTCAAACATTTTCCCATGATTGTGATCGAATTACTTTGGGTCTTGATAATAGAACCAAAATTTTGGGTTCCTTTAGTTAGTTTAACTTTAGTGCTGAAGCTTTCCCCAACAAGCTAGTGCATTGGCCCTATCACATGATAGGTAATTCTCATGCACTCACCTAAAGTGCGTAATGAAAGATTGGTTCCTGAAGGCTTTGTAGCACAATGTTGTATGTTTTTTCACCTTTCATAACATAGTTCTTAAAAATTTAATCAACACCATAGATATACTAATATTATCCTTATTATCCCAGATTTAACTACCATTATAACTTGGATCATCATGCCTATCTAACAGTAGTGATAAAAGAAAAAGATACTCATGACTTAGAAATAAACCATATCCATCATCCAACTCTTATAATATTTCATCACTCGTAACACAATATGGAAACATTGATTTCTCACTAATTACTTATTGAATTATAAGAGAAAATGCTATAGCTATTCTCCCAAAATACTATTGTGCAAATGATTGCAATAGGGGGTTTTATACTTGTTTTTCCCTAACCAAGTGTCATAATTCTAACTATCATGAATAAATGGTATATGGACTCCCAAAAAACTAAGATTCATGGCTCTTATAATTAGTGATTCCTATAGACTCAGGTCTCTGCACCCCTAGATCCTCATTTTATGCTATATCCTGACGACCAAGTGTTCCATTCCTCACAAGCTAGTATAAAACCTCTGATAAAAGGGGTCGAATTCTCCCATTTGATTTGTTCTTTCTAAATACTCTCACATCCCTCATGATCTACTTCTCACTTGCTCCCCTAGTCTTCTACTTTTGTTCTAAGTCCTCTATTCTTGGGTCCCTCATGACACATTCTCTTTTGACTGGGTCCTCTCATACTAGGTTTCCTGTGTCATCCTTTTGTGCCCAACAAGTTTCATGCCATGACATTTTTGTACCTATCAACTATGTGCCATGGTATTCTCACACCATGATCATTCCATTTTGTGTCAAACTTGTGTCAAAATTAATAATGATCCTTTCATGCCATGTACCAAAATGGAATAATACTTAGTCAAAATTTAGGGGCCAATAGAATGACTTCATGCTTGCTTTCTAGAACAACATTTCACTACTAAATTTGATTCCAAATTGGAAACTTGGGTTTAATAACCTCTTTTACTAAAGGTATTGTAGCTTGGGGCATGATTGGGAAATTTTCTTAAGGTGAACTTGGAATCTATGAATAGTGACATGGGAGAGCAAGAGGTAGTGACTTTTGATATTGAGATTGGTTGCCTGATTCTTATTATTTGTAGGCTAATGTCTCTTCAACAATTATTTTGTTTACCCTCTTCATCTCCTCCATCTCATCATGAAAATTTAGTGAGTTTTGGAAGGGTGGTTGATCTTAGAATGGATATGGCTCATATGGAGGACAAAAAGATTCATGAGGGACATTGTAAGATTGGTGTGATGCACCATATTACTGGTAAGGATCTGTATATGGTTGGTGATGCTCATCACAAGGCTAATATGGATCATGGTAAGGCTAATAGGGGTCATAAGGATCATAACAAGATGTATATGGATCGTTTTAGAACTATGAATAAGAAGATGATTGATAAAATTCTTCTCTATTAGCTACTATAGCCTAGAAAACACATGAAAATAAACTAAATTATGAACAAAATTTGCCTTTTACCTTTGAGATAAGGACCATATGAGTACTTTAACTACTTCTAAAGATGAATATCTTGTAAAATTTTACTTTAATGGATGAATCTATGTCCCACCAAGCATGCCAAAACTATTAAAAAACTAGATAACACCCTACTAAAGGCTGATTGCTCAAGATATCCTTCACACTTGGACTAACATTGGAATGATCTGAGGTGTGGACACTTGCACTTAGACTATACCTCTAGTTTTGATGAGGCTAGCTCATATAATGTATCACTTATGCTTTACTTACTTAACTACTATAATTTTTGGGATGAAAAGGGCTAGAGAGATTAACTAAAAGGGAAATCCTATTCTACTATTGGTGATACACCTATATTTCTAGTTCATCCACTCTATTTGAGCTCCTAAAACACTGATAAGACAATTCAATTACTAAATTTATAACTCCAAATGACTCTTATACAACAATATTTCATATAAAAGTTTTATCAGGTAATCAAATCATGAGGGAAATTATGGAATAGGCCTAATTCAAGGCACTAACTAGTCAATATAACCATTTTTAACTTAATAAAATGACATCAAACATTGAACATGACCTACAAAAGGTGACATACTAGTAACTAGGTGAGATTATGACGTATGAAGGGAGAAAGTATTACCACATGTGCAAATAAAATAACATAAATACACTATAAAAAAATATAGGAATCTTAAAATAGTCATTTTATTCATCTCAAAAGGTTACAAAGCTCAATCTTGGTATATTTTAATCATGCCCAAGAGAGGGATCTAGGAAATTGGCTTGAAAGCTTGAATATATAGAAGTGAGAGAGAGAAAGCTAAGAAATTGGCATAAAAGAGAAAAGAGAAGGTCAATTCCACTCTAAATCAAGTCAAAATAAACTTCAATTGGTAGTAAATAGTCCTAAAACACTCTCTTTTATCTAATGCACTTGCATGATCTCCTTGCATGAGGTCTATTACATTGAAATGAGATGGTGGGCCCTTGACTTGTCAAATCTCCTTTTACATGTTTTCTATGCCATATTTTGGATAATTAACTAAAATTAATATGAGATCAAGATATTTGAGAGTTATTCTTCATGCATTAGACTTGAAACATGAATTTATTGGCACTTAGCAACTAGTCAACTCATGATGACTGGCACTTAAGACTAGTCAACTCCTCTTTTAGCCCTTCCTTGCATGAAATAGAACCTC
Source organism: Torreya grandis (assembly GCA_037957365.1). Classification (NCBI taxonomy): domain Eukaryota; kingdom Viridiplantae; phylum Streptophyta; class Pinopsida; order Cupressales; family Taxaceae; genus Torreya; species Torreya grandis. Next base: position 2,186,113 of record JARHVA010002465.1, on the reverse strand, counting down.
TCGACTAAAATTGTATGTTAAATACATATTAATTATGGATATGTGTTGTGGAAACTCAAAATAAACTAATTATATATCCTTCTAACACCAATTTCCTCCTTGTTTGATTGCTTAACTGTGCCTACTATGCCAAATAGGTATAGTAGCCTACTTTTGAAACTTGATGGATCTTTAAGACCTATATGAAACTTTGAATACTTGAAAACATGATGATATTATACCTTAAATAACACCTCATATCATGAAAAATCTCCTTTTGATGAAGAAACACCTGTAACTTGGTCAAATTAGTTGACTAGGTCAATCTTCCTAAATTTCTTATAGAGTGGCTATTTTGGATGAGCTAAAAAGGACACTTATAGGAATATTTTTGACCATATGATGATTTTTTAATGAATAAAAAATCTCAATATTTAATCTTCATGGATTGGATTTCATGTAAACTACCTTGCACTTCATCTTTTTACTTTTTTCTCTCAAAAACCTATTTTATTTTATGATCAATATAATTATGTACAAAAAATTATAATTATTGGGACCCTCTATAAGTGTAATTTATTTTTGAAGATTTTTTATATTGATTCATGAGGTTTTTATTGTAAAAAAAATTGACTTTTCTCAAAACTAGTCATTATGAGGGTTTTGGAGGTGAACCTTCTTAATGATGGTTCATAAAGTACAGACCTCCAAACCTAAATTTATTTCCATTAATGTTTATTATACATAGCCCCTCAAATTACTTGAGAGTATTGGGTTTTAATGTAAAAGTTATGAAGAGAGACCTTTGTAAAGAAATTTGCCTATAGGGTTTGCAAGAATTCTAGACATGCTTATTCTCTTAGTAATTTTTCATAAAGTAAAACCCCTCAAACAACCTCAATTTTTCATGAATTATAATTTCATAGGGGTCCTAAAATCATGATAAGTTAATTTGTTCCAACTCTTCATGTGGTGAAAGATATGAGCATTTGATCAGGTGGCTCGAATGGGTGTCTTCACTATAGAATTTGAATTTCCTTTTTGGAATGAAATTGAATATTCCATTACTTTTACCTTATTTAAATAATAATAATTTCACCTAATACATCTCATCATAATATTTTTTGGCTGTCATCTTACTTAGAGGGTTTGAATATGCCTTTTGGTGCTATAGGCTTGCTTGCTTATTTTAGCCCTCAAGGGCATATTTTTCTTGGATAATTGAGTGTTATCACCCTATTAATATGTTTTTCATATTTAAAAACATATATTTATTCTTTAAAAAACCTTTTCATGAAGTTTTAACCCTCTTTTTCACTTGGAAGCACCTTAAGAACCTTGCTTCCTTGTTATGTTTAGACAGAATGATGACTATGTAAAAATAGTATCTCCCCTTAGCATAAAATGTCAAAAATATTTTATATGGCTTGATAAAGTTACAAGGACTAACTCTACCTAATTTCATGTCACTTGGATGCATATTTTGTCTTGCAAGTTCTTTTTATCAAAAGCTAGTTTGGGCTACCTGCTTGGTCTAGTTTCAAGACTAAATTTCTCTCTATTTACCTTGGGTTTAGGCTAAACATGGTGATAATTATTTGATATATCATTAATATCCTTATTTCATTTATTTCACCTTCCATTTTTCAACTTACAACCTCATACCACCTATTACCATAACATACCCCTCAAGAACATTGATTTGCTTGAACTAACAGTGTTGTAGGTGCATGTTTTTTAGGTGAAGAAGTGTCTGGTGATAATTTTATCATTAATTATTACTTTATATATCTTCACAAACATTTAAAACCTATTCCTTAACTCCTTCATATCCTATTGGCTCTCAACCTAGCTCTTTTGGCATTAAACACTGTCATCTCTATACAATTGATGTACCTTCATGTTCAAGAGCATGTTAGTGCCTTAATGTCATGGTCAAGATTTGAAAATGTCAATAATAAATTCATTTGTGTAATATTTATTCCTCTATCCACTCTTTGATGTGAAACTTACTTATATGCATATTGTTCATAAAACATTGTGAGAGGATAAAGCCATTTGTATCGCTGTAGGTGATGGTGGCTCTTGGTTTTGACTAAGTTGAGTCCTTAAGAAATACCTTCATTATCTTAACATGATTATATCATCATCATTTATCTCATGAAACATATTATTAAAACTAAACTCCTCAAGAGACCACTAGCTTTCAACTTATACACTAGCTTAAAAGATGCCTTTAACCTTATGATGGTTGTAGGTGAGTGTTTGGAGTGGTCTTGGCTGAGTGGGGTGTTTGGAGTGGTATTAAAATTGATACATTGATGATTTTACACCTTTTATTCATGTGAACCATCAACAATCATGAAACTCCATAAGATGAATAAATTTTCCCTCATGCTCCTGTATCTATTAAATAAGCCTATGTTCTCCATGACTATAGGTGGGCTTCTATAAGGTATATGACTGAGCCAATGTCATGTGAATATCATAATATTATCTTGAATCCATATGATCTCACAAAAATCCTCTAAAAATGAAACTCCTTTCTGCTAATTTACTTTAAAACCCTTGTCTTTGAGAAAGGCCTAACCTTAAGCATGGCTACAGGTGTAAGTTTGAGGTGTGTGACTGTAGCACTATCCTTGGAACACCTTACCCAATATGTGTGTGAGATTATGTCATCATGATTCAATTTATAACCTCTCTTGAACATGAACCTAAACATGAGACCTTCCTTAGAGAGCATTATAATGCCTACTTGCATGAACTATCCTAAGAGAAAGCTTGTATCCTTAAGTGGCTATAGGTGCTCATTTTCTTAGGCCTATGTCATGAAAAAAGTATGGTTCCTCCTTGAAGTTTCATCCTAATCCATAATTTTTATGCCTTTACTTTGAATACCATGTCTTCTTTCACAGTGAAGATCACCATCATCAAGAAAACAAACCTTCTCCTTACTATGCCTGACTGCACCCTTGTTTGTAGGTGTGTGTACAAACTGAGTCATGACTTGATGATCTTTGGAGCTTGAAAAAGGTGACAAGATGTGATATAAGTTTCATGAAATTCTCACTGTTATTACATCTCTTTACAAACTCAAAAACATCCCTTAAGGTTTCCATTCTTGAAGGTCTCCCCAAGATCATGGTATTCATCCTTGGCTGTAGGTGTCCTCATAGCTAGCTATAGGTCACTTTTTCTCTTCTTAAGCCCTATTTGAGTCTTGACATGTATTTTCCTATCTCTTGTCTTGAGTTTGTTCATATCCATACCTAAACATGCATTGTAGTGGTTAATTTAGTCTCTTTAAGCCTTGATAGGCTTCTTGATGAAGTTGAGAACTTAACCATACTTTAGACTACCAATATATAGGCATATTGTTGTGATTTATGCTTATTTAACCTTATTTGAACCTATATATATATATATATATATATATTTATTGAGCTATGTTTTCAGATATGGATTCTTTTTTTGATTTCAACTCTTCACCACACACTTACATCATGATGAGTTTCACAAAAGTCATGCCCTTCCCCACTATAGGATGACTGTGTACATGACTTTGTTGTATGGACAAAGATTTATTAGGCCCTAAAGAAGGCTACAAAATATAAATATTATCATTGTATCTATACCTTATGCTTGATGTTACCATTTGTGCATGAACCTTTAAGAAGACATTCTCCTCAATATGCTTTGACTTATGTTCTTGATGACATTCATGACTGTATTATGCTTTTGCTATAGATTAACCTTTCTTAGTTTTAGCTTGATGGTTTCAATGTATGCATAACCTATTTGAGTGACCTTGATGCTCTTTACCTACTCTTTCCTCCTCCTTGTGATGGATGGTGATATGGAAATGAATAAAAAGGGGTGGAACCATTAATGAAGGATGGAACACTTGAATAAAGGTAGGAAAGAAGCCTTACATAGTGAGAATGATAGTGAAAAATAGTGTATGTGGAGGTGAGTGGGATCATGCTTCCATTTGGCCCTTAAAGATAGTATTTTCATACTCCTATGGTCCTCATGTCACCCCATCTCACTCAACTCCACATATACTATTTTACACTATCATTTTCACTGTGTAAGGCTTCTTTTCCACCTTTATTCAAGTGTTCCATCCTTCATTCATGATTTCACCCCTTTTCATTAATTTACATATCACCATACATCTAAAAGAGGATGAAAGAGTAGGGAAAGGGAATCAAGGTCAGCATACCTTAAAACCATCAAGCTATAGCCAAAAAAGGTTGACCTATAACAAGAACATAATACAGTCATGATTGTCATCAATAACATAATTCAAAGCATATTGAGGAGAATGTCTTCTTAAAGGTTCATGCAAAAATGGTCACATAAAACATAAGTGAGAGATAAAATGATCATATTTGTGTTTTGGATCCTTCTTTAGGGCCTATTTAGTCTTTGTCAATACAATGCAATCATGTACATAGTCATCTTATAATGGGGAAGGGCATGACTTTTGTGAAACTCATCATGATGTGTGTGGTGAATGATTTGAAATCAACAAAAGAATACATCTCTACAAACATATCTCAAGAAGTATATATATAGGTTTAAATAAGGTTAAATAAGCACAAATCACACCTATAGGCTTGTATATTGGTAGTCTACAGTATGGTTAAGGTATAAACTTTATCAAGAAGCCTATTAAGGATTAAAGAGACTAAATTGACCACTACAATGCATGGTTAGGTATGGAGATGAAAAAAATAAAGAGGATAGATAGGAAAATATATGTCAAACTTAAAATAGGGCTTAAGAATAGAAAAAGTGACCTACAGCCAGTGGTGAGGAAACCTAAAGCCAAGGATGAGGACTATGCTCTTGAAGAGACCTTCAAGAATGGAAAACCTCAAGGATGTTTTTGAGTTTGTAAATATATGTCATAATAGTGATAAGTTAATGTGCCTCATATCACCTCTTTTGTCCTTTTTAAAGCTCCAAAAATCATCAAGTCATGACTCAATCTATACACACACCTATAGATAAGGGTACAGTTAGACATAACAAGGAGAAGGTTTGTTTTCTTGATGATGGTGATATTAAATATGAAAGAAGACATGATATTATAAGGAAATTCATAAAAATTATGGATTAAGATGAAAATTTAAGGAGGAAACATAATATTTTCATGACATAGGCCTAATAAATTGAGCACCTACATCCACTTAAGGATACAAGCTTTCTCTTCAACTAGTTCATGCAAGTTGACATTACAATGCTCTCTAAAGAAGCTCTCATGTTTAGGTTCATGTTAAAGAGAGGTTATAAAAATAAAAATTATGACATAAAATAACACACATATTGAGGAAGGTTTTCCAAGGATAGTGCTATAGTCATAGACCTCAAACTTACACTTATAACCATGCTTAAGGGCAAGCCTTTCTCAAAGACAAGGGTTTTAAGAAAAGTGGCATAAAGGAGTTACATGTTTAGAGGATTTTCATGAGATAAAATGTATTAAAGAGAATATTATGAGCTTCACATGACATTGACTCAGTCATATAACTTATAAAAGCCCACTTATAATCATGGAGAACATAGGCTTGTCTAATAGTTCACATGAGCATGAGGGCAAATTTATTCATCTTATGGAGTTTCATGGTTGTATATGGTTAAGAAGAACAAAAGGTGTAAAATAATCAAGGGATAAAGTTTAATACCAATCCAAACACCCAATAACTTAGTCAAGACCACTCCAAACACTCATTATAGCCATCATATAGCTAAAGGCATCCTTTAAGCTAGTGTACAAGTTAAAATCTAGTGGTTTATTAAAGAGTTTAGTTTCAATAAGATGTTTCATGAGATAAATTATGATGATATGATATTTTTATGAGAATTAAGGTATTTCTTAAGGACTCAACTCAGTAAAAACTAACAACTACCATCACCTACAACCATACAAATGGCCTTATCCTCTCACAATGCTATATAAGCAATATGCATACAAGTACCTTTCAAGTCAAAGAGTAGATAGAGGAATAAATATTATGAAAATTAAGTGATTATTGACATTTTAAAACCTTTACCATGTCATTAAGGAACTAACATGTTCTTGAACATGAAGGTACAATAGTTTTATAGAGATGACAATGTTTAAGGCCAAAAGAGCTAGTTTGAGAGCAAATAGGATATGAAGGAGTTAAGGAAGAGGTTTAAAATGTTTTTGAAGATATTTAAATTAATAATTTATGATTAGATCAACACCATACACTTATTAACTTAAAATACATGCACCTACAACACTGTTCAAGAAAATGAGTGTTCTTGAGGGGTAAGGTATGGTAATAGGTAGCATGAGGTTACAAGTTGACAATTGGAGGGTGAAATAAATTAAATGAGGTTATTAATGATATATCCATGGAATTATCACCATTTTAAGGCTCAAACCAAGGTAAAGAGAGAGAAACTCAGTCTTAAAACTAGACTAAGCAGGCAACCCAAACTAGCTTTTGATAAAAAGAGCCTACAAGACAAAATGTGCATCCAAATGACATGAAATTTGGAGGTTTTGTAATTATGACTTTATAAAACCATATAAAATATTTTTTAGGTTTTTTATGAGGGGATATAATCACTATTTTTACACATTTATCAGCCTATCTAAACATAGTCAAGATGCAAGCAATCATGGTTCTTGAGGAGCTTCCAGGTGAAAAAGAGGATTGAAAATTCATGGAAAGATTTTTAAAGCATAAAGTGATGTTTTTAAATATTAAAAACACCTTAATATGGTGGTAAAACTCCATTATCCAAGAAAACCATGCCCTTGAGGGCTAAAACAAACAAGCATGCCTATAGCACCAAAAGACATTTTCAAACCCTCTAAGCAAGATGACAAATTTGAAATGATATGATGAGAAGTTTTAGGTACCATGATGATGATTTAAATAATTGGAAATAAATTTAAGAGTTAATTTTAGTCCAAAGAGGAAATTTGAATTTTGCAGTCAAGACACCCATTTGAGCCACCTAATCAAGTGCTCGTATCTTTCAACACATAAAGAGTTGGAAAAAATGATATTATAATGATTTAAGGACCAATATGAAGTTATAATTCATGAAAATTGAGGTTTTTTGAGGGGATTTACTTTATGAACAATCACTAAGAGCATAAGCATGTCTAGAATGCTTGCAAACCCTGCATGCAAATTTCTTTACATAGGTATCTTTTCATACCTTTTACATGGGAACCCAGTATTATGAGGGAAGTTTAGGGGGTATTTATAATAAAAATTAATTGTATTAATTTTAGGTTTTTAGGTTTTTACTTTATGAACCATCATTAAGAATATTCACCTCCAAAACCCTCCAAAACCCTCATAATGAATAATTTTGAGAAAAGTTAATTTTATTGAAATGAAAACCTCATTAATAAATATTAAACCTCTTAAAACATAAATTAAAATTATATAGGGTCCCAAAAATGATAATTTATTGTATGAAATTGTATAGATCATGGTATAAAATAAGTTTTTAAGAGAAAAAAGTATAAAAGATGAGGTACAAGGTAGTTTACATGAAATAAAATCCATGGAGATCAAATATTGAGACTTGTTATTCATTATAAAATCATTATATGGTCAAAAATCTGCTTTAAAGTGTCTTTATTATATCATCCACTCTACAAGAAATTCAGGTAGATTGACTTAATTAACTGGTTTGACCAAGTTGTAGGTGTTTCTTCATCAAAAGAAGCTATTTATTGATATGAGGGATTTTTTCAGGTCTAACATCACCATTTTTTAGGTATTAAAAGTTTCATATAGGTTTTCAAGAGCCATAAAATGACATAAGTAAGCTACTAGGCCTATTTGGCCTAGTAGGCATAATTGAGCAATCAAGCAAAGAGAAAATTGGTGTTAGAAGGCTATATAATGAGTTAATTTTGATTTTAAACACCAAATATATATCATTAATATGTATTTATCATACACTTTTAGTCTAGAGATTCCATTTCATGCAAGGAATAGCTAAAGGAGGAGTTGACTAGTCTTAAATGCCAATCATCATGAGTTGACTAGTTGTTAAGTGTCAATCAATACATGTTTAAAGTCTAATGCATGAATTATGACTCAAAAATATCTTGGTATCATATTAAGTGGAGTTAATTATCTAAAATATGTCATAGAAATCATGCAAAAGGAACTTTGACAAGTCAAGGGCCCACCATCTCATTCCAATGTAAGAGAGCACATGCAAGGAGATCATGCAAGTGCATTAGACAAAAGAGAAATTTTGAGGGATATTTAATACCAATTAAATATGATTTTGAATTAATTTAGAGTGGGTTTGATCTTATCTTCTCTCTTCTATGCCAATCTCTTGGCTTTCTCTCTCTCACTTCTATATATTCAAGCTTTCAAGCCAATTGCCTAGATCCCTCTCTTGGGCATGATTAAACTCTTCCAATATTGAGATTTGTAACCTTTTGAGATGAATAAAAAGAATATTTTAATATTCTTATATTTTTTTATAGTGTGTTTATTTTATTTAATTTGCACATGTGGTAGTACTTTATCCTTTGGTAGGTCTAGTTCTAACTTAGTTACTAGTATGTCATCTTATATAGGTCCTGTTTAAGGTTTGATGTCAATTGACTAAGATAAAAATGGTTATATTGAATGGTTATTTCCTTGAATTAGGCCTATTCCATCATTTACCTCATGCTTTGATCACTTGATAAAACCTTTATATGAAATACTATTGCATAGGAGTCATTTGGAGTTGTAGATTCAATAATTGAATTATCTTATCAGTGTTTTAGGTGCTCAAATAGAGTGGATGAACTAGTAATATAGGTGTATCAACAACATTAGAATAGGATTTCCCTTTTATTTAATCTCTCTAACCCTTTTCACCCAAAATTAAAGTAGTTTAGTAAGCAAATCATAAGTGATATATCAGAGGAGCTAGCCTCATCAAAACTAGATGTCTGGTCTGAGTGCAGGTGTCCCACACCTCATATCATTTTAAAGTTAGTCCAAGTGCGAAGGATATCTTGATAAATAATCCTTCAATAGGGTGCTATCTAGGTTTCTAACAATTACATATATGAACCTCATAAAAGTGGTTGATAAATGTGTCAAAATTTCCAACTATTTCTATCATAATAATTTCCTTTGAGGATTCATGTGAATCTACAAATATCTTCTTCTCATATTTTTATTTAGAGAGAAATTAAAATATATATATATATAAATAATTATACATATTTTAAAGGTGAATGTCATAGGAAAAATTTGATAGAAACATCTTAAAATGCACATTATAGGTGCATACACTCTTTTACACACCCTATTTTATTTCCATAATTACATAGATGCTTTATTTCTCAATTTTTTTGATGTGGAATTATTTTCAAAAAGAAGGCTTTAATATTTAAAATATATCACTACTTGGTTAGGATCAAACTTAATATCCCTAGTATGTACAAAATCTATAACTATTGTTTACAAATTAGCTTGCCTTCCTCTACCATATTATGACTCCATTATCCCTCTAGGATATCTCACATTTATCAACATACTCTATGGAATTGTAATTGTGTCTGCATGTTACCTCTTAACATTGTTCCTCCTCCTAATCCACAAAAAGTACCTTTCCAAATAGTTTCTACAAAATTATGAATCTTTGATATGCATTTCCTTGCACAACAATTTTAGGGTTAACGATTAGGTTGGTATTTCTCATTGTTTACCCTAATTTTGGATTATTACACAAAATAAGTTTAAATTAAATATATCTAATAATGTATGACTAAAATATAGAAATTAGATCTATCTAAGAGGCTATTTAATGGAAAAAATCCCAAGTGTCATAACTGTAAGTAAAATAAAATCAATGAATTAAAAAAGAAGTTAATCTAATAAGGTATAAATAAGTTTAAATTAAATATATCTAATAATGTATGACTAAAATATAGAAATCAGATCTATCTAAGAGGCTATTTGATGGAAAAAATCCCAAGTGTCATAAATGTAAGTAAAATAAAATCAATGAATTAAAAAAGAGGTTAATAAATGATCACATATTAAATGTTTTATAAATTTGATCTTGTATTCATATTGTGTTGATTATGTTTGACTTGATCTTGAATTTATAGACCTACACACTTATTTTAGATAGACTCGTACCTATATGGGAATATTATATACAATCTCATCCACAACAAATTTGGGCACTTTGGTTATTCCTTTTGTCATTAGGTGCATCACTATGCCACTCAATATGTTTATGTAGGGTTTTTTATTTTGGGTTTTCTAGTCCCTATGTGTTGTGTCTTTCTTATTATGAGTGTACCTTTAATTCACACATGTGTAGGGTAGAATATTTGTGTGGTTGATTCTACATTTTGACCTATCTTTTACATGCAAAAATAAAACAAAAGTAATCAAGGTAACCACCAAAGTTGCAATGAAAACTATGTATCCCACAAGCTCATAATCAAACCTCTAAGTAGTTATTGTGGTGTGTGAATGGAATAAATCAAGTAAAAGTTTTAACCTCTTCCTCCTAAGAAGGTATCAATATAATTACTAAAATATAATTACCATCATGTTGTTAGGATTATTTAGTAGTAGATAAACATATATAATATTACCATAGAAACTCCAAGCTTATTTCAACAACATAATACACCTCTAAGTTAGAAAAACACAAGATTATACCTTTTAAACAACTAAGGTATGTTATGATAATTTGAATAAATATAAATAGCATTACATTAAAAATAGGCATGCCATATTAAAGATTAATGTTTTTCATAGGTATCAATTTGGTACAAGTATTTTAAAATATGTAATATAGTGAATATTATGAATATATGATAGATTGAGAGAGATTGATATAGGTCTATATTTGTTGGTAGACGAGATAATTAAGAATAAAAGAGTATTATAATAGATAGAGTAGAGGTACAAAGATAAAGAGTTTTATATAATGTAAAATGTCACACACACACACATGATGAAAATATAATTTAGAACAAGAAATATTTGTGTACTATGTATGTGTATGTGTGAATAATATTATACCCAATTAAAAATTTATGAATTCATAAATTTATAAGGAATAAACATCAATACTTATCTTTCTAAAATATTAGACCAAAATCAACTCTTAATTAACCCATAAATATTTGTACATATTAACAGATTTTGTATCAAAATTTGGTGGAGTCACTTATAATTTGTTTAGTTAATATCCAAAGGGAAGTTTCTACTTCTTTTTAGGGATCTTGAATTGATAAAGGTAGAAGTGAGGTGGGATAAATCCATAAAAAATCACACAAGAAAAAAGAACAGGTAAATCATCATTGGAAATAAAATTAGATTCATTAGATCACAATATGGGGAGTTTTGGGTCACATTTTCTTGATTATTATTTCCCTTGATTGTAAGACATGCCAACATTTTTGTGAGTTTTAAACTTTATATTAATGAACTAATCAAGTGGATTATAGAGAAATTAGACATAATTATCAACATTGATGAAACTTGAACTATAGAAATAGACTACTAGTTTGAGATGACAATCAACTCATTCTTGGTTATTTGGCCACTCTAAGGTTGGATGAGTTTTGACACCAAAAATATGCAAATTTTGGTTAGTCCACAAGGCATTTTATATGAAGATTTCTATTCCTTATACACAAGCTATTTTTAGATAAGAGGTTGGCCAAGAGAGGTAAGTAACTCGTATAGGGGCCTAGGGACATATTAAATGATGTGTGGAAAGATGGGATTCTAAAAATATATGACTTATCATAAAATATGGTCTAAACTATTGAGGGGACTTAATTAAGATGTATAGGTGATAAAATGAAGTAGAAAAAAATTAGTTAAAGAGATTAATAAATAAGTAGTAAGGATATTGTAGGTAGTAAAATGTGGTATTAAGTTCTTGATACTAACAAGATTGACATACATTTACCATGCATGACATGTGTACATAAATATGGTCCTAACTTTCCATTCTCTCACACCTACATGCTACCTTATGATTTTGAGTCTTACATTATATAGTTACACACCTACAAGAACCTCACTTTTTGTTTCAAAATTTCTTAATATCTTGTATAGACATCTCTATAAATTTAATTTAGTCTTCCCATGCATGGGTTAGTAATGTCAGAATGTGTTATTATTTCCACTTAATACCGACTTGAGCTTGATGGTACCAAACCTCTCTTATAAATGTATAATTTTTAAAATAAAATATTTCCTTAGGAGAAGCCCATCTACCTATAATTTTGATGCATAAATAGATTACCCAACTATACTCATATATGGGACTTGGAACTTATTTGGTACATAACTATATTGTATTGTACACTGATAAATTATACCCTATTCTTCCAAAATTATGAATTAGACACTACGACCAATCATAACCCAAGTATGAAGAACTCCAAATCCAAGTCAAAAAAAACATTATAAAGTATCAAATCTAAATCATTAGTTGCATTGATATACTAAAAGATCACAATTGCATAATCAAAATAGGTGGGATAACTATGTGTGGCTTGATTTCCCTCATTGTAGTATTATATACATAAGTAGTGGTCAATCATCAAATGAAGGTTATTAGGGTTAGCTCAACCCATTACACTTTCCAAATTTTTTAGGATTATATATCTCACAAGCACAACTAGGATTTCAAGGTGAAGGATAATGATTTTTGGAGTTACACACATCATTAGAGCTCATCATCATACATACAAATGTTTTAGATATAGGTGAAAATAATCATATTATCATAGACCCATATTTTAGCACATGTCATTACCAACCACTGAAGCTAGTATCAATAGCCAATACTAGCCTAGATCTAACAAAACCAACCCTAAAAAAATATTAACATGATTTTTAAATTAGATAAATCAAAATTCCACTTTGATCTATTTTTCACTGGCAGAACACAATCATAGTCATATGGTCAACCAAAAAATCTAAGTACTCATCCCTTCATTATAATAATTATATTTTGCATATGCCACTTATCAAATCATTACAATTAGTGTAATTTTTTTACATTCAAATATATGGTTGAATGTTATATTTATCGATCTAAATTATTTTAATAGTTTATATCCTATTAGGGTTTCAATACCAAATTAGGGTGAAATATATTGGTGAACCCATACATTAACAAAACCATGTCAAACCATATGGTTTCATCCTTTTAGGGTTTTATATTTTTTTCTTAGGTTTTCAATTATAATCTATGATTTTCCCACACAAAATATAGTAAATATTTTCACCTTTGGACCTAGCCTTCTACATAATTTCATGATTCCATCCTATGCTATCTAAAAAAGCTAGTTCCCTTATCTCTTTAAGGCATAGTTCTATATTAAGTGGGACCCGTATATAGCATCATAATATTCCTTTAAATTCATCTAAAATGGATATAATAAATTTTTATTATTCTTTAGATATTGAAATTATTCATGAATATGTGAAAATATATGCTTATGTTGTCATACCTCCATTAGAATATGATAATTAAGATACTCGTAATGAACATAATAATAAATAAAATCATGAGGGCCTAGATATAATTAATCCCAATTAACTTAATGGGGTATATCATAACCAAAATAAACATTTGTATAATTTTTGTCAAGGACTCCATCAATATCCTAAGGGTGTGGGTAAAATAGTTGAGTTCATCTTAACACCTAAGGTTACATACCAAGCTAATCTCACTACATCTCAGGCATAAAAATGAGAACCCTTTACTATTTCAACCCATCCCTTTAAGCTAATACCTCCACTTTAGGTTTTCAAACCTATACTATTGGTACTAGTCCTACATCTACACCTCCAATGACATATGTGACATCCAACCAAGGTGTTGGGATAACACAAGGCTTCAAATAGATTTACATACCTATTCTTACATAGGTGATTTTTATCCATCCTATGATTAATATGCATGTTACATTATCAACCTCACTTACTACACATTCCCTTGATAAATTTATTATAATTATACATTTTAAAGTGTTATAGCTAGAACAAGGTGAATCTAGAGTTAGTCATTCATTGGATTGACATACCCTACTTTATAATCCATTATCCATTGAGATAACAAATTATCCTTTACTTGTAGTTTTTTACCTCATAATATTCCATGATAAAAAGTTAAAGGTGATCCAAAACAATAAATTTGATCATTCAACATAGTATGTTTGGATTACATATACAATAAAAATATTAACCAAGTTATTCTAAAGAAGTCTAAAATAATATATTTTGTGATGATCCTATGACCTTCCCCTCAAATCAATAAGAGCATTAAATCATTTTAAGATCAATTTATATCACATTTTTTTATCAACTTGATGAGAAACTATCATATGCACAAATTTTTAAACTTAATCATGGGTCCAATCAGCCAATCATTTATTATGTACTTAAGTAAAATACTATGCTAGCTAATGTATACACAATATTTTCCAACTTTTATTGATTAATGACACTTCGTATCTTGCAAGAACCTATCAAGTCTCAATCTCTCTGAGTGCATGCCTTAATGGGTGCACTAGGAAAGGGGTGGGCATACCATCAGTGCTTCATAACATTGTTGTTCCTTTTGCCACTTTATATCTACACACTAGCTCCCTAAAACCATTGACCCTAGGCTTGTTCTTCTTTTTCCTATCCATTCCAATCATTGTCATGATTTATTCCCTCGTTTCTTTCCTTATTACCCATTTGAACTATTCAATACACTAGGTCGACCTAGTTGACCTAGTGTATTTTGGGGATACTTTAGCTATTTTGACTTATTTGTATCCTAGCCGACCTAACATAGACTTTAGGCATTAGCCTAAGAATGTACTAGGTCAACTCAGTCGACCTAGTAAAACCAATAATTTTGAATGGTTTTTAGGAAAGATACTACTATATATACAAGGTTATTTCCCACCATTTAGAAGAATAAAAGAATTAAGTGAAGAAGTGTGAATGAACATGTGCTTATTGACCATTCTACTTGAGGAATAAAGCTTTAGGGTTTAATAATTTATTTGGAGCTCTGATCTTCTCTTATGCATAAGCCTTTTGGATGCTTAGGTGATCATGTAGCCTAGATCTGATTTATCTTGGTTATCCTTATAAGACACAATAATCTCTTATAAAGCACCATGGGCAAGGGATAGGTTGAGACTCGATAGGTTCATCTTCAAAGGTAAGTATTCCTAACTTTATTTCTCTTTTGGAAGAGTAGATAGATAATGCAATGTGTATTCTTCTCTTCCATGTATTAGGATTCCATATACATTGACATGAGTATATGTCTCCTATGCATGTTTAGTTTAGTCATTTATTTGTTTTGTTCTAACCCCTACTTTGTGCCACAATCTTTGGTGCACATTAAATTAGTTTAATTTTATTATTATTAGAATAGTTTAATTTATTGTTTATTAACATAAGTGAATATCAAATCATATGAATCTTTTAGGGTTGTGTGATTGTGTTAGACTGTAGGCTTTGGAACCCTTTCTAGCATGATGTGTTGTGACAAATGATACAAGTGATCCCATAATCGGGTCAAGCAGATCCCCATATTGGTCATTTTCCTGCTTAACAAGTGTATACCCAATTAGAAGTGTAGGTGTGTTTTATCTTATTCGATCCAAGATTAATTCATTATGCATAATGAAATTTTGATTGCATACATTCTAGTGAACCTGATGTGAATCCAACCCTTGTTGGATTTATTCACTTTTATTTCATTTATTTTGTCATTATTTATATCATATATTTTGAAATATTAGTTTGATTCTATTGACCTAGTTTTATCTTTCTTTGTGCATAGGAATAGGCAACTAGATCGACCAACTCAACCCAGTATAGGTTTTTAGAACTTTTTAGAATACAAGTTTAACCTACTAGGTCAACCTGATAACCTAGTGTATTTGTAATAATTTTTGTACAACCTGATCGATCATCTTGACCCAGTACAAATTCTAATTTGTATACTTTTATATCATCCTACTAGGTCAACTAGCTCAACCTAGTACATTGCCAAACTTCCAATCTAACCAACTATGTCAACCAAGTTGACCTAGTGCATTTTCGTCACTTTTTCAATAGATTTTTGTATTTCTTGGTCGACCAACTCGACCCATTTTATAGATTTTGGATCAACAATTTCTATCTCTGAACCATCAAGGTGAGTTTATATTCTTCTGTATCTCTCTATTTCTATACTTTTTTTAATTTTTAATTTTTTAACCTTCAAAACTACCTCTACACAACCAACTAGATTGACCTAGTTGACCTAGTTTTGTGTCTTATTTATTATCTAAAATAATTAGGTCAACTTGGTCAACCTAGTAGGTTTTCTAGACCCTATTTTCAATAGTGATATCTCATTAATCTTGACCTAGTTCTATTTATTATGCATATAGTGTTTTCACTATACCTTGTTTCAAATTTGGAATTCACCTTATATGCTAATCACATCTTTCATTTCAACTATTTGCATGCTTATAATAGTTCACATAGTATAATTATGATGTTTTTAATTAACCACTTAGTTTCACTATTTCTATTTTATGCACACATGGACAAATCACTTAACATCATTTTTTTTTAACATTTGACTACCCAAGCCAACCTACTTGGATTTCATCACCAAGGGGGAAGCCAAATTGATACTATGGTCAAGTATAAAACATAGTTAATGTTATATTTTAGCTAAGCACCTGACACCTTTATCACTATGATGTGTGAAGTGAGGGGGTAGGCCCCAATCCAAGCCTATATCATTTCCACTACAGTACCTTTCATCCTAAACTCACTTTAAACCATCCATAGATTGCTATTTAGTACCTTATTTATAGCCAACTTTATATAATTTAAAATCATTCTTAATAATCTAACATTCTAGGTTGACCAATTAGCTAGTTTTACTTTCCAAGTTATTTACTTGCTCTTTGCTGAATTGTGTGCACAAGAACTTACACTAGCTCATATTGGCACAATATTTTTACTTTGGGTGCATAAATTATATTGACTAACATCAATTGAATTTATTGTTTGCTTACTTTTAACATTTACTTTCTTATATTAACTACAAATTATCTTGCTTTATTTTCACAAATTGATTATCAACTCTTTCTTTTTCCTGTTTACTATGCTAGGTTGATTGGGTCGACCTAACATATTTTCTAGCTCCTATACACTGCACTAGGTCAACCTAGTTGACCTAGTACTATTTTTAGACTTCCCCCCCTTTTTTTTCCAATCTTTGTTCTCTATATTAGGTTGATCGTGTTGACCTAGTTTAGTTTCATAGACCCAATTTTTGCACTAGGTTGACTAGGATAACCTAGTTTAGTTATAGTCACTTTTTGATTCCTTGTTTATCTCATCTTTCCTTTCCTCATTTCATCATGGAATATCTATTTGGTGATAAAACTAAAAAACAATCAGTATATATGATGGAATTCACCAATCTTAATAGGGTCTCCCATAGATAAAGTAGGGTTCCTTTTGAGAATGTTAATAATGTCTATATTGTAACCCTTATAATGAATTATGGGAATCCTCATAATACCTCTTTTCAACATAATCGTCTCTTCTTAGAATATCAATATCAATTATAATATACTCCTAAAATTATTTTATTTATCATGGAATTCCCTCAACATAGAGGGAAAGACCCTTCTACCATCTATAACCTCATGATTAGACATCAAGTTGAAAAGCCTCATTCTCCTACTTCCACTTTCTCAACTAGATTTGGAGGTACTAATTTCTTTGCTTCTCAACCTCTCCCTTCAATCTTGACTCCTCTTATGATATGACATTTTCTTATTTACCTTCTTCCACCTCTATGCCTAATATCTCGACTAATATGGCTGGTTCTACATCTAGTGGGCCTCTTATAAGATCCACTATCCTTAATCCATCCACTAGTTCATTGTTACTACCTAAGGTAATCATGATTCTTGTGCTTATTCATCTCAACCATTTAGTAGTCCATATTTTGCTTCATAATCAAAATTTTCCACTATTTCTTCAAATTCTCATAGCTCTTCTCAAACTCATGTCAACACTAATAGTGGTACCCAAGCCACTAATACTAACTCAAACACCAACACTACTTATAATAACACTAATCAAACTCATAAAATATTATTACAAACTCTCAATCAAATAAACACATTTTAAGCTCATAACATAAATTAAATGATGAGAATGCAAAACAACCTTCTTAATCTTCAAACACAACCACAACCAATGGCTCAGGGCACACATAACCAAAGTGTTCCTCCTCCCCCTCTTAAATATTCTCAAGGTAATCTCATTCCTCAACCTCCATTATTCAAAAAAGTTATCAAGCATTTATAAAATTAACTTCTTACTAGACAAATTACTTAAATTGATAGTAGAGGTATAACACCTACCATCTCTTATAATGGATCCACTAATCCTACCTTTTATCTTAAAACATTTGGAAATATTTATAAGGATTAGGTCAAATTAAAAACCTTTGATGATACCAAATTCCTTGCCAAAACTCTCATAGGTGATGCCTTAGATTGGTATAATCAACTTAGATCTCATTCCATTACTAGTTTGGAAGATTTAGTTAATGCCTTAATACAAGAATTCCAAACTAGTGATATTCTAGAAAACACTTTGGCCCATTTCATCAATTGCAAACAAAATTAAAACAAAACCACTAAGCCTTAGTTAAATGATGGAAGACTTTGTCAAACACGTGTGAACATAACATTGTAGATGACAATCTCTTTCATCACTTTACAAATTATTTATTTCCTAAATTAAAATATCAAGTTCATACCCTTTCTCCATGTACCTTGGAAGAGGCCATTGACTAAGATAAATGACAAGATTTCCTTATGCATCAATTCAATCCACCTTAAACTTTCATGGGTCCTCATCAATTACTTAAAAACAAAAACCAAAATATTACCAATGATGGTGTTATAGATTCATATGATACCATTCACAATGTTCAAGCTATCATTCCTACCCCTTCTTTGAAACCAACTCCTTATCAACAACATACTAATCCTCATTTCTCATCACCAAACATCATTAATGTCCATAAAACTCTTTACTTAGCTAAATTGCTTAAGTGTCTACCTAGGCCTCTCCCTTGAGAGATTAACCCTACTCATCCTATGAAAACCTGGTATGATCCTAACAAGTTTAATTAGTTTCATGCTAGTTGTGGTCACACTCATGAGAACTATATATAACTTAAGAATTTAGATATGGATTTTATTTTGTCCTAATTTTGATCATGATGCTATCACTCAAAAGCATCAACAAGCTTATGAAGTTTATTTTAAGGACTACAAAACTCATGATAAAACCCAAGCGTTAAATCAAGAAAATGCTCATTTAGTTATTTACAAAAATCCTTTACCTAATCATCAACCTATTCAATAAAACCAAGACAATCCCACCTCTTCCACCAATAATGTAAAAAGTCTTGTTGAACTCACTTCTGAATAAAATGTGGTTAGTATGACTAATATGTGAAGGGTAGTGGATTTTATCGATTCTCAACCTATCTACACCCCACCTCTTTCTAAGACATTTCATGTTATCCAAGATTCTTATACAATTCATTTTAATGAGTTGGGGAAAGAAGATATTATAACCTTTGATGATGATCCAATTTATGATTCTCCCTTGGATAACACATCTTATTCTATTTCTACTATTCTTCCATCATCTTCTAGTAATAATGATAATCAATCTTCCAATGATAATCAACCTTCTATTAATACTTATTCTACTTCTCAACATCGATCTAAACCAACTACTTCTTCATCACCAAATGATTTACAACCTTATTCTAAAAATTATCATTCTTATCAACAAAAATTTCAATGCTCTTCAGTTCTTAATTCTAAATACCTCCTTAAAAATTACACACCTATATCTAATAATCTTCTCATGGGTTATGATGAGTGGGATCCCACTGTGGAACTCACTAATCTCCCATCTCAAATTCCATTTATTGAGATTATGAGGGCATTTCCCTATCGTCAAAACCATCTTATGAAACTATTATTTGAGATGAATGTCCCTCATCCTCCCTAAGCAAGATGGGAGGTAGCATTATCTAGTTCTAAGGATAGTATCTTACAACAATGTGAAGAGATGTCCATCAATGTTGATGAAACTATTGAAACTTATCTTTCTTTGAAATTTACCATCTCATCTATGATTCTAGATGAGATTATACTTCATGTAGATGATCCTCCCTTGTTTATTAGTATCCAAATAGGTGATATCCAAGTTAAACAAGCATTGATTAATAAGGGTTCTAACACTTTTGTTACTTCTCTTGATTTCATTAAAACCCTTGGATATTCACAATGCAATCTTAAGTCTACACATAACACCTGCTAAAGCTATGATAGAAGGCAAATGCATCCTTTTGGGTGTGTGTGGCTTCCATTACTATCTCACCTATTACTATTTGTGTAAAGGTGATGATCTTTAATTTCCCTCTTTCTTATAACATCTTGCTTGGTAGGCTGTAGACTCATCATATGCGAGCTATCACTTCTTCCACCTGATAATGTGTTAAATTCCCTTATAATGGAGTCATTTATAATATTCAAGGAGATACTAACCCTTGAAATTTTGAGAAATTTAAGATCATGGTGTTTTTAAGATTCCTACTCTTTATCCTTTACCTAGTATTCCATTTCATGAATCACAACTTTTTAACTTTCCTGTCAACTCAACCAAAGGTAAAAATGGGCATCCTGATCTCATTGGTAAAATTCATCCTAACCTTTTAGAATATAATGATGATGAGCTTGATGAGATTAACTTAAAGATCAAAACTTATGATCTCATGCGTCATCACATTTCATAACTTCCAGCCTCATTGCAACCTCATTCTTACAAATCACCTTATAATGGCATTCCTGTAGTCTTATCCAAGACTAGGCATTTTATTCACTATGCTTTTTTTGATGACAAAGTTATTCCAACTTGTGTCATTGATCTTCATATGCTAGGTTATGATGATGTATATTATTTATATGATCCTTTATTAGGTGGCCTTGCTCAAGCCCATGATGTGAAGATTATGGATTATCATTCTTCTTTATTTGAGTCTTTTCATGCATCTTCTCATGTTTCAACATTTATAATTCCTAATTATTGTATTTTTCCTCTTTATCATAGAGTAAAGATGACACCAACACCTCCAATTTTTGAGGAACCCCATAGGACTATACTCATGAATCATGCTATGACTAAACCTTACCATTTTTTTAGGTTCCCTGACTCCCGTCATTGGTTCACTCTTGAGGTTAGTGCAAGCCTCCTTAGACCTTCTATTGATCCTGATCCTCCCATAGTGGAATCTATGTCAGAACCAATTATTATTGCTTCTTCCACTATTGATGAGACTACTTTTGCTTCTTCCATTAGTACTCCTTCTATTCAACCTACTTCCATTCCTTCTCCATCACCACCTTATCTTGGTGATGGCTTGCTTCCTTTGCCAAAGATGGTTCCTTTACTTGGTAAATGGGCTGATGATCCATATCCTTCTTCATCCACACCTATTACACCTTCTCTCAGGAGTGTTTCTCTTAAGAATACTCACAAGCATATCTGTTACTTCCATGGGATAGATAATCACTCTTCTACCCATTATCATAAATTACATAAATATATTGATACCTTTCATCATTCTTCCTTGTCAATAAACACTACCGTACCTCCTCCAAGGATTTTTCTTGAACATATACCTAATTATGGTGAAAGGTATTGTCTATGGCACCAATGGAACACACATCAAATTGATTGTTATCATATCCTTTAGTAGCATCTTAAGGATCATCTTATAGCTATTCCTAAACTTTCTACCATTCCTCCCATAGGTCAGTCTAACAAGAAGGATCCTCCTTATCTCACAACTACACCTCCTATGGTCCATTGGCCACATTTTGTGCCTCTACTTGTGGTTCCTTCTCCACCTATGGACCCTCCTTCACCCATGGATTTTTTTCCACTGATGATTCCATCATTTCTCTTAGATCCCATTCCCACACATTATCCTGACCATCCTTCACCCAATTCCCCTCTTTAGCATGATCCAATAAGTATTCTTCCTTTTACAGTTGAGGATATTAAAAAAGAAGTATTTGCCCAATATTTAGCAAATATTGATGAGACATTAGCAGAAATTCATATCCAGCTTCATAGGTATTTATATGACATTTTGGATAATGTGTGTAAATATATTTTCTAGTATTTATGAGCACATGCATGGTGCTTTCTCATTTACATTTGGATTGGACATGTCCTTCAATATTATTTTTATCTATTTTTGATTTTATGATTTGACATTATGTCAAATTATTTTTTTATCTTATATCATATTGTCCCTTTTTGTTTTACTATAGTTAGTTTTAATTATTTATATTTTGCATATACTTATCTTTTCCTTATCATTACTATTTTTTCTTTATCATTACTTTCTTTTCCTTTAGAGTTTTTCTCAAAATTCTTCCCTTGTATCTTAATGATTTTTTTCTCTCTTATCTTTATTTTTCATAGATAGTTGTCATGGTGACTTGGCCATATATACCCTGTCATTTTTTGTTTATTATCTCCTTTTACCATGTGATCAGTTAGCAAACAATCTTTCTCATTACTATTTCCTTTCACCAATCCTCTTTTGGATCTCTTTTTTCCTTATTCCTTTTATAAAAACTAAGCATATACACGATTGAGACTTGAGATCACATACTTATTCATTGTCAAGCCTAAGTGTCCTAGTTAGTCTTTTATCTTGGGTTACTTATCTTCCTTTAGCCTTAGCCTATAACTCACTCATGTGTATCACTATCTCTCTCAAATTTGGTTTTCTAAATCCACATGGAGGAGGAATATTAAAAAGCCTTCAAAATAAAGTTAAAATCCAAATCATTTAAACAAATGGCAATGATGTCAAAAGGCAAACATATTCTCAAAAGTCAAATCACACTAAAAGACATGATTTAAAACACATCTCCTTCTTCTAGTCAAAGATCAAACTCCACAGTTGGCCTCATGAAAGAGTAAAGATCCTTTGGGGTGTGGTAGGCTAGTAGATTAGAAGAGGAAACTAAAATAAAAATAAAAAATATCTTAGTGCTACCTACTTTCTCACTCCAATACCCAATCTTCACAGTAGATTAATGGCTCTATAAGGGGTCCTGAGGAGTGGAGAACACATTGTGGGGAGGTAGGTCCATTTTACTTTTATTTGTACCAATCTACCTCCATGAGTTGATATTAGTAACACAATTTTCTACCTATAAATATTTATGTCTATAAGGGAATAGGTTTCTTTTGTACATAAATAACCACTAGTCACTTAGTGTCTTCTCATGTCCTTAGTATGCCTCTTGCCTCTTAAGGTCTTCTCATAAGACACCTATGTATTTGATTTTTACATTCCCTTTTTCATTCCCTTTCCTCATATTTCCTCTTGGGAAATATTTTTTATCTTTCTGATCACTCCCCATGGGATTTCATTTGTGAGTTTTTTTGTAAGACCTTGGATAGGACCCAACATTCCTCACAAATTACCACCTTTAATATCCTATTACCCAAAATATTTGATTTATCAGTCCTAATACTTCTACTTACCAATGATGTTTTGGTACCCCTTGGGCTTTCTTTTGTGAGTTTTAGTGTAAGACCATGGATAGGACCCGACCCTCCTCACAAAACAACAACAATTAAAAAAAATTACAATAAACAAGTCACCATCCAAATTACATGTGTCAAGTAAGAGATAATATTCAATTGATTATGAGGGTACACGTCATTTGACATGATTCTCATATTGATATTTAGTTTGTTTTATGCTCACTTCATTTTTATTTTGCCTTTTATTTTCTTAGTTTTTGAGTGTAAGTAAGTTTACAACCATTTATTGAATTTTTCATACTTTCCAGCTTGAATTAGTATGATAAATTTAAGACCAAATTTTTGCAAATTTTGTCTCTTTTATACTTCCCATCATGAACTAGTATAATTGATTGAATTAATTTTGATTTGTTTTTATTACCATTCTTTCCCTTTTCATCCCTTCCATTTTATTAATTTATTTGTCATACTTCCCAACATGATATTTAGTATGATTTTACTTGTTTTAATTTGTTTCCAAAATCTTTCACATAGGTTTAAAAACAAATCTCCCTTTTACCATCTTGTTTGTCATTCTTTTGGTTCTTTATACTTAGTCATTTTTCATGTTATTACACATTTCCTAGCTTGAATTAGTGTGTAG
Source organism: Torreya grandis (assembly GCA_037957365.1). Lineage (NCBI taxonomy): Eukaryota > Viridiplantae > Streptophyta > Pinopsida > Cupressales > Taxaceae > Torreya > Torreya grandis. The sequence goes on along the minus strand of JARHVA010002465.1, from coordinate 2,161,789 downwards.
TACATTTTTGATTGATTATATTTTTCCAAATCTTTTTCCCTATTTATTTTTAAAACCATGCATGTGTTGTCCATAATGCTAGAAAAGAAACCACATCACATATATTTCCTATAACATATACAACAAAGCTAAATACATGTGCTAGAAAGAAATATATCCAAAACATCCACAACCTCAACCATAATGAACAAAACCAATAACCATAAAGACAACATACACAACCAACACTAATAAGCCAAAATTATACATCCAATAAATATCTAAAGAGTTTCATACAACATATAAAATAATATACAAAGCCTCAACACTAGGGCTGAGATCCACCATTCTATCTTTTGGCCTAGCCACGTTGCCCATTGAGGCCTCAATTTAACTCCTTCAAATAGTATGTTGTAATGAGGTAGTATAAGATCTCAATCCCTCTACTTATCCTTATAGATGTGCTATTTGCACTTGTGCCTATACCAACTCAATCTGGGTCACTGCATATGCCTACGTTAGCTGGGTCTACATCACCGTATATGCATGCATCATATATGTAATTATATCTTGAAGCATAAATATTTCATTATCTAGGGCCTTCCAAGCCTATCTCTCCCCTACATCCATATCTATTGGTGGATATGTCCTCTCTTTCTACAATCATATCTACCTCACGACCTCTCTTGCTAGTCTAAACTAGCTCACCTAAGATGGGGTACATGGTACACTCAAAACCTCCAATGTCATGGGGTCATATAGTTTTAGAGTCTCATCTAAGACATAATGGAGTGATCCCATAACTAGGGAACCCCATTTATCCTCCTCATCCTTAGGTACACCTACAAAATCACACCAAATGGATAGTAGATCACTATCATATCTCATAATATCTATCTATATACCAAATAAAAACTTGAGAAATAAATTAATCATACTTTTTATTACCTATTTATGTCTTAGATCCTATGATCTCACCATTCATATGACCACTTAGAATAGTCTCCCTATTTGCATAACCTCTTAGTACCTCCTCTGTAGGTCACCTCCTCATCTCAAACCTGATTGCCATGGCTTGCATCTATCTCAACCTTCATCTGAGTGGTCTCTCTATCATCTCCTCTAGCTCTTCTACTTAATTACCAAGGATGATGATGGTCTCTGCTCTCTCCTCCTACCTCAATCATTATTATGTCCTTAGTGCCCATGACTTGTCTCTTTATGGAGTTGGTGGTGGTATATCTAATATCTCCACCCCTACCTCCACCTCCTCCTACTCTACCCCTCATCATATCCAACTTATCCATGGTGACTCTCGATATGGACTCAATGTCAGTCTCACTATTAGTGGTTTGAGTCCCCTCTTACCTTTTGGCTCTCTCACATGCTGAGTCCACTACTAAGGCATGAGTATTAATGTCATTAGATGAGGTAGACCCATCTATCTTGACACTTGTGCCACTAGATATGGCTCTCTCTACCATGTATAGTGCCCTATTACCTCTCTCCTCTCTAGCACTAGTCCAAATGTGTGATAGATCTCCCAAGTAGTCATTAGCTACTCATATGGTCACCACAATATATCAATACATCTCACCATCTATAACACTATCACATGGGGCACAAACTATGCTACTTGGTCCTCCCTCCATCTCCTCACTTGAGGTGACCTATTATCAATTACATGGGGTAACCCAACCAATTGATACATAGTAAATATCTCATATATCCATGCTATCAGTAGTATGATTGGTCCTATAGTATTATGTCCTCTGACTTGCATCTCAAATAGATAATGAACAAGATGAACCCAAATGATAGAGCCTAGATTGTATAACACTCCCTCCTCTAGCATCATCCTGCTCAAGGCTATCATGTATAATGGTACCTTACCATCTGACTTGTGATAAAACACTTACTGTGTCACAAGGCCTATCACCACCTTATAGATAATTTAAACATGCAATATATACACATCATCCATACTCACTCTCTACCCTAACAATATCATCTTTGAGCCTGTAGCCCATATGGCAAGGCTCCCCTCTCCTCTATGCTATTTGGTATCCATATGGTTACTAGTGCTCCTCCTATGGATAGTTTGAGGATGACATGAACATCCTCTAATGTGATATCCACCTCTATCACATTCCCATCCATGTCCCATCTGAAGGTGTTGGTCAACCATTCCCAAAAACCAAGGAACATGACCAACATAGTTACACTTAAGGGGATCCTGCACATATCCGCTATACTTCCTAGACCTATGGCTACCAGTCTAGCTCTATCTCCATCTGTCAACCTCTCTAACAAATCTAGTAACTATGACACATCTAGAAATCTCTAGAATCATTATTGTCTCTATAATCAAGAAATAACAAAGGATGTATTAGTTCCTCCATGTCATGTATAATCATAATACATTCTTTATACATTTTATCTTTAATAAAAAACAAGCATAATCTATTCATTTTTATCCTATTTTGGTCCCTCTTGCCCTTATTTGGTCATTTCAGGCCATTTTAGCCCTCTTTTGGCTTTTAACACACTTTTTTGTGCTTATTTAGCTCCTTGGTCAACCTAGTTTGACCAAAATTTCCCTATTTTTATCTTATTTTATCCTAAATTTCTTATTTTTCCTCTTATCTTCTTCTCCCTATTGTTCAAGTTCCATTTTGGCCATTTGGACTAACCAGACACCTTTTCACTTAGTTTCAGTTGGCAAAATGCACTAGGTCAACCATATGGATTTTCACCCTAATTTAACCTACTAGGTCAACCTAGTTGACCTAGGAGGTTCAGTGTGCTGAACTAGTGTATTTTGCTAAAAATTTGTATTTTTATTTCTTTCTCCTTATTTCCTTCCAACCCATTTCCCATCTTCCTATATATTACCCTTATAACATAATTTTGTTCATTTTTGATATGTCTAAATTCTTAAAATCAAAATTTACTCAAAATTCACTTAAATCAATGCAAATTTCAAAAACTAGTTTGAGATTCTTGGTTGCATACCTATAGTGCACCTGCTCTCACTCTTGGGGTTATCTCTTTCCTAAAATGTCATTCCCTCACCATCTTAACTTATTTTCTCTTCATAGCTATTTTTCTCCTTTCTTACAATTCAAAATAACAAAATGATTTCTCTTTTTCCTATTTAAAACCACTTTTTCAAAATTCAAAATTCTCAATTATTTTTCTTTAGATTCCTTATTTTGCTCATATCTTTGTTTTGCTCATCCATTTTACAAACTATAAAATGCATTGGATTCATGATGATGTAGCAATTATTTTCCACTATCATATGCCTATATTCCAAAAATTTCAATTTTTGGCTATTTTTTGCACTAACTTCTAGAGGTTCACCTAGTGTGCTTTATATTAGATGCCTACACTTTATTATAGTCTTATTATTTATCTAAAACACTAATGTAAGTTAAAGGTGTGTATTTTTCAATTTAGTCTTTTCATTTATCGTATTTTCTTCTTATTGCACCATACTTAGCATCAACATTGTGGGCTATCATGTTCTATCTCTAAAGCACCATCTCGTGTTGCATTAATGTGACATGTGATGAGCTTTGACTGGGGCATATGCATAGACATAATATTTTTGAAATTTTATCAATTAATGACACTTTTTATCTTGAAAGAACTTGTAGAGTCTCAATTTCTCTAAGTGCATGCCTTAAGGGGTTCACCGAGAAAGGGGTGGGTAGACCATCGATGCTTCATAAGATTTTTGTTCCTTTTACCACTTTATATCTACACATTATCTCCCTAAAACCATGAACCCTAGGCTTATTCTTCTCTATCCTATCCATTATAGTCATTGTCATGATTTATTCCCTCATTTCTTGCCTTGTTACCCTTTTGACATGTTCAATACACTAGGTCAACTTGGTCGACCTAGTGTATTCTGGGGATACTTTAGTTATTTTGACTTGTTTGTATCCTAACCAACCTAGCATAGAATTTAGGCATTAGCTCGAGAATATACTAAGTCAACTCGATCGACCTAATATAATTGACATGTCTGAATGGTTTTTAGGGAAGATACTACTATATTTACAAGGTCATTTCCCACCATTTAGAATAATATAAGAATCAAGTGAATAAGTTCAAATGAACATCTGTTTATTGACCATTCTACTTGAGGAATAAAGCTTTAGGGTGTAATAATTTCTTTAGAGATCTGATATTCTCTTGTGGAGAAGTATTTTGGATTTTTAGGTAGGTCATGTAGCCTAAAGCTGATTTATCTTGGTTATCCTTGCAAGCCACAACAATCTCTTGTGAAGCACCTTGGCCAAGGGAGAGGTTGAGACTCGATAGGTTCATATTCAAAGGTAAGTATATTTAACTTTATTTCTATTTTATAAGAGTAGATATATAATGTAGTATGTATTCTTCTCTTCCATGTATTAGGATTTTGTATACACTAACATGAGTATATGTCTTTTATGCATGTTTAGTTTAGTCATTATTTATTTGTTTTATTTTAACCCCCACTTTATGCCACAAGCTCTAGTGTGCACAAGATTAGTTTACTTTTCTTATTATTAGAATAGTTTACTTTATTATTTATTAGCATAAGTGAATATCAAATCATAGGACTCTTTTAGGGTTGTTGTGTGATTCTGTTAGGATATAGGATTTAAAACCCTTCTTAGTATGATGTGTTGTGATAAATAATACAAGTGATCCCCTAATCAGGTCTAGCAGATCCCCATATTGGTCATGCTCCCACTTAACAAGTGTATAACCAATCAGAAGTGTAGGTGTGCTCTATCTTATCTGATCCAAAATTAATTCATTCTACATCATGTAATTTTGATTGCATACAACTAATATGGTGAATTCCATGGCTATAAATTAGCTACAATACTTATTCAATAAAATATTACTTTCACTACTCTATGAGTCAATCATATTCAATAGATTAAAATAATTTGATGACCTATACTACTCAGTAAAAGATAGAGAAGTTAATTGCATAGCCTTGAACAAGGTCAAGTATACACCTACTCCTACAACTACTTAAAAAATAAAATTAAAAATAAAATAAAACTTAAAGTTCAAACCAATTGAAAATATTAATGATTCAAAGATGATAGTTAATGTAGTATCATAACCTATAAATCGACTATAATTGACACCTCCATCAAAGAGGCAATTTTACACATTACCATCACCTCCTCATATATGGTTATAAAATATACTTGAGTGAAACCTTATCACTATTCCTTCACCATAATTTTTTTATCCAAACATTCCTACACCAAATAACTATGATAGAAATCATTTGTGACTATCATCAAATTTTGTAAGATTCTAGGTATAAATTCTTTAAATTAAGACATAAGATACAAGTTATTATTGATGAAAAAAATATTAATTTGAGTACACCTATAGAGTAATAAAGACCACAAAATAATGGAAATCATAATTTTATAATATTCATGATCCATTTCCAAAGCATGAGATGACAAAGACTAAGGATAATTTTGAATTGCATTATGCATTGAATATGCATCCTCCACCTATGACATATGATCACCCAAGAGATGTGATTATTAGTACACTTATTATAACCTCACCATAGCATCCTATGATCACATATGATGATAATGATATTTTTGATGATGGTTTGGATTTTCATGCATTATTCATAAAATCATATATCAATGAGTAACCCATGCATATTTTCATGATTGATAATGGGTCAAGTGAGAATTTATGCATAATGACACTTATTCACCCCCTTGGATACACAAAAAAATAAAAGATACATAAAGAATAGTTAATGGATTATATGGATAGAAATAGAATAAACTCAAGAACATAGTTTTACCTCTTCAAGTGGTCTCTACAATACTATCCATTCTATTCTTAGTTATACAGAGTAACATGGTCTTTGACATGTTGGTAGGATGCCCTTAGATGACAAATATTCATGCAATACCATATATAGTCCATCAATGTATCAAATACATACACTAAAACAAGAAAGTCATAGTTATAGATAAATTATACGAGTACCCTATACATCTAATGGTATTTCCTCTTCCACCCCCACTACTATTGTAGTTGGTTGATACACCTATATAATATAAGTATATAAAGATAATAGTCACCCATATGCAAGATATTTTTATACACTCAGTTTAAAGGAAAGTATATGGACATAACATACATACATATTTAATTACTATCACATTAGAGAGTTATTTAGGTCTCATAAAGTCCATCATCTCATGTAGAATGTGCACAATTAGTACCACTTATAGTTCAATATGTTATATAAAAAACACAGACAATGAGATATTTTCCTACTATAAAAATACATGAGAAATGATACACTATCATACTATACAATAGATCCCATAGGGTCCTAGGCATTATATATTTACCCACCATACACAATATTTTATGAACAATTATCATGATAGTTATGGTACAATACATGATTTCTTATCATATTCTGATATGCCTACATCTGGTGCATTTCACTCATGACTAGTAACCTAAACACTATTTGATACAAGAAATCCTCATGGTCCTCCCATTGATGGTATCATCAGTTATCACTTTTAAAATTTAAAAATATTAAAAAATATGTTTATAAAATCATTTTAAATATTTAAAAAAAAAAATTAGGACCTGAGCATGACATGAGTTGATAGATTACATTATTTACATATGTTATTTATCAAATGTTTGGTAGATAGTATATTATTTTAATAAACACATAAATTTCATGATATATGAATGTAATGTAGGACATACAAGTTACACATGGACATATAGATGTTGGAATTTCATTGAACTAGTGGCCATGCCAACCTGGGGGCATCTTATTCCATAGGTTTCACTATTATAGGTTATATATTTATATTACCTTATACCATTTTGAGATACATATATTTATTACACATGTATTTATAGTTATTTATATCTTACACAATACTACATGGATATTATATTTTAATACGATGTGATTATTTATGCATATGGATGGTGTAGACTATTATTTATTTATTCTATGCTTCATTTTTGTTGCTATTATCTTAAATGATAAAATATTTTGTGATTGACTATTTTGTGTGGCCCTTTTCCTTGTTTGATGTGATATATTTACATCCCTTATTTATGACATATTTTATATCCCTTATGTTTGACACTTGGCCTTGTTTTATGCCTTGTTTTGGACATTTTCATGTCCCTTATGTGTGACTCTTGTCCTTTTTTATTAGGACACCTTCATGTCCCTTGTAGGTGTCCCTTGTCCTTATGTGTGACAATAAATCATGATATTTCTTGAATTTTTTTTAATTGTTGAACTTTATAACATTGAATAGTACCATGATCCGTATCATGTACCTTTATTACATATTCTTAGTTAGTTATATTTTTATTAATGATTATTATTATATGCTTCATTATACATCTATATATAAATGACACTTATACACTATGTGTAACATATGTTACATACATGCATTGATCAACATATACATTACTATGATGACATACTCTCCTCATGTTCACATGATTATACATGATGTTATCTTTATACATGACATGAAATAGTTAACTCTTTTTTTGAGATAATTAACTTACAAGACAGATCCATCATATAAAAATGGGGGCATTATAATGGGATTTTAATATATACATAAGACTCCATGAATAGAAAAATGAATTTTAGAGATTTAAAATGGTTCAAATATTAGATGGTTTAGTCACATGATAGATATTGGTAAATTAGTATAGATAACATGTCATATGCCATGTATATGCACTCATTTTATAAAGACTTGAGTACATATTCATACACACTTGGGTGCATATTTATGGGCACATGTACATATTTTACATAAATGTGAACTATAAGGTTCCACATATACATAAATTTGAGATACAAGTTCTCAAATTCAATATATAGATACATAACATTCTTTATTAGTTGATACAAATTTAGGATGCATGATACCTGTTCATGCACATATACACACTTTTTCAGATTCATGAGGAATGATATTGATTAATACACACATACACACTTATAGATTCATGAGGCATGATATTGGTTCTTGAACATACAAAATACATTTTACAAGTTGAATGATAAATGTTTGTCATTCCACTTCACACTTGTTGACATTGAGGTCATTATAAGGGGCATGAACATTGTTCATTATCTTTCAATAATACATCTACTCTACATTATTAAAACTTGAGTGAAATTATAAATTTAAATATGAGGTCATGATGGGGGCATAGAATATGTTCTTTCTCTTTCAATCATACATTTTTTTATTTGGATCAAACTTAAAAGAAACTAAACAACTGAATATACAAGCCATTTGTAGTGGTTAATTCATTTTTACTTCTAGAAAACGCATCATGTGGTTTCCATTTCTTTTCTTAGTAGTTACTAAAGAAATTAAATTATGTAATTCTCCAAATTTTTTTAAAGGTTAGGGGTATTATGTTATAAATACAAGGGCTTACATAGTTACACATATTTGGGGCATAGTCACCCCAACTCTCTATGTGATTCAATAAGGAAGTAAAATTTAGTTTAACAAGAGAAATCAATCTCCAAATGCTTCAGCAAAAATAAATTTTCTCTAATGATTCAACAAGGAAGAATCATCTCCAAAAAAAATAAGGGAAACATATTTTCACCAAATGCACAGGTGTATTCCTTCATTTCTCTTTAATTTTCAAAATTTCAAAATCATATTATAGATTTCAATTTATGGAAACTGAATACATGTTTGTTGCATATTTTTTTATTCACCTGTATAATTGGATATTCTTACCAAAGAAAAAATGTGTTGTAGACACTCAATTATATATTTTCCTTTAAATATAAAAATTTCATTAGTAGAATAAAATGGTGGAATTTTTAGATACTAATATCTGGTACTAATCACTTGAAAATAACAAGCTTGACATACATTTATCACATATGAATTGTACACACAAATATGGTCTTAACCCACCATTATCACACCCAAACTATACCTTATGATTTTGATTCTTCCATTATACTAGTACACACCTAAAATAACCTTAATATATGTTTCAAACCTACTTGATATCCTACATAGACATCTCCAAACCTTTAGTCTAGTCCTCATGTTCATAGGTCAGTAATATCAAACTGGGTTAGTATCACCATTTGATATTGACCTCAACGTTATAATACTACCCCTCTCATAATAATAATTAATTTTTAAAATGAAATATTGATTTTGGATTGATCCATCTACCTAGTGTGTCAGTGGAATAATAAATGACCTAATTGGACTCATATATATACAAATTGAAACCTCGCATAATAGGGGACTTGGTACTTATATCATATACATATATACACTACTTCACATTGATAAAACATGCCTTGTTATTCCTAAGTTTTGAATATATCACTAGGAGTAGTCACTAACCAAGTGTTAAGCATACCAAATCCAAGTCAAAGCAAGCATTTTCAATTATAAAAACCAAATAATTAGTTTCCTTAATATAGTAAAGGAGCATAAAAACACAATCACACTAGGTGGGAGAACTATGTGTGGCTTTATTTCCATCCTTGGAGTATTGGATACATAGGTGGTGGTCAATCATCAAATAAGGATGATTGAGGTAAGCTCAACCCATTACACTTTCCTAGTTTTTGTAGTTTTTAATCCCTTACAACTAGATTTTTAAGTTGAGTGAGTCTAATTTATAGAGTTTTTCACATCATTCAAGTTTGAAATCACACATATATATTTTAGAGACACATTAATGTGATCATATAGTCACATACCCATATTTTGGCCCACATCACTACCAACCACTTAGGTCAATATTGAGATTACACTTTCCTAATTTTTAGAGTTTTCTAGCCCTCAAGTGATACCTAGAGTTTCATGGTGAATTCCATTGATTTCTAAAGATATTCACATCATCAAGTTTTATCATTTCACATATAGAGATTTTAAATATAAGTAAAGGTTACTATATAATCATAGATCCATATTTTTTCACACATCACTACTGACCACTCAGGTTAGTATCAATAGTAAATATTGATCTAGATTTGACAAAACCAAACCTTTGTAGATAAAAACTTAGTTATAGATTGATTTAGTATGTTTTCCACTACCATAACATTGTCAAAATCATATAATCAACCAAAAAATATAAGTATTCATCCTTTCATTGTAATTATATGTTTAGCATATGCCACTTTTAAATTCATTACAATTAATTTCATTAAATTATGTTCAAATGTATGATTGGATGTCATAACTATATATCTAAATTATTCTACTAGTTTTTATCTATCTAACCCTAAATTTTTATATTTGGGTATAGGATTAAGAATATAGAAGTATTTTAAATATAATGGTGATATACAAATCTATAGAAAGTCAATTAATATAAAACTTAGATAAAAAATATTTTGATTTTATAAAAATGAAATTGATAAAAATAGAAAATTATAGATTTTGAAATACATAAAAATAAATAAGAAATAATAATACTTAGTTTTTTACTCTACATAAGTATATATAGACTAAAAACATGTGTAAAATATGTAGGATTGATATTATAGATTAGTGTTTAGATTCTATAAATTTCACTTATGTGGGTAAGAACACTACAATCAAATCTGGACACTATCATTGATGCTAATATCTGAATGTGTTGTAGATGTCCAAAAAGGGATAATTATTAGATCTAGATGAAACTAACTTCATTTTTATAGGTTTTTATCACCATTTTATCAGTATATTTAGATCTTACATATAGGTTATCACTCTTGTTAATTCATCAAACCCTATCTCTTCACCCTTATTCACCCTTTTAATGAGTTTGATTTAAAATGGGTTAGTGGGATCATGATTTTAAGTTGTTCCAAAGACCCCTCTATCAATGGGTGATACCTACATAGCCAATATTCTAAAGAGGTCCTAATAATTAAAAAGTTATTCACTATGTGTAGGAAAGTGTGTGCACAATGGTGAAATATACTATATGAAGATGCATGTAGTGATCTAGCTTGTACTTTGACAAATATCACTCATGGGATACTCTTTGAATGCTTCTAACTTGTAATATGAATTCTATTATTAACATGAAAATATGGGTGAATTGGATAGAATAGAGTGTTTATATAATTAATTGATTTATATTTAGTAAGAGTTTACTTCATATTTTATAGATGAGGAATGAGAAGTCTTAGAATTATATTTATATTTTTGTTTCTTACACAACATGCCCTAATTTTTCCAAGAATAAAGGAACCTCCTTTCTTGCCTTTTATTCTGCTCCCACTTGCACTCATGACTCATTGGTGTTATCACTATTAATTTTATTGGGTGGTATATCTTGGTATACTTTCCAAAATAAGTCCTAGAACTATCACCATTGGAAATACCACGTATGTGAGAAAAAACTTCATATATAACACTTAGCATGAAAGCATATTTTTCACCTCACAATTTTTGTTTGAAGCCTAACTCTCTTAGATCTCTTAGCTCTCTTATCTTGATCTAGGAGGTCATCTAGATTTACATGCCATTAAAGCTTATAAAACCTATACCATTTTGACAACTAAGTTCAAATGATAAAGTTTCATATATAACACTTGGTCTTAAGTGGAGTCTTTTACACTTATGCTCACTTGAAAGTCTTACTTTCTTTCTATCTTAACTCCCTAAAACTATTTATTGGTGTCACTTTTATTTTAACTACCTTTCATCTCCTAAAAATAATTCCATTGAGTTGACTAAGATTGTGCAAATCATTTTCATATTTTACACTTGGTTGTTTGACGAGTTTTTGACTAACTTTCATCTCATTGAAAGTTTAGTTTAAAACTTTGTTCTAATCACTGGATAGGTCTAGTTAGAGGTGACAAGTATTTTAATAAGTCCCTAGGCCTAATTAGGTTTTTAACCCCCAATAAGGTCTTTGAGGATTAATTTTCATAAGTCTCTTATCTAACCAAGATTTTTATAGTGAAGAGGTCTTTTTTGTAAATTTTTATGTCATGTAGACCTAATTAGACTTTAAAATCTTGATTAGGTCTAAGAAATATTCATCGTGAGGCATTTTATAGTTATATTTTAGGGTGAGAATAGGTCTATGTGTAGCTAGGGAGAAATACTTTTCTAATCTAAAAATTTAGTTTTGAATAGGTCTTGACATTTAACATTAGGTAAGTCATAGTTATAGTTGGGATTTAAAGCTTGACTAGGTATAGGTCTAGCAGTTTAGGGTCAAGTTAGTTCTAGTTAGGTATTTTTACTTGATTAGGTTGAGGGTTTTGTCATTAGTTTAAGTCTTTATTGATCGGATTAAAATCTCCAACTTGGTTGGGAGGGAACACATAGTATGTTTTGAGGTTTTGAACCTCTCTTAGGTCTCAATGTTTTCCTAAGTGCATGCATAGTTTTAATTAGGGATGGGTCCTTGATTAAGATAGGGACACTCACCCAATAGTTTCTCTAGTGTTAATTAGGTCCCCTTGACTAGGTCATTGGGACTTGGGGCCCCTAGTTCTTATATTAAATGAGTATTTCTCCCCAATATTCCTTATGCCTTTAGGGTAAATTCCCTTGAATCCTTGAAAACAATGCTACCTTTAGGTTAAAATATTTTGGAGCCTCAACAAATAGTGCATCAAACTTTTGAACCCCAAACTTTCAATTAAAAATCTTGACCATCGATCTTAGTTATAATAAAGAAAAAGACACGATTGGTTCTATTAACATACAAGGAGTACCCCTAGTGTTATTTGGGCTTCTCAAGCCTGATTAACACTATGACATTCAAAATTAAAAAAATGACTTTAAAAAAGACCTAATTCCTACCCAAAACCTAAATAGGTTTGTTGGGCCAATTTTTGACCTCCTAATGTTTTTTTATGATAACATCTTGATCGGGTGTTAAAAATTCAAACTATTCACTTTTCTAGAAATATGAATCCATCATGGACATAATGGTACCCTTAATTTTTTTTGGTTGTACCCACTTTAAAACCTATTTGCATTTTAGTGTTTTTTCACTATTTATTTCTTTTAATTGCTTGTTCTAACTTGTCTTTTGGAAATTTTTTTAGTAAATGAACAATGAAAGTGGTGATTTTGGAGGGATAATGAAGAGGAGGTAGTTAGGAACATTAATGGTGGTTGGTGATCATTTTGGAGGGAAACACCTCCCCATGGAAGTCCCTTTTTCTATATATTGCTTCATTTTTACACTAAAATGATTGGATTTTCTTTCCATAAGATATTTGGAGCTGGCCCCTTTCATTTTTCATGCAACTTGATGTTTTTGTAGTGTAATTTCTCCCTAAAGATTGTTATAATGTTATTATGCTAATAGATTTTAGATGTAACTGATTGTAATCAACTCAAATATTATTATCAACATGAAATCTTGATTTATATAAGGTTACAGAGGTTTATTCATGATTCGTGCATGTGAATGGTGATCATTTCTCTTCCTCCCATCCTCTTATTCTCCATAGGAACTTACATCATTCTCATGGTGATTTTAAATCATCTAGTCACACGAGGGATTAATTTATGTATGTTGTGTTCAATTGATGGCTTCAAATTCATTTTACATAGCACATGCTTTTATTTTCTTTCCCTTTTCCCTTAAAACTTTTGTTGTTTCTTTATCAAGTTATTAATCTAGGGTTTGAATGAATGAAATATATTTACATGTCTATTTTGATTGATTTTTTTAATCCATTGTCACTTTTGCATTGTTGAATAGTTTAATCAATGAAATGAACACACAAAAATCAATTGAAACCACATTAAACAAAACCCTACACACTAATTTTATAATTGGGAAAATAAATTCTTATTTATCTCTTTTTAGCACCCACCTAAAATCTAATCAAACAAAACAATAATCTTGAATTAATTTTTACAGTGTTCAAGTACCCAAAACCTATTGAGATCATATTTAGAGTGTGTACTAGTAGGTCCCTTAAAATGGAATGGTCACAATGAGCCATTGAGTGAAGATGAGTGAACCTAGGCTAGGTAGATATAAACCTTAGAGAGATTTCCATGAATCTCCTTTCAAGAGAGGTAAGTCAAGATATGATCTTAGAACATTGGCACATGCCAAAATGCACGTCAATAAGTATTAGTGATAGAATGAGGTCTACCACCTATCCATGAACCTAAAACTAAAAAATTAGTATAAAAAATTAAATATGAACACTTAGGAGCATTTTCCATGATCAGGTAGTTTTAAATATAAACTAGAAATAACATGGATACCCATGAGATCAAAGTCTATAGGGGCTGATTTTGAGTTTTTATAACTCATTGAACACATAAAACCAAGGGCAAACAAAGGGAAACAAAAAATCAACAAATCCACTCAAATAGTAGCTCACCTATAGCTATAATTTAATTCATTAACCCATTTATTTCCCCTCAAAACTAACCAATTGTGGCTAATCCCACTTAACTTGGTGGAGGTGGATACCCTATGAATATTCCAAGGCCTGCCCATGACTTGTCAAAGAATCCTAATAAAATCTATCTAAAGTACATGCCAGATGGGATTCAAATAGCTGAGGAACATAGTTAGGCATTCAAATATGCCTTGATCTAAACACAAATTAAACATGAGGACATGGATTGACACATATTTCCTTACTCCTTGGGGGAATTTGCTTATGTTTGGTATCTTAGGCTATCAAATGGATCTATTACTTCTTGGAATGATCTCAAAACCATGTTTATAAATTAGTTCAAGTTTCCCATTGATATAGTTATCCTATAACATCACTTTACTGCTACTCATAGGGAGCCAAATGAACTAATGAGTGTCTTCAATGCCTACTTCCATAAGTTTTATCAAAAGCTGAAATACCCATACACTCAAATGTAAGTGGTTATCATACAAGCCTACCTGAGGGATTTGGACTCAATGACTTCCATGTTCCTCAAAATAAATCTAAAAACCCTCTTATCCTTATCCTTAACCTATAATGAATCTATTAAAATTGAATAAAAAAATGTTACCACAAGGTTATGGAGTTGGTCCTTTACCTTTGTTGGGTTAACTAGGTGCTTATAATTAGATTCTAATGATCAACCATGCTTTTTAACACAACACACCATTGATTAATCCAATCCTAGGAGTGATGTACTCAAGTTTGAACCCAATATAAAACCTAATTCCTATAAACTATATGCCTAATATTCATACTTATACACCTCCCAATCATGTTTTTTCATAGGAAAATAATCAATAATTAGTTCTCATTACATATAATAACATTGTTGCCATGCTTAACACTAGTGGTTATGTTGCCTCTACTAGCAACCAATAGGATATCCCATAATTTTTAAATAACTAGATGCATATTAAAAATACTCATAACCAAATGCATTCTCTACTATCCCTACATTTCTAAATGCTATTACACCTATGACCAACCTACAACCACAAATGGGAAATCAACAAAGTTCTAGTGTGAACCCCTAAGTAACAAATTTATAGTAAATGGTTCAGAGGTTGATAAATGATATGGTTAATTTTCATATAAAATTACCTTATAACACTAACCAAAATGCAAATAACCCACCACCCATCAGTAATTTCAAATTCTAAAGAACCAATAGGCAATGGAACATGAGGCCAAACAATGGAGGAGTGCTTAGTCCTTTCGATAATATAAATCAAATCAATAATAATAGTGCTTGAAACACATTGAAATTGGATGATTTGGATGTAGGTTACACAATATGACTAATCATGTTGATATCAATTGTGCCTAGTTCATCCTAGCCTCAAACATATTTCAAAAGGAGCTGAATAACCTAGAAATAGTGCTTGCACCTGATAATATAAATTCTGACCAAGACAAAGGAAACTTTTCTACAACTCTAGTCTTGGAAACTTACAAGTTTCCATTCAAGAGTGAAAATGAATTAGTCAAGCTCCATGGATTTAAACAATTACAAAGGGAAAACAACTACCAATTGAGGAGTAAATTTCAAACTCTACAAACTATATCTAGTCATCCAAACAACACTCAAGTTATACTTGATGAAAACTCAAGAAACAACCTATTTACACATATATGACCTACCATATATTATAACCCCAAGAACAACTCTACACCACTGCATAATGAGAAATTATTTAAACAATGCAAACATGGATATAACATTGTAGATGTCATAAAATGAACTAAGTCTAGTATAATGATGTTTAAATTGCTCCAAATTTCTAACCCAAAAAACTTATTGTTAAAAAGATTTATCTACTCCTAAAGGGAAAGAATCTAATATGATAGCTGATGCTCACATTGAAATTTACAATGAGAAGACTAAAACTACACCTCTCCTCCTAACTATATACATTTTTAGTAAAAACTTGCTCAATTATCTGGTGGATTTAGGTACTTTTAGTAACATGATGCCTTATGTAATTTTCCAACTATTGGGTTTGACACCTATAAAGTCAAATAGGAAAGTTGTTTAGTTGGAAAAATTAGAATTTATGGTTATTGTTGATGATTTAAAATTGTGCTTGTTCTAACACCAACAATGGGAAGTTTCAAGATGTGGGACTTGTGACTTGAAACAACCTCCAAATTTTTGAGAAGCTGGTTCTTCTTTATATCAAGTGTATACTGGGAAAAGGGACAATTATTTTAATAGAAACACAAATGCAAGAAAGAAAATCTAACTATGGTGATGCACCTGAATGTAATTCGACCTTAATCTTGAGTACAGTGAGACTATATGTAAGATTCATTTACATTTAAGAGCAAATAAGTGCATGATTAATGTAAAAGATGGAAACAATAGAAATAGAGGCTCAAATCATAGACTACTTTTGCAGTGATATAGAGAATGTCAACAAAGGCATAGGGTTCAATCTTCTTATTTGAATTTTCTAGTCACATAAGAGGCACAAAAAAATGCATAGTTATATAAACTTTTCAACTCAAGAAAATGAGACAAAAGCAAATGACATTCCTAATCACAGCTCTAGAAGGTCTAAACTCTTGACAACATAGCCTAGACTACTTTTGTAATGACATAGTAAATATCAACAAAGGCATAGGATTCAATCTTCTCATTAATTTTTCCAGTCACATAAGAGGCATATAAACACACACAATTACATAAACCTTCCAACCTTAAGAAGATAGAACAAAAGAAAATGATATTCCTAGTCACAACTCTAGAAAGTCTAAACTCTTTACAATAATTCTCTTCAAAAAATTCTTTCTGGTATTTGATGATGATGATCCTCTTTTGGTGATCTCTGCACCCTTATTTATAGCCTTGGATTCACTCTAGATTGTCTGCTTGTTCCCAATCTAACGGCCCAACTAAAATTTAACTAAACTGGAAGTGTCTAACAGAAGATATTTTATAAATTTTGAAATGCTTTGTCTTCTGGCAGTTCATTGGCAGAAATAGATTACAGGATGCTCCCTTCTCTTAAACATTAGGTAACACTTAGCCAATTTCTTGAAAATCTTATTACTTTAGGAGACACTGGAGGATGACACGTGGTGGGTTCCACAAAACCTATCGAAGACACATGACACTTTCCATGTAACTTATACTCTTTTTGTATCTTTGCTTATGAGCGTTCTACCTTTGACACCTATCATAATTTGCAAACTCAAAACTTCAATAGTTTAAAATAAAATAAGACTCATAGCATTTATTACCCAAGTAACTTTTAAAAGGAGCACAGGGACAGGTGGTAAACTCTGCTGCTTCATCAAAAGACACATGGCAATCTCCACTTTACTCATCTGGGGTTACGTGGTGGTCTCTGCTTCTTTTAGCTACCTTTTGGAAGCCTGTAAAAGATGACACATGGTGGTTTCCACTTTACTCTATTTATACCATAGAAACAAATGGGTCTCATTTCATATTTACACAGACAGTGACACCTAGCAGCTTCTACTTGCCTCAGAAACAACACTTAAGACCCACCACAGTCTTTGCTATATCAGTGAAGCAAAAATGAAGATAATTTAGATTGTGACATGTGGTGGCTTCCGATCTCTTTTGCTAGGGTACGTGGCATCTTCTATCACTTTTAGAAAAACAAAATTGAGACCTTTCATGATTGCCACTTGGCACTTTCCACCTGATCCTAATACTTCTTATTAAAACCTTTTACTAAAAAGAGATAAAATGTAGGTGCCGATATGAAAATGCAGATGCTGACACTTGGCTCGTTCCACTGAGTTGTTATGAGATACGTGGCACATTCTGACCAACTCATAGAAAATATGAAAGGTGCCTTGGATGATGACACTTGGCAGTTTTCGCTTGAGGAAGGATGCCTCGGATGATGACACTTGGCAGCTTTTGCTTGATTTCAACACTTAGACAAAAATGAATCAAAAGGAAAATAAAGCCCGTGCTCTATTTCAAAACTTTTCCATCTCGGACCACAGTATGCGGGAACAAAATTTTGTAGCACGCAACTAAAAAATAGAATGAAACGTAGAGTAATTTTTTTACTCTACAGTTATTAGTGAGTTGAACCACATCCACATGTAGTTGGCCTTTAATAGGGTAAAAAATTTATTAACATTCATGTAGTGGATATATTGATGCCTATGGAATGATTCTGAGTAGATATTGGTATAGAACACTAAATGGTTACATGGAAATTAACTTCTCTCATATGTGGATCCCATGGCATGACATACATAATCAAATCATAATTTAACATGAGTCGAAGATGAATCACATGATCATAGAATATAACAAAAAAAAATGAAATCCTATATGAATAATCTGAGCTTGGGGTTTATTTACTTGAGAAAGAGGTGGAGGCTTATAAGAGATTATCCATTAACATGTTTTCCATGTAAGAAATATTAGAATTTGAGGAGTTATATCAGCTAGATGAATACTATTTACTCTATTCACACAAAATAAATTCATTCCCTAGTACTACCATAGTGTATGAGGATTTGAAACTAGTATATCCATGTGTAAACCAAGGTTGCCAATAGCTCTTGTTAGCATTAGGTATGGTTGAGTTAGAAATAAAGAAGCTAAAATATATCTATATAAATGAAAGGAAGGAGTTTGTAAACCCCAACAATGATATTATCACCATTATGAATAACTAAATTCCTAATTCTTCCTTTGATGACCTAACCAAAAGGGCCATATCAACTGATAAATAAGATGTATGCCCACTTAGCATTGATAAAATCAATGAAGTAATCAATGTTACATCATTTCATACTTATTGGAATTCGATGTATATAATTGAAAATCATTAGTGGATATTGAAATTTGATGGCTCTAAGTCTAAGAGTACTTGGATGAATTTCACCTACAATTTTCTTGCATGAATAATGTAGTTGAATATGAGGCACTAGTTCATGATCTCCAATTTAATCTAAGGAAGAAGGTTAAGAATATCAAGGTACTTGGTGACTCAAAACTAGTGGTCAAGAAGATAAGAAGCCAATATGATTGTAATGACAAGAATTAATCTAGATACCACAACCATGTGTGGAACATGATAGAGGAATTTGATGCATTCAATATTCAAACATTACCTCATAGAATAAATATATAGCAGATGCATTGGAAACAACTATTAGTACTCTAAAACTTATAGTTGAATCCAAGTTAATAATATTCTCTATGGAATTAGTTTCTACTCCTTTCGTTCCTGATAATATTCATAAATTCTAGGTATTCAATTATGATCAACATATCATCAAATTCATCACCAAAGTAGATGTATTTGAATCACATATCATAAATGAATATGATAGAGAAGAGTATAAACTAGACAAGGAAGGGGTGGTCAATCTGAAAACCAATAGTATACTTAAGGGCATTGTCTCACTAAAATTGTTGTTTGACATGGATTACTAAGATAAAAAGGATAAATCATCCTTCACTAAAGGTATATTTCACCAATATTACAAGCTAGGCAATTCCAATGAATCAAAGAGTATGCTTTTAGACACGACATGTACTAAAAAATAAAAACAAAAGTTTGTTCAATACTTAAAGGATTTCAAGGATGTTATTGTATGAAGATATAAGAAATGAAGGTGTTCAACATGTCTATTATAATGCATACCATCCCTCTCAAGATGGGAGTCAAACCATTTTTATAGAGGAAAATACTAGTGAATCCATTTCTAGAACCATTGATATTCAAGGGAGTGTAGAAATTACTCCAAGAAAGGATAATATTCCCTATCATGCACTCCACATGGGTGGATAATTTAGTAGTGATTAGAAATAAAAATGGAGAGATAAGGATCTATGTGGACTTATACAACTTGAAAAAAATCCTTAAATAAATATAATTACTTATTTCCTTCATTAAATGAAGTCTTATAGATAATGAACAACTTTCAAATGTTGTCATTCCTAGATGAGTACTCAAGGTACAATTAGGTAGTGGTAAACTATGAGGACTAGATCAAGACAACATTTACAACTACGTGGGGTACATTCCCATACAAAAGGATGTCATTTGGCCTAATCAATGTGGGTGATACCTTCCAGTGTGCCATGGATATTTCATTTAAGTATCTCACTTTCACGTGCATTATCATATACATGGATGACTTAACTATCTTTTCTAAGAACTAGGAAGACCATACCATAGACTTGAGAGAAGTATTGTAGAGGTGCAAATATCATGAAATCTCCTAGAACCTAAATAAATGTATATTTTGGGTGATAAAGGGTATGTTACTGAGCCACATCATCTATGAATGAGGTATTTCAATAGACCCATATAGAGTGGAGGAAATTATAAAAGTTCATCAAGAAGTTCATTTCAAGTTTTTTAGAGATAGTTCAACTGTTGAATAACATGCTAAATAAGGATGTGAAGATTGAATGGATGGTTGAAGCACAATATAATTTTGTTCAGATCAAGAAAGCAATCATAAATACACCCATGTTAATCAATCCTAACAATACACATCCCTTATACATCTATTTTTTCACTTTAGAACACTTGAGTGGCATTATCCTAACATAGAAAAAAGAGGACAAATATGATAGACCTATATTATTAATGACATCTCCAATCCAAAATGTTGAACTAAGGTATTTGAATATAGACAAACAAGATTTTTCCTTAATTAAAGTGGTCAAAAAGTTTAGACACTACATTATCTACAATAAGGTATTCATAGTTGTGCCTGACCCAATAGTAAAAACTATATTAATGCATAATGAGTTGGGTGAGATAATGGGAAAGTTGATAACCATTATCCAAGAGTTTGACCTAAAAATCCAACCCATGAAAATTATAAGAAGTCAAGGACATATCAAGGCCATGGTTGAAGTAGACCCAAATATAGTTTGTCAGTAATACATAGTGTAAGATATCACAAATGATGAATGATATAAGGATGCATTATACAATTTGCTAAATGAGTGACCAAGTCATCTAAATTCAAATCAAAGAAGAGTCTTATGACTGAAAAAGAAGTAAATTCATGATTAAATAAGGTGTGTTATACCGAAAGAATCACAAAGGCATATATCTGAGATGCTTGGACAAATAAGAAGTAACTAGAGTACTCAATGATTTCCATAGAAAATATGAAATTGACCATGGTTTAGGGAGTGATACAACCCATCAAATACTTAGCATAAGGTATTATTGGCCACATGTTTTTAAGGATGATCATGATCATGTTAAGAGATATCATACTTTCCAAGTTATCATGCATAGAGAACATATCCCTACCATGCCATTACATCCAATTATTGTGGTCTGACCATTCCAAAAGAGGGGATTAGAATTTGTTGGTGCCATAAATGCTAATTTCTCTATAAGACATAATTTCATCCTTATGACACTTGATTACTGTACCCATTGAACTAAATTTTAAGCATGTAAGAATAACACAACTGATGTGGTAATCAACTTCCTAGAAGAACATATCATAACCAAGTTTGGTATGCCTATTACTATAGTATGTGATAATGGTCCTAATTTTTCTTCTCTTGAATTTACCAAATGGGCCTACAAAAACTAGGTAATCCTCAAAATCTCTTCCAATCATTATCCACAAGGTAATAGAGTAGTTGAATCTACTAATAATACTTTTTTGGATGTAATTAAGAAGATATTGACAAAAAACCCTAGGAATTGGCATAATGTTCTAAAATTTACATTATGGTTTGATAGGACTAGAATTAAATCAATGTTAGGAATGTCACTATATCATTTTGTTTATGGACAAGACCACATATTTCCAATTAACTTGAAAATCCCCATTATAGTTCATGAGAGACTACTTGGAAATGAATGATAAGATAGAAGCTCACCTCCTTAACTTGATATAACTAGAAAAGAAACATGATGTAACCCTATTGCAAACACCAAGAAGTTTTAAAATGTTGGTTTGACAAGTGAGTAAAATTGAAAGCCTTCCAAATCTATGATTTAGTACTTCTCTAAGATAAGGCTCATAAGGAAAAGGGATAATACAACAAGTTTGATGCCCTATGGTTGGGTCCATACCAAATTTAAAAAATCTTGGGTGAGAATGTGTTTTACCTAAGGTGTATAACTAGTAAGGATGTCTCATTTCCTATCAATGAACAATTCCTCAAACACTATTTCTAGGCTTGAATTAAGCCATAAATTTCTTGTAAATACTTTATCTTTCCATTTCCTACTTTGTTTCTTATTTTATTCCCTACCTTATTGTTAATTTACGTTTACCTCTCCTACTTTTCCCACTTTCCATTATTGGTATGGCCTTATCATTTATCTCTTTTTTACCCAACCCATCTATTTTTTACTATAAGTTTCCCTGTTGGTCAAAATAAAGAAGAATAAAAGGTGTTTACATAGGTAGCTCGAATGATGCTCTCGTGAATAGGTACTCTAAGTAGTTTGTAGATTTATATTATGTTTCCAAATTAGTTTTGAAGGTCTAGATATCATGTGTATTTTGAATTTTTCATGTTGGGTTAAGTTTGGGTAAAACTATATGGTCAATGAATACATTCTCTTGAAACCAACCATAAAATCACATCTTAATGATTTCTAGGTTTGCCTGGGTGAACCTATTATAATGAGGATCTTGGGTGAAAAATTATAATTTTGCCTTTTGCTTTCCATAGTGGCCCCTGACCTAGAATTGAGATGTTAAAAAATAAAAGATAAGATAATATAAATCAAGACAAAAAAATAAAAGAAATTCAATATCTAAAAAAATCAATTATGGGTGATTTAGGCAATCTATATTAGGGCTGTGGATGCTTGACTGGTAGTAAAGAAAGGCCTTGAGTGAGATCAAAGGAATGTCTATCTAGGCTATGCAGGTTGGGATATCAGTAGATAAATATCTAGGTAAACACTATTAAGGTAGGATTCACTAGCATGATGATTAGATCTAGAATATTAGTCCTTCCAAGTTATAAGAAGTGGAAATTTAACTCATTTTCACACTAGGTTGATGAGAATGTTTGATTTGGTCCTTTGGTTACTCTCATATTCTCCTCTCTTGAATCTATTAATATTTAATATGTATTCTCAACTAGATATTATTGGTTTTTAGACATTTTTATATCATTCCAAAATACTCAAGATTATTTTCTAGTAGAATCACCATTTGTTGTTGCTTGCACAACACACCCTAACTATTCCAAGAATTAGGGAACCTCATTTTCTAACTTTTGATTTACTTTTACATGCACTCATGGATCATTGGTCTCATCTTTTTGAAGTTTCTTAGGTGGTCTATCTTGGTTTGTGTGATGAATCAAGGCCTATAACCATCACTATTTGGAATACCACATCCATGGAAGAAAACTTCATACATAACACTCAACATGAAAGTGGAGTTTTGATCTCCTAATTTTTATTTGAAGCTTGGCTCTCTTAGCTCTTTTATCTCTCTAATCCTGCTCTAGGATGTCATCTCAATTTTTATACACTTTGAGTTCTTAAAAAATGTCCCATTGTGATAACCAAGTTCAAATGGAAAAGTTTCATATAAACCACTTGGTCCTAAAGTGGAGTCTTATTGCACTTACACTCGCCTAGAGATGTTGATTTCTTAATCTCTCAGCTCCCTATAAATATTTTAAGGGGTAAATTTTATTTACATGCCATTTCATCTTTTGAAACCCATTCTATTGAGTCAACCAAGCTTGTGAAAATAATTTTCATATTTTACACTTGGTAATTTGATGAGTTTTTGACTTTTGCCTCATTGAAAAAGTTACTCTAATCCCTAGATTTGTCTAGTTGTAGGTGAAAAATATTTTTATAAGTCACTAGGAATGATTAGGATTCCAACCCTTGATTAGTTATTTAAGGATAATTTTGACCATGTTTTTTTATCTAACCTATATTTCTCTAATTATTAAGTCCCATAGACCTAACTAGGATTTCAAAGCTTGATTAGGTCTAGGGAGAGATCTTTGTTGTAAGGCATTTTATAGTTATAATTTAAGGAGAGATTAGGTATACATGTGTATCTAGGGATAAATCCTTTGATAATCATAACCTAAGTTTTTAATAGGTCTTTATATTTGGTGTTAGGCAAGTTGTAGTTATAGTCAATATGTAAATCCTAACTAGGTCTAAGTCTAGCTATCTAGGGTTAGGTTAGTTCTATCTGAGTATTTTACCATGACTAGGTATATCAATTTATCATTGTTCTAAGTATTTTTTGATTGGATTAAAATATTTAACTTGGTATAGAGGGAATGGGTAGTATGTTTCAGGGTTTTGAACCTTGCTTAGGTCTCAAGGTTTTTGTGGGTACATGCATACTTTTAATCAGGGATGGATCCCTGATTAGGTTGAGGACCATCACTCAAATGTTTATAAAATGTTAATTGGGTCCCAATACTTGAATGTATAATTGGGACTTGAGACCCCTAGTTATTATATTACACAGGGATTTATCCTCAGTATTTCTAATGCCTTTTGTGTAAATGCTCTTAAATCCCCTATAAAAATGTTGCCTTTGGGCTAATTTTTTTTGGAGCCTTGATAGACAATGCATATGGATTTTGAGCCCTAAATATCTAATTAAAAATCCTACCTATCTAACTTAGTTATAATTAGGAAAAATACCTGATTGGATCTATTAACATGTAATGAGTGCCCCTAGTGCTATTCAGGGTTCTCAAACCTGATTAGCTTCATGTAATTCAAAATTCAAAAAGCAACTTTAAAAAAGAGCTAATGCCTACCCAGATCTTGATTAGGTTTTTTGGGCCTATTTTTGACCTCTCAATGGTTTTTTGATGATAGATTCTCATTCGATTGTCAAAAATCCCAACCATTTATTTTATCAGAAAGCTAACTTCATCTTGGACATATTAGTACACTCAATTTTGCCTAGTTGTACCTAATTTAAAACCTATTCACATTTTAGTGCGCTTTGCACTATTATTTTATTTTAATTTCTTTTTTTAACTTGTCTTTTGGTCTCTTTTCAAGAAATGAATAGTGAAAGTGGTGAATTTGGAGGGATAATGAATAAAAGGAGGTATTTAGGAACATTAATGGTAGTTAGTGATCATTTTGGAGGGAAAATACTCCTCATGTAAGCCCTCTTTTTCTATATATTGCTTCATTTTTACATTGAAAGAGTTGGATTTTCTTCTTTCATAAAATATTTTGAGCTATCCCCTTTCATTTTTCATGTAATTTTATGCCTTTTTAATGTAATTTATCCCTCAATCTTGTTATCCTACCATTATGCTGGTGGATTTTAGACGTAATCGATTCTAATCAACTCAAATATTGTTATCACCACAAAAATATTGATTTTTTAGAAGATTATGGAGGATTATTAGTGATATGTGCATGTGAATGGTGGTCATTTCTCTTCCTCCCATCCTATTATTCTCCCTAAGCACTTGCATTATTATCATGGAGATTATGTATTAGCTGGTCACATGAGGGATGGATTTATGGATGTTGAGTTTAATTAGTGGCTTCAAATTCATTTTGCATAACATATAATTTTATTTTCTTTCCCTTTTCCATTATATTTTTTGTTTCTTTATCAAGTTGTTAATCTAGGGATTAAATTAATTCAATTTATTTACATGTCCATTTTGAATGCTTTATTTTCTCCATTGTCACTTTTGCATTATTAAATGGTTTAATCAATAGAATGAACACACCAAAAATTAGTTGCAACCACAAAAAACAAAACATTACACACATTAATTTTATAATTGGGAAAATGAATGCTTGTTTATCTATTTTCATCTCCCACATAAAACTTAATAAAACAAAACAACAAACCCACATTACATTTACATTGTTTAAGTACCAAAAACATATTGAAATAACATTGGGAGTGCATACCAACATGCCCATTGAAATGGAATGGTCACAATAAGTCAATAAGTGAAGATCAGTGCACCTGGACTAGGTATATATAAACCTTGGGGAGATTCCCATGAATCTCCTTTTAAGAGAGGCAAGTCAAAAGATGATCCTAGAATGTTGGTTCGTGCCAAAATGCACATCAACATATACTACACATTTTGAAAATATCTCATGGTAGGGATCAATAATAAAAATAGTTCAACTCATAGGTTTCAAAACATTTTTAATTGGGAAGAATTTTAGTAGATAAACACTAGATAAGGATCTAGACACTACCATTGGTAGTAGTGTCCCTCTATGGATGATATTGTCTAGAAGGCTAAAAAATAGGTACATATCTAATACTAATAGTGAAAGATGTTTATTAGTTTATAATATTTATGTGTAGTAAAAGAGACCCATGCCATAGTAATGATATGAATAGTATTAATAGATAATCATTAGGCATAGTGAGATGGCTAATGTGAGCCTTTTAGTAGTAGGGAGGTCTAGAATTGAAGAGTAGAGTAATGATTGATATTTATCAAATGTACAAGACTAAAATTATATAAATATTATATTATCTAAATTTTCCCCCTCATTTAATCTAGTGATGTATAAAGATGGAATTACTAGGTTAAAGAAAAGAAATGTGTATTTGGATGTGTATAACACACCTTGCATTTCCTTGATCCCACTTTGAGTGATTTTTTGGTGTATGACCTATGAACAAGAGCATGTTATAGTATAAATCAATGCATATAATCTAAAATTTTAAAGAATTGAAATTATTTTAAAAAAATAGATCAAATAAATAGTATACCTATGTGTTGATGCAACCATGTTACCTCCTAATGCTTTGACTTGGTAAACATGTTTCTTTATAAAGAATTAGAGATGGAAAAAGATTTATACTTGAACCTTAGAGATTTGAAGAGGTATAATTGAAGGTATTATGCCACAAATTTATTGGAAGGATTAGTTGTGACATGAACATTGAGATCATTATATCTCAATCAGATAACTCAAGTGTGAACATATATAATTTGGTGAGGGTGAGTGATTTAATCAGATCATCTTATAAATTTGGTGAGATTGGATTATTTGATCATTTTAATCTATAAATATAGTGAGATTGAGTTATTTAATAACTTCAACTTATCAAATGAACCCATTGCTACAATAGACAAGGATTGATAACAATACATCTTGGTGCAATTGGTGCATCTTGGTGAGTAGTGTAATTGGTGAATTTTAATAAATTTTAATGTAATAACATGGCATATACACCTATAATATGTTTTATCTAGAGTATATATCTCATAAATATAAAAAACATTATTTTAAATCTATGTAAACTTGGTGTAATATACAAGATTCTAACCCAATTGTATATTTGAATCATGAAAGTAAACTAGATTTTGTGCAAGTGTGGATGTCATGTCTTTGCACATTCACCCACTAAATTCTAGAGATTATGTGTAAGTGTATAAGTGTGGAAGTTATATTTTTAAACATGACCCCATTTAAATATGGAAACCATGCTTCTATGACATGCTTCCACTAATATGCCCACCTCTTTTGAGATGAGGGAACTAAAATATGGAAGGTACCTTACCTCAAAAGGATAAGGTAGATGTATAATATTTGAATGAATCATGTAGCATATAATGATAACATGTAAAAGTAGATATTAATTAGGCTCACAATATTTGATCATATCAAGCCCTAAGATTCATGATATATATCATGATAATGTATAGAGAGTAATTGTACTATCTCAACAAACAATCAAGAACACACACAAAAACACTCAATGTAATGCTCCAAGGATACCTCATATAAGGGGCATGTTTAAATGTCACACAATCAAAAGTGATGACATAAATAAATTCCCAATCAACATAAATGACATATTCAAATCTAAAAACAATATACACTGGCACAAGGGATAACAAGCAAGGAACATATTCAAATGTTTCACAAGAAATTCAATAGAAATCAATGGAATACACTCAAGGAAGTTAAAATAGATGAAGCATAAGAAACCAGTGTATGCATATCATATTAGTACATACATTTATGTGTTAGAATTTTTTTTATTTAATATAACACATTAAGTAAACTATGAAACATAAGAGCATGGATACAAACATGTATACACATTATCATATAAGCTCAAACATGAAAATGTATAAATGATCATAAAGGATATGTAACTTGTATCAATCATGATAAAATAAAGTAGATGCACCCAATGTACTATATGACATGCATAGAGGAGAGGTACAACATCTAAAAATACTTAGATCATGTGCTTGGGTATGTATGTATCACACTCAAAGATGTTTGAAACATGCTTGTATATAGAAATGAAATGATATACTTTCTACTAACATAAATAAAACAACATAGATGCCAAGGAACTAATAAAAATTGAGAATGTTGATTTTTTTTTAATTAATTGAGTGGTTTTTGTATTTTTTGGAATAGTTTGGAACATTTTGCTTAATGTGCATTAAATTCATAAAGTTTATTATGATTTGAGTTTTGATTGATTCTCATTAATTTTTTATTATAATTACCATCACCATCATGTGGTATGTGAACTAATCTTTCCTTATGGGAGAATGAAATATCTTGTTGGTTTTGATAAATTTTAGAATCCATTAGGTATAACCAAAATGAACCTAATCTAAATTTGTGTTGAGTTTTATGGGGCATGACCCTTACTTTCATTTGGAAAACACATGATCCACAAACAATTGGTAACATTATATATCCTAATGATTTTTTTCAACTTCCTTAATGATATAAGTCCTTGCTAGTATAGCCAAGTAATTTCAAAAGTCTTTCATTACAAATGTTTATTTCTTAGTCGGATAAATATGGTTATGGTGAAAATAATCTCCACACATGAATAATGCAATTGTTAAATCCTTTTGTCGAGGATGTTTTTTGCTTGGTTCAATTGAAATTAGTTTTAGAGTATGTTGATATTTTTTGGTCCCATATTAAGTAAAATTTTCTAAGGTTTCATATAAATATATTGGATGCCACATGTATGTTCATTATATTCACTTGGTAATTCATCCCCATCATATGTATCATGAATAAATTATTTTTAATTTGTAGGAGATATATTTAAATATTTGTAATATTTGATTAGAAAGTAGTCATATATATGCACATCCATGCATATGTGAGTAAATAAGGTATAATATTTATGTAATTCAATTTCCTTTAGTGGAGGAGTGAGACATCTACTAAATAGGAATTGTCATTCCAAATACAAAAGGTCAATATTATAATGAATATGATGCATTTTTAAATTGAATAACATAATATGGAAGAGATTCATCGTCATATTGTTTGAAGTTTTGAAAATGTTCCAATGTAAATTTTGACACATTATGTGTATTAATTTGAGAAGAAAATATCTTCTATTTTATTTAATGTAGCTAAGGAACCATTTGGTAAACTATAAAACTGATCAAAAGCTTCATATATAAGGATAATATGAAATGATTTTAACAATATTTAGTCACATTTAGCCCAATTTTTAAAAGAATGTATAGATTGAAGTATTTGTTTGGAAGGATCTTCATGTCCAAGAAATGAAGGAAATATTGGCATGATAAACTCTTGTGGATAAAGATATTCAAACACACAATTTTTAATAAGATGGTTTTGGATAATGTTATCACTAGTAGTAATGTTGTAAGATGACATTTGTAATTTGAGAATTGAAACTTGTCTTTGGAGCTCTCTTATAGTACTCATCATAGACATATAATAAGTAGTAGGAATTGTTGAAGTTTACAAATATGTAATCATTGGGTGAAATTAATAATTTATTTGAAACATCAAAAAAATATATGTATCATAATTATGAGAATTTTGTTTGAGCTTTGAATCACTTGTAACATTTAAAATCTCTAGTAATTTATCTTCACTTGAAAGTTTTATAAATTTTGGAGATGGTATATCTTTTGGAAATTTAGGAACCTTTGGTTAAGTTTTGTCAAGTAAATTTTTTGGCATACTTGGTAATGGTAAATAATTTTAAATTTTTTGTAGTGGTATATCATGTAAGAGTTTTGGAATATTTGGTAAGTATGCATTATTTGAATATTTTAAAACATTTGGTAATTGCACATTATTTAGAAATGTGATAAATTTTTGTAATTGTGCATTTGTTGGAGTTTCAAGGAAGCCATGATATAATTGTGAATATTTTGAAAGGTTTCATGATCAAAATATGGATAGTTTGAGTTCTTATCATTTAATATAAGTGCATTATTTTTAAATTTAAAAACCTATGATAATTATGTTGTTTTTCATGGAGAAATATTTACATCATTTGTTTCCAAAGAAGTGATTATATCCTTGTGAACCTTCCAAAAAAATTCATGATTAAATAAAAGGAAAATTTGGTCCATGTGTATCCATATTTGTTTTATAAGTTTGATGAATATATTGACTATCACCATGATGTGATGACTTACCTTGTTGGATATTAGTAACATAGACCACAAAAACTAACACAAGAGTTTGATGCTTTTTTGAACTAAGATGGTAGATATTATAAAATTAATAAATACATTTTGAAACATAAGGTATCATACATGCCAACTTTTGCTCATTTGGTAATATTTAGAATTGTTTATACTCAATATCCATGGATTGATAAATGTGTTCTTATTATTCATAGGTTATGATTTATTTTAAAAACTTTGCCATGGGCATGCCTTTATTTGATCTTTGGTAAAATAAAGAATGAAATAGACCAGAAATTAAGTATGAAACCCTATGAAGCTATAGAACCCTAGAGAAAATAATGGTTGCATATGAATACTTAGGGGTCAAGTTCACCAAATGTTTAACCCTAAATTTTAATATGCAACTGTGGTTAAGAATATGAAATTAGTCTAAACACAAGGGCAATAAATTAATCTATAGTAGGCCAATTAATAGAAAACTCAAATAATCAATAATAGGCCAATATTTGTCATTCCACTTCACTTTTTTTGAAATTGAATTCATTATAAGGGGCATGAACATTACTCATTCTCTTTAAATAATGCATTTATTTTACATTGATCAAGATTGGGTGAAATTATAAAATTAAATATGAGGTCATGATGGGGCATGAAATCTATTCATTCTCTTTTGATCATACATTTTTTTATAGAGAGAAAATTTGAGTGAAATAATAAAATTGAATCTACAAGCCATTTGTAGTGGTTGATTCATTTTTAATTCTAGAAAACACATTGTGTGGTTCCCATTTATTTTCTTAGTATTTACTCAGGTTAGTAAATTGTGTAATTCTCCCCAAATTTGTGATGGTTGTGGGATATTTTTTCCCAACACAAGGGATTGCATTATTTAAAATTGTCATTAATTGAGGGAGAGTTTGTTGAGCAATGCCATTAAGTGCTGAGTTTTGATATTTATTATTGTCATTGATGTTAAAGGTTATTATAAAGATACATGGTTATTTCATTGATGTCAATCTAATATCATTAATGTCAAATGTTCTTGTGAAAATGCATGGTCAAGTATGAATTGAGGTATGTATATGAATGAGTTTTGTTACCAGCATAATGAGTGTTGTTGTTGTGATGAAATAATATTATTTGAAGAATGTTCTATTGTCAACTTGAGTGAAATCATTAAGAAGCATCATAAGTGAGTACAGGTTAGTTTAGAAAATGTAAATCATATTGTAATGCTTTGTTTAGACCTTGTGAGATGGTATTTGTATGTGGAATGATGGAATGAACAAGCTTTGAATAAGAAGCTGTGTGCTCTAAATATCTATGTAAGTAGCTCTAAAGATGCTCTAAATGAGATATGAAGATGGGAATGCTCTAAAGAGAATGATCTGATGAATACCTAATAGTATTTGAGCATGAGAGAAATTATTTTAGGATGTACATGAGGTGTTGAGGATCCTCTAATTGATTAAAAGGTTAACTCCAAAGATCTATGTATATAACTCTGAAGATTATACAAAGATCCTAGTCAAGTTCTAAACATCTATAAGGATCTCTAAAGAAGAGTGAGTGTATGAGGTTTCTTGATAATACACAAGAGACATTGGAACATAATAAAGTTCTAAGGTGAAATCTATAGAGTGGCTAGAAGGTTAGATTCAAGGCATAATAAGACTTGTAAGTTAAGGCTTAGAAAATAAGAAGAGAGATGGTGGAAATATGAGGTAACAAGATCAATTTTCATGGCATGAGTGAGTATGTGAACATTTAATGAGGTTAGTAAAGTTATTTTAAGTATTTTAATGAATTTTAAGGTGTTATTTTACAATAAAAGGCTTGAAAAGTATTTCAAGGTTTCTCAAGTGCATAGAATGAAGAGTTATCTACCCGAGAAGGTTTTATCAATACTCATTGGCACATGAAACATATGAATGAGAACATAAATTATTAATGGTAGACGAGGAAGGTTTATATATAAAATTTTAAAGCATTGGTTTCTATAAAGAGGAGCTAAGTTTTATTAATGATCGTTAAGACTAAAAGATGGTCTAAACCCTCATAAAACCCTAACTATGACCTAATGTTAAGGATCTTGTTACAAAAATATTAGAATGGTTTGATATGATCAAAAAATTGATTAAAGGTTAAATTAAACTCTACCAAGCATCTCTAGGTGTGATTAGTTTTTCAAGTGAGTGAGAAGACTCTATAGAAAGGTGCTTGTCTTTCAAAGATTTGCTCTAGAAGATAAAGTTGACTGAGTCAAAGTTAAAAAGTGGATGAATATAAAAGTGTGGAACTTGTATTTAATTTTCATGAATATTTATAGATATGTTAAACATCTAAATTTTATGAATTTGGTGATCCAAGTTGGCCAGTTGCTAACATACCTAGTGGTGCACAGAGTGAGGAAATCAGACAAAAAAGAGAAGATGATTTATGATGTGTTTTCATGAATGAATGATGCATTTAAATTCATGATTATGTTTTTTGGGTATTTAATGACCTATCCATTCTACGAATAATCTTTTAAGTTTGAGTGATAGGTTAAAACATTGAAGCTAAAATGGCTTATCTAACTGAGTAGAGTTTGTAAAGAGAAGGTTAGCAGATTGGTCTAAAAGACCAATAGTTTTCATTAGATCTCATAATATAATTGATTGAGGTTATTAAAAGGATGTATTAAAATCTATTTAATTCATTTAAATCCTTTAAATATATTCAATCATGTGTTAGATGTTCATGTTTTCTTAACTTTGTTTTGGAGTTAGTTGGAAAATCTAAAGTAAACATCTTGTAGAGAGGTATTTAAGACTGTTTACCTTGAGTTAAATCATAAAATAAAGTTTTTGATGACCTTGAGGTCATAATGTTTTCGAATATGTAATTTTTTTCCATGTTTGTTTTTAAAAATTGATTATATGGATTAGTTATTCAAGATAGAGTTTCTATATATGCACAGGCCTTTTTATAAGTAGTGATTTGAAGAAGGGTTCAAGTGGTAGTTAGAACTAAAGGGTAGTATAAACATAAAGTGAAGTTGGATAAGGGATATTGGAGTGGATTATGACTTGTTCCTACCATGTGAGGTGTTTGGATATGCTTCAAGAAATATCAAAGGGTAACATGTTGTTAAGAAGGCCTATTAGATCTCCATAAGCCTTAAAGAGGAGTAAGGGATAATTGATGTATGACTGACCTATTGTATTGATTGATTCATGATTAAGGATTGATATTTTAATATGATAAAACATATTAATATATAACCCATGATCAAATGACTTGTATAAAATTAAGGTAGTTAGGCCTATTTTGGTGTGCTTAGAGTGGATAAAAAGAGGATGCTTAGAGAGTGAGAGTAGAAGAGGATAATCAAATGATATAGATCATTGATGAGTAGAAGGAGGTCATTCAGACCATAAGATAAATTTTATGAATATATAATATAGGTTTTACATAAGAGGATAAAGGTTATAAGACCTAATCAAGCCATGAAGAGGGCTAGTTGAGCAAAGAAGGCTGAAGGTCAGTTTGAGAGCCACTAAAGAGAGTGAAGAGTTGAAGGAGTAGATCATCATATATTGTAGAAGTAACAAGGGTTTTTGAAGGTGATAAAACATTTAGGTGGTTGAGTTAGTGATGATTCATCTAGGTTGTTGATGCCTCCTTGCAAGTGGGTTCATGCTAAATTCTAGATATGTTGGTGATGAGCTAGTTGGGGTTGGTGCTCCATGTGAAGTTGGTGCTTCACTAAAGGTTGATGTTTTTATTATATTACTATAGTAAATTTCATTCATTAGTGTGTTTTATTATCCTTGAGGGTTTACCATGTATATGTTGTGTTCATGCATTTTTTCTCTTGTGTTTTGATGCTTATGCTTTTTAAGATATACATGCTTGATTAGAATGGTTCATGTATGGTTAAGTAGAATTGAATAATTTTTTTTGAAGACTAATTCACCCCCACCTAGTCATCTTGTTTCCAACATGCATATTTACACAAATATGGGTCATAGTCAACTCAAATCTCCATGTGATTTATCAAGGAATAAAAATGTCTCTATGGTTCAATAAGAGAAACTAATCTCAAAGTGATTCAACATAAATAATTTTTTTCCAATGATTTAACAAGGAAGCATCATCTCCAAAAAATTTCAAGGGAAATATATTTTTCACCAATACATAGGTGTACTCCTTACTCTTTAATTTTCAAAATTTTAAATTCATATTTTATATTTTAATTTATGGACATTGAATACACATGTTTTTTGCATATTTTTTCATTGTGTGACCTATATAATTGGATATTCCTATGAAATACAAAATGTGTTGTAGACACCTAAGTACATATTTTACTTTAAAAATAAGAAATTCATTAGTAAAATAAAGGGGGTATTTTTATTAATCACTTGACAATGAAAACCTTGGCATATATTTACCATGCATGACTTGCACACATAAATATGGTCCTAACCTACCATTATCTCACCTACATGATACCTTATGATTTTAAATCTACCATTCTACTATTACACACTTAAAATAAACCTTATGCCTATTTTAAGCCTACTTACTATCTTCCATAGACATCTCCAAACCTTCAATTTAGTCTTCAAGTGCATAGGTCAGTACTTTCAAACATGGTTAGTATCACCAGTCGATACTGACCTAGACCTTACAGTACTACCACTTTATTAACAATATATAATTTAAAAAATGAAATATTTCATTAGGATTGACCCATATACCTAGTGTGTTGGTGGCATAATAAATTACCTGATTGGACTCATATATATATATATAAATTAATTCCTCACATGATAGGGCAATTGGAACTTATATGGTACATATCTATACACTACTTCACATTGATAAAATATTCCCTATTCTTCTCAAGTTTTGAATATGTCACTAAGATTAGTCACAAGCCAAGTCAAGTATACCAAATCTAATTCAAAGCAAACACTATTAAGTTTCAAATCCAAACATTAGTCTCCTTAATATAGTGAAGGATCATAAAAGTAAAATCACACTCAATGGGATAAATATATGTGGATTTATTTCCATCCTTAGAGTATTGTATACATCAACAATGTTCAATCATCAAACATGGGTGATTAGGGTTAGCTTATCCAACTACACTTTCCTAGTTTTTATAGTTTTCTATCCCTCATAGCTATGTTTTTAAGGTGGAGTTTTATTTATAAAGTTTTGCACATCATTCAAGTTTGACATCAAACATATATAGCTTTCAAAGGCATATGAATGTGATCATGTGGTCACATACCCATTTTGGCACACATCACTACCAACCACTTAGGTCAATATTGATAGTACACTTTCCCAATTTTTAGAGTTTTTTAGCCCTCATATCACACCTAGGGTTTCATGGTGAATGACACTAATTTATAGATTTGTGAACTTTATCAAGGCTTGACATTACACATATAGAGATTTTAGAGATAGGTGAAGTTTATTATATAGTTGTAGACCCATATTTTTTCACACATCATTATTGAAAACTAATGTTAGTTTTGATAGTCAATATTGATCTAGATCTAACACAATCAACCCTCTATAGACAAAAACCTAGTTAGTGAACTAAATGAATCATACACTTTCTTGAGTATGTTTTCCACTATCAAAACACAGTCATAATCATTTAATCAATTCGAAAAAATATGTACTCATCCCTTCATTATAATTACTATTTAGCATATGCCACTTGTAAAATCACTAAAATTAGTTTCAATATTTTACATTCAAATGTATGATTGGATGCCATAACTATCCATCTAAATTATTCTACTAATTTATATATGTTTAATCCTAAATTTTTATATGTGGGTACAGGGTTAAGGATATAGAATTAGTATAACTAAAAGGATGATAAACTAATCTATATTATGCCAATTAATAGAATACCCATATAAATAATATTCTAAAAATTTAAAACTAATATTTCTAAAAATAGTAAAGTACAAGTATTGAAATATATTACAATAAAAAATAAATAATGGTACTTAGTTGGTATTTCTTATTGTAGTATAAGAAATATATTACAATAAGTGTAGTTAGATCTAAACTATACATAGGTGTGAAATATGTAGGATCAATATCCTAGATTAGTCATTAGATTATATAAATTGCACTTATGTGGCCACAAATACTACCATCAGATTTGGACACCACTATTGACACTAGTGTGTGGATTTGACATAGCTATCCAAGCAGAATAATGACTAGATGTGGATGTGACCAACTTCATTATTCTAGATTTTTTTCATCTTTTTACCAATATATTTAGATTTAGGATATAATATGTCACTCTTTGTTGATTGATCAAGCCCTAACTCTTCACCCTTCTTCAATCTTGGAATGATTTTGCTTAAAAATGTGTTAGTGGGCTCATGATTTCAAGCTTTCCCAAAGACCCCTCTATTAGTCGGTGCTACCTAAATATCCAATACTCAAAAGAGGGCCTTAGAATTATGTAGTTCTCCCCTATGCATGGGAAATTATTTGCACAAGGGTGAAATATACTATATGAAAATGTATGTTGTGATCTAGCTTGTAAGTTGACAAATATTGCTCATTGGATACTCTTTAAAAGCTTGAGACCTATAATATGACTTCTCTAGATTTAAATTTTAAGGGATTATATAATGTAAAACCCTAGGTTATTAAGGTTCTGAGTATAGTAAATCAGGCAAGAGACATGTAATAAATATAACCACTAATTTGTGTAAGAATATACCTAATTTGATATTTATAAAAGTAGCAATGAATGACACAAATACATACTTAGCTATAAACTGATTGAGAAAGATAATATAGAGGCTAAAAAATAACATAGAATGTAATTAGGGTGTCGTGAACAAGATCTAGGTGTTAGAAACCCTTCTAGATAGTAGTGTGGTAACTTGGATAATAGTGCACCACACTAGTATCCTAGATTTATCACTAATGTCCTTATGTAGGGATTGATGTGAAATTTTAGGAGTAGATATGTCTAATTCTGATAGATCTATTCCTATGTTGATAAAACCCACTTTAATTTTTTGACCTTTTTTGAATTATTTTTGTATATAAACCCTAGGTCTCCATGTTGATATGGTATTTGAGTGGCATAAGTAACAAAAGTGTGATGTTAGCTGGGTAGGCTAGACATACTCAACACCCTATTGTGTTGAGAGTTTCCTACATACTAATACCTCAATAGGGGATTAATCCTAATGTATTTCTCCTAATCTAAGTGCTAGTGTAAGTGAAAGTGAATGATAGTATGAGTGTCAACTTGAGTGTTTTTAATGAGGCTTGATACTGGAAATCTATGCATTTTTTGAGCTTAGGGTGGTTGTAGATGATTATATTCTAAATTAGCACATAATAGGTATTAATAACCTTGATTATGCATTACTTATTCTAAGATTATTTGTGTGTCTTACATTTGATTTCTATCTACTAGATAAAGGGCTATCATTTATATAGTTATATTGATTTGGTGCTTGTACAGAGTGTGAAATAGGTCTAAGTTGATGCTAGGTGTCTTAGGAATTGAAAATATATTCATCGGGGTTAAAATTAGGTAAGGGACACTAGCACAATACCTTGGTCACTGGCATGGGGAACTAGTGTCCAAACAATTGTGCTAGTGTCAAGGTGGTAAAAGATAGAACACTAGGGGCCTAGATCCTTGGAAGGTCTATGACTAAATTTGGGATGTCTAGGGATGTGAGATACCTATACAAAGGCTGAATAAGGATTAAAAGAGGCCATAAAATATATCCAGGGATAATCTATGGATGTATGGTCTTAAGTGACACTCATTGCACTTAGGTGACATTTTATGTGACTACATTTCCTCCTTATTATAGAAATGCAACAAAGCTAAATGACTAGGATAAATGAAAAGTAAATATACTTAGACTTACCTAAGAGGTGAAGCCTTTGAATTTGGGTTTGATTATGTAAATCATGATACATTGAATATCCTAAAAATGAAACTTGGATGAATCAATCCTTATTTAAGGAATATAAAAATCAAAGACAAAATTGAGTAAAGAGAAAAGAGAGATGAAAAGAATAAATACACCTCATTGGGTATGTGAACCAATGTAAAAGCTAGTGACATCCTTTGTGTATCTAACTAATGATCAAATAAATGAATCACTTAGACTAAGATGATGGATTGCTCAATCCCCATGTGTGGGTGGCTCAAGAGATCATTCTTGTTTTGATTCCATCATTGCCCACCCATGTTTGATGGATCATACAATGTGAATAACTTAGATTGGATTGATAGCTTGTCCAACCCTCCTATGAAGGTGGATCAAGAACTCAATTAGACTATGACTCCATCATTTTCTACTCATGTCTAATAGGTGCATCTATGAGTAAAACTGTATGATAGAACTAAAATTGTGTAGCATGTCTCTAGGGCCACTTGAAAAATTCAAAGTATAAAATGGCCAAGGGGCCTCTCTAAAACTCAGGAATGTATTTCAAGGAATATGCAGACATGTCAATCTCTACAAAAGGAATAAGGAGTTAATTTAGTGTGAAACTTGGTGTAAATGGTGTCTGAGGTATAAAATTTAGAGAATTACATGTAGTTTATCATTCTATCTGAGATGAGTTGGTGTAAAATTGATCATGTAAAAATAATGTGAGACACACATGCCCCCAATTTTGATAAATGTGTATATGGATTCTTGATTGATTTGTAGTAATTTGTGTCTAGGTTGATCATGCCATACAAGATGCTCCCAATTTGACCTAAGAGCATAAACTAATAAAATATGATAACATGTGACTAAAACTATACATATCTAGATTGTAACTATTGTGTTCTATCAAATCTAGATTTCCTATTTTCTAGGCTACTAGATAGTAGCACGGTTCCTTAAATTGTAACACACCACACTAGTGTACTCTTTTTAGTGCTAATTTCCTTCTATGCAAATTGAAATTGATTTATGTATGACTATTTTACAATGTTTTTTCTTGAATCTGAGCTCTATAGTTCTTTTTCTCCATGACAAAAATTATTTACTGAGTGCACTCAAGTGGCTAAATATTTATGAAAAACCCATGTGAATCCTCCCTATTTTGAGGGGAGTTATTATACCTATTCAATAACTATCCTCAAAATAAAATATTTGCATGATGTGTGTTAGGCTAAAAACATATGATATTTGTGTGATAAATCAATATAATATATATACATGACATCATAATGTAATATAATTCAAGCATAAGTTGGTAATGTATGATGTATTTTAGATCTAGCATTCATGAGGTTTTCAAGGTAGATATAAAAATGTAAGCATGTGTATGAACAATAAATTTGAGTAATAATCTATGTAAACTAACTAGGGGGGTAGGACATGATGTCCATCAAGGTACCCAAGGAGGAATGGGAGATGCATGAGAGCACTATCACATACTAAGTGTAAGTATAAAAATAAAGAGACAAATTTCATATCCATGATGCATATATTAAGCCATACATACAACACACATGAGACACAAAGTAAGCCAAGGGGCCAAAATATAAGGGACATGGGCACATGTCACTAAATCAAATAAAGAATTACATACAAGGACATGTTTAAATGTCCACACATGCAAATAACAAGCATGTTGGTTTAGATCCAAAAGGAAGGACATGTTCAAATGTCTGAATAGACAATCAATAAAACACACACAAGGACATGGGCATATTTCTAAAGCATATATATAATGAAAGGAA
The DNA here is from genome assembly GCA_037957365.1 of Torreya grandis. Classification (NCBI taxonomy): domain Eukaryota; kingdom Viridiplantae; phylum Streptophyta; class Pinopsida; order Cupressales; family Taxaceae; genus Torreya; species Torreya grandis. The sequence goes on along the minus strand of JARHVA010002465.1, from coordinate 2,121,175 downwards.
GTGGCTTAGAGTCATAAAACAATGTCATATTCAAATGACCTCGAATAGGTGTAGAATCAAAGAGACACCATCAAATCTAAACTAAGAAATCTAGAAATGAAAGTATGCATGAACATGTGGTACACATTTGTATAATAGAAAATATGTACATAAACTAAGTCTATAGTAGTATTAGTTGACAAAAAAATTGAGTAGTATATAATGATATAACTTGGTAAAGTATAAGTTATGTATAGGATGCCCCCAATGGGTGAATGTATCAGTGTTGAATCTATGTATCTATGTATTTTCCCCCAATGGGTAGATAGTAGAAAATCTATATATGTGTGCTAGATCTAAGTTTTATAAGAATCTACAAACACTCTAAGAGAACAAGTGAAGCATGTATGTATGATAAAATTGACTATACTAAGATAAATAACATATGTAGTACCTAGAAAGTATATAAATATTGTAAACATGGATATGCAAAAAATATAAATTTTGTGTTTTTGATCAATTGGATGTTTTTGTATTTTGAACATATTATATTATTTTTGTGTTTTTTGAGTATATAAGCTATGTAAAAGCAATCATGAAAATGAAACTATATACAAGGATAAGGGTAAGAGAAGTTATATTGTATTAATGTGTAAGTATATATGTATGTGTACAAATGCAAAGTAGTGCTTTTAGAGACCTAAGAAATAATCTAGGGGATGTGGATAGTCAAATGGAATATTTGGTGAGAGATCATCTAATGTCAGATACTGAACCTAATGAAACTTTAATAAATCATCATCACTATGATCATCATACCATGATGTTGGTAAAAGTATAGCCTTATCCTTGGCGCTAGTTTAGACTATGTGCATTCTAATGGCATGCTACTCTACTATGTAATAATATTCCCATGAGGTCCCAGGGTAAACCACATTAGACTGTGGGGTATCTAGGTGAAAATTGTGGTTCTCATATATTTCATCATGTAGAATGCAAAATGTGTGTCCCTCATAACTAAATGTCAAACATCTATCTGTTTGATCAAATATGGTGTCCATTGCTTGTAACCATGTACTGCCAAGTGTAACTTGTATGTGATTACATGTGCTCATGAAAAAAATAAGTGTGTTGACCACCTTAGGTCCACATGAAAATGGTAGTGTGATATATCCTAAAGATTCCTAGTAATGTATAACATGTTGTATCTTAATCTCGCGATATCCTATGTGCTATTAAAATGCCAAAGTGTAAGTATTAGGATCAAAATCCTCATCAATAATAATGTTAGGGATGTTTTTGTCCTTGATAAATAACACAAATAATAAATGGATCCTTATTAAAATGTCTATGTTGGTGAAGAGTCCATCATGGTTGATATATTGGTGGAGGTAGAGTCTTGTAATATGAATGGTACCCTAATCCCTAAACTTACTCAATTTATGTTATAGTGTTGAGCATGTATCTGTATGATGTCCAATAATCCTATGAAAATGATAAAATGGTCTATCATTTTTTTATGACAATATGTTAATATATCTATGATGAACTATGGGTAATTCCATCAATCCTATACCAAGTAACATATGTAACATCTGCTATGATCTATCATATGTACTACCTACCTGAATCTAAATAATTGGGTCAATATCCATAGATGTGACCATATGTATCAAATGTATATAAGAATATTAATCTAACTTTAAGTGAGTATCTTGGCCTATATTTGTGGAACTATGAACTTGTGGTGATGCTTATGTAGATAAAGGCATAAGTGTCTTAGAATCATCTATGTGCTATCTAAGCCCTACTAGCATGAAGCTCAATCCACATAAACAATCATCATTATTAATGGGTGTTGGATCATCCCATATGGTGGATTGGGAATCTATAGCTAATTTTATGATGTATACTTCCTCTATATTAACACCTAATGGTAACTATGCTATGAGAATCCCATCATCTATTATGGGTTGGGATAACTATGTTATAGGACTATCCTTCACCTTTATAGGAGAAGGTAACTATGATGTAAGAGAATCTGAAATGGATTTAGGAATAGTGGTTCCATATTCATTGACCTCATATGTATGCATCTAATCTATCAAAATCTTGTGAAGTGGGGACTCTACAAGAACATGAGGTGTCTGATTTAAATATGTACTCGAGGTGGTAGGCTTTGTGATTATAGAATATTTGAATGGTTAGTTATTAGCTAGGTAAGTGTATAAATGTTTATCATGTAAAAAATTAACACACATGTGCAAGGTGGATGGTATGGACTCCATGACATGCATCTAATGTCTCACAAGCAACAAATTATAATTCAAATGATTAGGTATTACCTAAAACTATGTGGATAGGGTTTTTAGCCCAATTATGATATCTAATGTAATAATGACCACTACTTGTCGAGGAATCTTATCAAACCCTCTAATGTTCTTATATGTATTTTGAATGGATGCTATGTCAATCCCCTTAGTATGTAATAATGTGAAGTTTCATATGTTAAGTCCCAAACCAGTGTCAATTAGAACTCATTTAAAAGCAATGGTTTTGATTTATGCCTAAATGAAGAGTGGGATATTCTAATTAATAATTAAATGTGATGGTAAATCCTCATTGGAAAAATATATAACATCCTTAATGTACTTGATAGTGTTCATGATAGATGCAAAATAATTTGGGTCTATATCATGAGGCAAAAATGTATGATTGAGTGTTTGAAAAATAATATTTTTTGAAAATAATTTCCTTTAGGAGTAATCCCAATATCAAAATATTAGTTAGCATATTTCTCAATTGATCCATAATATCATATGCTCTATGTTGATCCTAGATCCCATGGTATTATTTGTGGGAATGAGGAAGGATTTTTTTTTTACGTTAGTCTTGTATAGGCTAAGGAGGTACCCGATTCTATCTAGTAATAACTCAAACTGCAAGGTCTACTATTTACCAAGGATGAGTAGTAGAGGTGGTATGTGAGTGAAGACAGTCAATGGGTATATATGGAGGAGGAATAAAAAGAGTCATCTGAGCTCTCTTATATAAAGTAGTAACCAAAGGTAAATCAAAATTGTCTATGGAATAATGTTCTCTATATAAGAGGCTCGAGGTAAGATGGACTAATGTGTGGAATAAGCTCAGTTCTAACATGATCCATGATATATGTGAATCATTATACAAATGGTGAGTATTAGGAATGCAAGATAAACCATAATAATTTGTACAAAAAGTAAAAAATGGCATCCATCATGATAATCATGTTGAAAGTTTGTAAACTAAAAACTAAGAAAATGTTGGAAATAAGAAGGGAAATCCTAATGGTACACTAAGGTTTTAAGCAATATGTTTGAAGTATCTTGAGTTTAACAAATGATTTAATTTTTAATAGATTATGGAATGTAAAACCCTAGGTTGTTAAGGGTATGAGTATAGTAAATTAGGGCAGAGGTATGAAATAAACACAACCATTAATTTGTGAAAGAATTGACCTAATATGATATTTTTAAAAATAAACATGAATAATAAAAATAAATACTTATCTAGAAACTAACTTAGACAAATTATCTAGAGATTAAAAACTAGTAAATAAGTTGATCAGGGTGTCATGAGTAGGATCTAGGTATCAAAACCCCTTCTGGATAGTAGCATGGTACCTTGGATAGTAGTGCACCATGCTAATATTCTATATTCAGCACCAATGTCCTTATGTAGGGACTAATGTGAACTTCCAATAATAGTTGTGTCTGAGTCTAATAGACCTATTCCTATGTAGATGAAACTTGATCACTATCTTTGACTTATTTTGGATTTATTTTGTATATAAACCATAAGACTTCATGTTGTTAGGGTATTTGATTGGCTCAAGTATAAAAAATGTGATGTTAGTTGGGTAGGATGGACATCTTCAACACTTTATTGTGTTAGGAGTTTCCTACATACCAATACCTCAAAAGGGGATCAAGTTTGATGTAGTTATCCCAATCTAAGTACTGGTGCAAGTGAAAGCAAATACTAGTATGAGTGTCAACCTAAGTTCTTTGAATGATGCTTGAGACTATAAATCTATGTATTTTGAACTTAGGGTGGTTGTAGATGACTATATGTAGAAGTAGGGCAGAATAGGGGTTAATAACATTGATTGTGCACTACTTGTTCTAAGCTTGTTTTTGTGTTTTGCATCTAATTTTGATCTATTAGATAAAAGGAAAAAGTCATGTATTTATACTAATCTGGTGCTTGTGTAGAGTGTAAAATAGGTCTAGGCTAACCCTAGGTGTCTTAAGAATTAAAAATATATCTATTGGGGTTAAAATTAGGTAAGGGACACTATCATAGTCCCTTGTTCACTAACATGGGGTGCTAGTGTCTAAAGAACCATTATAGTGTCAGGTGTCATAACCTGGAATACTAGGGTCTTAGATTGTTAGGGGAAGGCCTAGGACTGAATTTGGGATGTTTAGGGATGTGAGATACCCACATGAAGGATATATAAGGGTATAAAAAGGCCCTAAGATAGGTCTAAATCTAAGTTAGGGATGAGTGGTCTCAAGTGGCACTCATTTCTCTCAAGTGACATTTTATATGATTACATATTCTATGATTGATATTAAAATATAGATGAATAGGGTAGTATAGAGTATTTGTGTAGTTAATTGATTTATAGTAGCTATTTACTTTGTATTTGTTAGTTGATTAATGAGAAGGATTAGAATTGTATTTATACCATATATTTTGAAAATATATCATGATAGGGTTCAATATGACAAAGAGGCTGACTCATAGATTTCAATATATTTGAAATTTAGATGAATTTAGAAGTTAGAAACTAGATAAGGATTTAAATACTACCATCAATGATAGTGTCCCTCTATGGCTAGTAGTGTCTCGAAGGATAGAAAATAGGTATAGATCTAAAATTAATAGTGAAGGATGTTTATTAGGTTTTAATCTCTCTCTGTAGTATAAAAGACTTGGGTCATCATAATTATATGGATCGAACTAAGAGATAAGCCTTTAATAGTGATATGGTGAATGCGAGCCTTTTAGTAGTAAGGAGTTTTATAATTGAAGGGTAAAACCCTGTTGATATTTATCAAATGTACAAGACTAAGATGATATAAATATTCATTTTTAATATCTACACTATCCTATTAGGGTTTCTAAAACCAAATTAAGGTAAAAAAGATAAAATCAAAAAGTTATGGAAAATATGACAAATGAAGAAATAAATAATTAGATAAAATAGGAGAGACCTAAATTATAAGCCAAGAAATAGATATAAAGGAAGAAGTGTGAAGAAAGAATGTTGAGAGAAAATAAAACCACATAAGAACATAACATCACCTCCACTAACGTATAACCTCCAATTGTGAATTTATAGAATATTAGTCTAACTAAAATAAACCAATTAACATTAAAACCTTTGGAAGGTAAAAAGAGACGAGGGAGATAATTATAATATAATAAATCATACATTTTATAAAGTTATGAATGATATTCAAAGAGGAGTATAGGATTTATCCACACTAATGATAACACTAAAACTATTCAAACCCCTAGAAGTAGTGAATCCCAAGTAGTGGAAATAAATGCTTCCCATAATGTACAGGGCTTATAAAGAAGAGAAAACATGGGTAGAGAAGGAACTATATGGAGTATTGTAAAATAAAAAGTATAATATAATGTATTTATACATATGGAAGAAAACACATAAATTGTAGGAGAAAATTTCCTAAAATTTTAAGAATGGGAAATGGTGGAGGACAATGATGAATAAATTTTAGGAGAAATGGAAAAAAGATAAACCATTGGATATAAAAAAGTGGTAACAATTTAGGATAATATAGAAATGATAGCGGATAGTGTGGAAGATAATTTGGAGGAATTAGAATAAGGGGATACTAAACAACTTAATTAGGTAGAAAAAGGATTAATTAATAAATTTAATATATAAAATTATAATGGAAAGATAGGAGGTAATAGATAAAATATACAAAATGGTGCCTCATTTCAAAATCAAAAAAAAAATATACCCCATGAAGAAATTAATTTTTATCAAACCAAGTAGAGATCTTAGGTATAAATTGTTTTTAATGAGAGGTAAAGAGAGATAATGAGTGAATAAACATTTAATAAAATAGTATAAGGATACTAGACAAATAATAAAAAACATCATCTCTAGTGATATCCATTTTAGTAGTTAGAGTAGTAGTATTTTAATTAGTAAGTCCATCACTTATAAAATGACATAAAATAGAATGAAACTAACATTATTTGGAAAAGATACAAAGGACATAGAAGAAAACTTATTTTTGTTAGATTCCTATTAGTGGATTCATAATATTACTAAATAGAGGATTATGATCTTCAAATTCATGTGCACTCTAAAATATGATGTATTGAAGTGGTATACAAAGACTAATCTAGGTCATACAAACTCATGGATAGATGTGAAGAAATCATTCAAAGAGTCTTTTATTTTCAATATGTACCTACTTAGAGTGTCAGTAAGATGAAGGAATTATTAAAAAATAGATCAGTAAGATGAAGGAATTGTTAAAAAATAGAAAGAGAGTGTGAAGGAATATGATCCAAGTGTTAAGGAAGTTGTGTGTAAGTTAGAAGAACCATTAAATGAAAAATAAATAATGGAAAGGTTTATTTATAGCCTTGTGTGATACTTGATATCCTTTATGCATGGAAAGATATTCACTACCTCTATAGAATCATTGGAAATGGCTTCTAAATTGAAATCCTAATCACAGTAGAGAGAAATAAATTCATATCTAAAATAAAATATGGATAATTTATATTACAAATTAGTATAATTGTGTCTAAATCAATAAATCCATATGAAATGTTAGAAATGCACATCTTCGATCTTAAGAATAAATTTTCTTAGACCAATAATATGTTTTACATAGGGACACTAAAAAATAGAATGCCCATATCATGACCTATATAATAGAGAAAAAATAGTAAGAATGGCACAAACACAAATAGGTATGATACCTCTAGTTCAAAACCCCATTTATGCATAGGGAATATATTTTAGGATCTATTGACTTTATGATCAACATTCCCAAAATATGAGTGTGCTAATGAAGGTAAAACCACCCACAATTTAGCCCATGTATTTTAAGACATGCAAGCCATTTAATCATTACAATCACACTTTTCATGGGCATTATGTGATGTATGATTTGATGGATATGTATATAATAAGATAAAGAGTGGTAAAATAAACACCATACCCAACATTTCGGGTTGTTCCAAAGTAATCCATAGGATATCCACCATATAAAAAATACAAAAATCCTCTCCCAGTCTAATATATGACATCCAAGGGAAAAAATAAGTATTATAACAATAACCAAATAATTATAGGTATGGTAAAAAAGTATGAAACCAAGGAGGATACCATAGAGGAAAAACCAATTACCAAGGAGGATGGGTAGAATCTAGGATATAGTAAATAGAGGTCACTGCTACTATGTTATAAGTGCAACAAGTTAGGACATATTGTAAAAAAACCTCAAGTAGAGTGTGAATTTTTAAAAAAGAGTAGAATGCATGACTCATTCTCTTTCTTGAAAGTGGATCAATATTAAAAAAACTGAGTAACTAAAATATATGAGCTAGCAATAACATCTCAAAAATAATGCAAAACACATTAAGAAAATCATTAATATGGTTAATACCAATGAAATATTTAATGAGGCATGGAATAATAAATAATATACCATAGTTAAGGGAAAATAAAAATAATCACACAAAATAAACTATATCTATGACAATATAAGGGAGTGCAAACTAGTAGTGGAAGAACATAAGGAAAAACATAGTGGTTTTTTGGAGGGTGACTATCTATTTTTATGTGCATCATTATTATGAAGACATTTATGGATCCTATATACATTTTTGAGGTTTTTCTAAGATCTAAATCCATTATAAGTGTAGATACTAGGATCAACCCATAATGGAATCACATATTGATTCAATGGCCTCTCTGTTTCAAAACATAATTGTAAATAGTGCACATAATACTTATAGCATATTATGGTGCACAAATCAAAAATTTGAAGTGAATAATAAAAAATTATCCCCAATGTAGTGTTAGAGCACTACTTTCATCTTCTATAAAAAGTCATGAAGGCCATGACATGTGAAATTTCCCTCTCCTATAGTGAAAATTTCCCTCTCCTATAGTGAAAAAAAATTACAAAGGTATCTTTATATTAAAATATTTTGATGCCTCCACCCACAAAACTAAAAACTGTCAAGTGATTGATTAGATCCATGTGGCATGGGATCATGGTGTGAGAGAAACTACTATAGGACCCCATAACCATGATCAAGGGTGTTATGTAAATCAACATGACTTAAGGAGTCATGGAAAATGAAAGGGTGTTAGAACATTCCATCTAAATACATGTTAAAAATGTTTTTATTTAGAACATTATTAGAGAAACCATACAAATTTTCCCACTTGTGGGTATTTCCATAGTGAGCATAAAGTTGAAGATGCCCATACCTATATGCAAATATAATATAAAAATAATTATATAAGAAAGGGGTATAAATGAAATTTATAGTGTGCCCAATGGACCATTGGGTTACTAAAGAATGAAGTTCTAAAACCAAAGGTCAAAATGTAAATGTCACAATGCATAGTGGCACCAAAATGCAACCCCAATCATCCCCCATGGAGAATGGTTGACCAAATGTTAAATAGAGTGTAAAAGAGAAGGTGCATCATGTTGAACCATTCATTGTAAACTATCTTAATGGATCAAACCAAAAATAAATATTAAAATAATTTGTGGAGATGATAAGAAACTTTTAAGGTGAGTTGCATCTTTCCCAATATTTGAAAGTTCAGGTGAGGAAAGATCTCTAGGAAAAGGTAAATGAGAGAATAGAGAAGAAAAAACTTTCTACTACAATATTTTGTCTACTATGTGAAGAATTGATGATAGTATAGTTAATAATTTTTTATTATAACATGTAATATTGACTCCAATGGAAGTATCTACACCACACCTATCTAGAATATATGATGTAGAGAACACACACAATAGGAGATGTGACCAAGAGTTTATCATCAATGCAATTATAACTAGATGGCCACTGTGAAATATCCTTATTGATATATGCATGGAAGAAACCATTATCACCAAGGAATCTTAGTGAAAAATGGGTAGCCCAAAACTAAGGAAATCACCACATGTGTTTTTCATGGAAAACAAGACTCACATACAACCATTATGAATTATGAAGCATGTCTCTATCGATATGATGGGTGCAAAATTCCATGGATATTTTGAATTAACTGAGTTATCCAAGGTTGATAACTATCCAAAATTTCTCATCAAACCTTGGTTTTATGCTAACATCATGGAGATACACTTCAGTAAGTGTTATATGAGTTTTGATAATGGTAAGAAACATTTTATCATACCTATTTTAGATGGACATGGTCCCCCTTATGTTGAAATATTTGATATTTACAAAGAGATTAATATATAGACAACATCACAATGCAAGGCTTAGATAAATTAGATCTTAATGATGATGGGAACTTAAGTTGGGGTGATGTGTACTTTATGTCTAACACTACTAGTTTTTCATGTGATCGGTGGGTGAAAGACTCCTATGAGGTATCTAATTGGAATTATAGTGTTATAAAATCAAAACCAAATTTCTTAATCACATAATGGAGTCCACAAAATAATTTTAAATCTATGACTATGGGTGATGAAATATGGGTTACATGAGCAACATTGAGTATTCTAGATGAGCAAAGGAAAGATCATTATTATATCATGGTATGAGGGATCTAAAAGTGCTACCTCATTTATAAAAAATATTGAGAAATGTATATTAGAGGAGAAATATTAGAAAATTGATATTGTGTACACATTAAAAATCATATATTAATGGTGGTAGGTGATACACAAGCCAAACCTATCCACTTGGGTTGAGGTAAAAGAGGTTATTTACATAATGTTTAAGTGTAAAAACCTTAATTATGGACTAATCATTTATTTTGGAGATAAAAACTCTAAAATTCATGTATAGGGTTGTGAATAAGTTTGGAGTAGTATTATACATAAGATTCTAGATTGTCAATGGTCCATATATTTTATGAAACTCTGAAAACTTGGGATCATGCATGGTACATTATATCTAAGATGTACTAGGAAACTATTGAATGGGAAATTATGAAGGCCATTATTTTCCATACTTTTTAATTTTCTTCACTAAATCTAAAACTTGTTAATCCTTTACAATGGTTGTGTCACACAATCATGAGAGATGATGAAATAACGGAAGAGTTCATCTAAAATAATCATAGTTAGAAGGTGATATCCCTACCAAAGTTTTTTTTAGGAGAAACTTTATTCTAGTGAAAAAGATGAGGAAGTGTGGTTATGACACTATTAATGATATCATATTAATAAGGAGAACATGGTCTACCAAGGTTATGAGATACCCTCTGAGTACACATCACATCACCTAAGTGATGAGACATCTTATGGATAGTGAGAGGTGGTGGATGATAAATAATACAAGAACAAGTACTACATGGAACCACTTAAGACCACCAAGTTTAACATCAAGATATAAGAATAGCTAAAACATTACACCATGGGTGATTATTATACTGATGAAGATATAGCTCACATTATTAAAATTTTGCACATATCCCAAGATATTTTTACATAAAGCTATAAGGATATGAAAGGCACACACCCATAAATTATTAAAATTAATATCAATTTGAATAAAGGTTCAAGACATGTTAAGAAAAAACCATACTAAATACATCCCAACTTATGTGCCAAGGTGAAGGAGAAAATATATTACACGTTACTACTATATTCATCTACCTAGTTGAAGAATAAGACTGGTTCATACCCATGGTGATCAATATTAAAAAAATAGGAATATTTTTATATGTATTTATCTATGAATACTTAACATCTCATGTTTCATTAACCCATACCTAACTCCATTCACCAAGAAAATTCTAAAAGGGGTTGTGGGTTGTGAGATATACACTTTCATTGATGCATTATATGGCTATCATCAAGCTTAGATTGAATATGAGGATAATCATAAGATCATGTTTCAAAATAGTGGGGTTCATTTGAATATAATTTAATGTCTTTTTATCTCAAAAATATGCCGACCATATTCTCACACATTTTTGTGGTTGCATTCAAGGATTTCATTCATCAAATTCTCCATGTCTACCTTGGTGATCAGACAGTTAATAAGTTATCAAAGGATCACCACACTAACTTGAATCTTATTTTTAAACATTTTTATCATTTAAAATTTTTAATTAAATTTGATAAATGTAGTTTTGAGACACCCTTTAGAATTTTTATCGACCATGTGATTTGTAGGTAAGGACTATTGGTGGATTTAGCCAAAGTAGCCATCATTTTGTAACTAGAAATGCCAACCAATCAATAGGATACATAAATTTTTTTGGGGAACATGGGATACTATCATAAATTTAACTAAAACTATGGGAAAATTAAGATGCTATTAGAAGAGTTACAATGCAAGGATGAAACCTTCATATGGATGAATAAGTAGTGAGAGGGGATTGACACTTTTGAATAAAAGTTAGAAAGTGTACCCATACATAAATTTATAAAATGGAATACTCCATTCCATGTACATGTTGATGCATAAGTTATATCCATTGGTTCTATTTCAACATAGGTGGGGGATGATAAAGTGAATCAATATATTCTATTTTTCTATTCACAAGTTAGCTTGCTCTATTTGAGTGTAACTATACCATGACCAAGTGAAAAGTGATTGTAATGGTCTAAAAACTCTAAACATTTCATCAACATATACTCACCACACCATTTTTATTTTTCATGGATCATGAGGCATTTTGATACTTGGTTAATAATCTATTTCTGCATAGGTGCATATGCAATTAGATAGTTATCTTTCAAAAATTTTAATTTTTTATGGTTATTAAACTTGATAAGCATAATAACAATCTAGATCATTTTTATAGAATCACATAATGATAATAAGATAAAAATATTGATGATGGCATGCATTATGTGAAAAGTATAAATATAAATGCATTCCTAAGGATTTATCTTAGATTTCAACCTTTCTTACCTTGTATGTTTATCCTAAGGATATGAACACTAAGGAAAAAGGAAACTAGAAATATGAACTACTCCTTATTAGCTCATTAGTGGATAAATTTACAATATTTAAGTGATGAAGTCTTGTGGAAGTGTGTGTTGGAGCATAAGCACTTAGTGTTTTTGTGCAAAATAAATGGAGATATTTTTGGTGACCACTATGTAGGTGAACCCATTGCATGTAAAGTTTTATTTCCTAGCCTCTAGTGGCATAATTTGTTCAAATATGAAAAAGAATACATGAAAAATTATGGTGTTCTATGACACTGGTTATACCAATTGAAGATATGAAATTCCTTAATATATGTTATAGTGTAGGAATATTTCAAGAACTATTTTTTTATTTTTTCATCAATCTCTCTTGCTAAGCATTTGACTAGTGCAAGATAAATTATCATCACTAAAAATTATCTTAAAAAGTGGACATACGTAATGTCAAAAATAAAATTCATGATATCTACAAGAACATGCTTCTTCTTTTAAAACATTATTAATAGATATGGATACTTGTTAAGCCTAACTAGTGATCGAGGCATGCATTTTTTGAATGAGACAATGTAAATCTTGTTATGATAATTCATGGTGGTGCATCACAAGATTGACAATTTTCACCCCTAAAAAATGTAACCATGGAATCCTTTAAAAAAATTAGGAATAACCTTGACTAATAATTTTGATGTAGTATGCAAATATTGGGATAATCGAGTCTCTATTATTTTATGAGCATATCAGATAACATATAAATGTTTAAACAAGTCCATGCCATTTCAATTAGTGTTTGGAAAGGAAGTTATTTTACCAATGGAGTTTATAGTACCTTATTTATTCATTACGTGCATCAACCAATTAGACTATCAAGAGTCATTTTATGAAATACTATATAAACTCATGAAATTGGACAAAAAATGCATCTTAGTTCATTGGAGCTAAGGTGTTTTGATTGCTAGGTAGAAAATATGCCATGATCAACACGTCAAAGGAAAAATATTGTGAAAAGGTTCACTAGCCCTATCACATGACTCCATTTTTGCTAAGAGTCCAAGAGCAATAAATTTTTTATGGATGGGTCCTTATAATATCTATAACATTATGGATACTAGTGCCTATAAATTATGCACACTGGATAGTGAAATATTTTCTGGTTATCTCAATTGGAATAGACTCAAGACTTATTAGATGTAAATTTTCAATGAGCTACTCAAAATGAGACATTTTACATTGTTATAATTTCTCATTTATGGTTATAAATAAGGCACAAAGCCTCATAAGGCTAGTTAGATGATCTGAGCAGAGGATTTCCTTAAGATCCTTCTACCAGATGTCTAAGTATTTTTAGGAGAGTGTTGTTGTGCCTTTTTTGTAAAAATTACATTATCTTATTTGGATATTGTTTAAACTTTATTATAAATAAATATTAATATGAAATAGAGTAGCTTAATAAAACAAGGAGTAATCTACTATTCAAATCAATCCATGTAATGAATTTAGATTCTATAGATCTTCTAATAAGAAATATTAAATCTAAACATGTGCAAAATATATAAAGTATAACATTCAATATTATAATAATATACATACAAAGGATAAATTGTACTTAAATTAGACATTGATGCACAAGTAGATTTGAGCAAGTCAGGTTTATAAATAGACTATTTGAATATTTTGATCTAGTTGTCAAATTCTAAAAATTATCTTTTTACCAATACTAACACTTGCATAACCTTTAAGAAACTTTCATTGACATTATTATCCATGTTTCAATGCATTTATATTATACATAGTATTTACTATTGACTAAAACTCCAACTAGGTCTTTCTAGGTTTTATTTCACCTTTTAGATTATGTGTTAAAATCATGCACATACGCTCTTGATATCATAATATAGCTCAAACCCTAGATCTTCACCCTATGCTAGGTTATCTTAAAAAAATGGGTTAATGGTCTCAAAAAATTGAGCTAACCTCAAGGACCCATTTTTTAATGAGCATTTACTATATATATAATACTCTGAAGAGGGCTTTAGACATATGTGTTTATCCCCTATGTGTTGGCTTATGTGTAAGCAATGTTGTAGAATGTTATATGTAAGTGCATGTAGTGATATAACTTGTATCTTAACAAATAATACACATGGGTTATTTTTTTAATGATTGAGACCTATAATATGAATACTCCTATGACTAATATATAAATAAGGAAGAATACGTTAGCATTACTTAATTATGTAATTGATTGAATGAACTTGAATAGGTGCTTACTTGGTATTTATTAGATGATAATGAACTAAATTTTACTTGTATTTATACCACTTATTTTGAAAATTTCCTCATGGAATGGTTAATGAAGCCTAATAGTCTGACCCTTATATTTCTAAATATTTGAAATTTTGAGTTTTTAGAAGGCAAGGACATTTGTGTTAGATAGGGACAGTAGCATCGACCTTACTGTCCAAGTTTGAACCCAACTATCCAAGATGGAAGGTTTTTGAAGACATTTAACTGAAAGTGAATATATATATATATATCATAATTCAAGTGTATTATGGGTTGTAGGTGGTTTGGGTAATCATAATAATAGGATCATACTCTAATATAAGTTTTTTTACCCAATGAGGTGGTGAATATGACCCTATAAACTTTTAGGAAAATCAATAACTAAAGTGAAGAGCCTTGAATGATATTTTTCAAGTGTAAAAGACAAGTTTAACAGATAAATATATATTTTATCAAATATATTCCCCCCTTTAATCTATTAATGCATAATGATAAAATTACTAGTTTAAAGGAAACAAAATGCATATCTTTGTGTGTACAACACACGTTACTTTGTGTGAGCTCTGTTTGAATTTTCTATATATATATGAATTAAAACCAATAACATGTTAGATGTGTAATTAGTGCATATAATCTAAAAATAAATAATTGAAATTGATTGAAATAAAATAGAGAAAGGAAGGAGTACACCTATGTGTTGATGTAACCATGTTTCCCCCTGATAGTTTTTTTGGTAATGATTCTTCCTTGATTAAGCATTGGAGAGAGGTTCACAACTAAATCTTGGAGATGTTAAGAGGAGAATTTGAGGGTGATCATACCTAAAATATAATATAAAGGCGAGTTATGCCAAGTCCATTCAAAGATGAAAATTTCAATTGCACAACTCAAATGTAACATAATCTAGCCAATCTTACTTGAGTAAAATCATATAACCATATCAAAACAAAAAAATATAAGTAGTGTCAATTCCATCAAGAGTGTAAAATATCAATTATCTTAATTAAATAATCCAACTAAAATATCAAATAAATATGAAACAATGCATCTTGTTAAGTTTTATGCATGAATATTGGTAAAATTTAAATAATGTATCTATAATTTGGTGCATTTGCATGGCATATGCATTCCAGAATGTGTCTCAAGCATAATTTTATGTCAAAATTTAACCTTTGCTCTATAAAAAGTGTATAATGTATCAAAAATATGATTTTTTTCCCCAAATCTATGCCAAATGCATAAAATTATGTCCCTTGTGTATATTTGAATCATGTAAATTGAATCAAATTTTGCAAATTCTATCAACTATTATGTGTAATCATGTATCAATGACATTCCCTTATTGATATTACCCCCCTTTTGAGGTGATGGTAATGAAAAATTGATATTCACCTCATATAAAAAGGATAATATAATTATTTGGTATTTATGTGAATCATGTAGTAACAAAGCACATAGTAGTGCCATGCTAAAGTAGATATATCAATGAAGCTCAAAGTATGCATACATAATAAGCCTAAGATGCATGATGTCGATCATGGAAATATTTATAAGATAATAAGATTAAAATATAATCAATCACAAACATAAGAGTACTCAAAAGTTAATAAAATAGGGGTCTAAGGAGACCACAAATAGGGGGCATGTTCAAATGCCACACACTCAATATGAGCACATATTAAAATTTACACATACCAAAGAAATAAGAAACACTCAAGAAAATATAGAAAACAATCAAGGAATGTGTTCAAATATTCCACAAGAAATAAAAATAAGAAAACAAGAAATACACTCAATTAATCCATGTGAATATATGAAGTAAATGAAATAGAAACTAGTATAAGCATGTCATATTCATCCCTACATACATATGTTAGCAAAATGCTATGTAGGAAAACATATAAAGTAAAATGTGTAAGGTATAAATATGAGTATAGGAACGTGAAAATTACAATATATAAGCTCAATATGATAATGAAAACAATCATAAAATAATAAAAAATGTTTCAATCATGATCATATAGAATCAAGGTGCCCTCAATGTAGTGTGTCATGCAAGAATAGGAAATGTCTAACATTTGGATGCATGTGTATCATGGATATAATGTATATATGTATCACACTCAAGTACCCATGAAACATATGTGTGTAAATAAATGATATAATATCTACCAACTTAAAGTAAACAACATGTGCATAAAGCTAGTAAACAAGTGAAATGTTAAATGTATTTTTGATTTATTTGATGTTTTTGTATTTTCTTTGGAATATTTGTTTTTCTTGGATTTTTGAATTTTTTGATATGTTTTGAAAAGAGATTTATAGCTGATGATCCCATGTAAGGGATTCTCTTATGGTTCTCTATACTCATCATATGGTATAATAAATTGGTCATGCTACCAAGGATCATGTATATATGCCAAATCTAGAACTAGAAAATTTATAATACTCTATGTATGATGCATACGAATATGTGGTTTGAGGTAATAATAAAATCTATAGTGGTTCATAGAACCCATTGTTATATTATCTATATTTTCCTTGCTATAATATTGGGTCTTTGTACTTTATTTAAAACATGGCGCTTTGATGTCAATAATTATCTAGGTCCTAGAGGTGTAAATGACAATCTCAAATAATCCACCATATATATTTGATGTAATTTCATCTCAAGTATTGGTCACTTAGGAAATGGGATTACTTGTTTCTTACCCTTTTGTATATGATTAACCTTAATAGGTTATATAATTAGTTGTTGTGGATCAAATTTTTCCTATTTCAAAGGATATTCATATTAAATCCTTGAAACTATTATTATCCTATTAGGATGAATATATTTAAGATACCCATGCACTATGGAAGGTATTTGATAGAGCTTATGAATCCATTATCATCCTAATAACATATCAAAGACTCATTTATGTGGTATAACTAAAATTTTTATGGTCTCATGTGTTGCACCAACTTCTAAAATTAAATCAATCTCACCAAAAACTTGTTGTGGATTTATATAAAATTATTTTACCATTTTAGTCAAACTAAATAAATAATCCTACGTGTATCCTAAATGTTTGATTAATTTCATGGTAAATACATTCTCACTATAAATTCTATATGTATACAGATAATATTTTCAAACTTTTATCAAATATTGATGCTTTTTATCTTACAAGAACTCATCGAGTCTCAATCTCTCTGAGTGCATGCCTTAAGGGGTACATCAAAAAAGGGGTGGGTAGACCATTGATATTTCACAAGATTTTTATCCATTTTTCCACTTGATATCTACACTTGTGTCCTAAAAACCATTCCCCTAAGATTTGCCTCCTATTTTCACCCTCCTCTAGTCATTTACCATCTTCATTATACCTTTCCCTAACCTAAAAATCTTTTGGTAGTTTACATGACTATGTTAGCCACATCGACCTTGTATTATTATTGAAAGAGCTTACTAAGAACCAAGTCATCCATGGCTGACATAGTTCATTATCTAGTTAGTTTTTTGTTAATTTCAATACTAGGTTGGCCAAGTCAACCTTTTCAGCCAAAATTTTTAGAAGGGTTAGGGTTAGATCCACCAATATAAAAATTAATTTCCATCATTTATCACAAAGAGAAGACTAATATATATTAGACATTTTCTTATCCCCCATTCTACTTGAGGAACAATCTTAGGGGTTCATACTTTCTTTGGAGATACAAATCTTGTCTTGTGGATAAGTATTTTAGATGTATTGATAGGTTATATAGCCTAGATCTGATTTATCCTTGTCATCCATACATACCAAAATAACCTCTTTCAAAGCACCTTGGCCAAGGGAGAAATTGAGGCTCACAAGGTTCATCTTCAAAGGTAAGTATTTCTAACTTTGTTCCTCCTTTTTAAGAGTAGATAGATATACATTTGCAATTCTCTTTCATGAATTATGATTATGTATACATTTATGTGAGTATATATCCTCTATGCATGTTTACTTTCATTTTTTATTACCCCCACTTTGTGCCACAATATTTTGTGAACACTAGATTAGATTTTGCTTTACTTGTTATTAGTTTAGTGAAATATGAAAGTATAGGACCTAGTTAGGGTTATTGCATAGTTTTTCTTGACCAGAGGTTTTAGAACCCTCCCTAGTGATATTATTATGGTAAGATATACCTTAGCTAGGTCTAGTAGATCCATATTGATGATGACCCTAATTATCTAATGTTTTCCAAATCAGAAGTGTAAGTAGGATCTATCTTCTTTGAGTTAGGATTGATTTATAGATCCATTGCATTTACAATTTCATACATTCTAGTGAACCCAACGTGAATCTAAACCTTTCATTTTTTATTTCATTATTTTATTTTTGTCATTTTATTAATTTTCTATATTTGTGATACCATGTCGACTAGGCCAGTATAGTTCTAACTTTTGTGCATAGGTTTAACACATAGTCATATCAAAATGACTTTATTATTTCTATGTAGGTATTAATCAGACATAGGTTATTGACTCAGATAGATTGACAAAGTATTATTATTTGGTCCTAGATAATTAACTAAGTCAAATGGGTCAACTTAGTCTTTCATTCAACATCCAGATAATAAACTAAGTTGAACAGGTTGACTTAGTCTTTCAGTCAGCATTCAAATCAAAAAACTATGTCAAACAGGTCAACTTAGTCTTTCAATTAGAATTCACATAAAAAAAAAGTTATGTAAGTTGACTTAGTCTTCCAATCAACATTTAAAACAAAAAACTAAGTTGGGAAGGTCAACTTAATCATCTTATCAAGCTTCCAAAAATAGGGTTTCATAGAACTAAGTCAAACCAATCGACTTAGTTTATAGAACTTGCAAGTAGCATTCAAGGCACTACAAAACATTTTTAATCCTAATCATCTTCCAACTCACCAATGTCCCTCTCTTTATCTCTATCAATTCAATACTTAATTACAATTCTATTTTGTGCAAGTTTACAGTCTTAGAAAGTAAAATCTTATAACATAGTAAGTTGACTTGGTTGACTTAGTTATGTAACCTATCCTCTGTCTAAAAGACTAAGTCAACCTAGTTAAATTAGTTCTTAAAGACTCTTGTTTCTATATAATAGTAGCAACCCAATCAACTTTGTTCTATACTCTTTACATACATTGTTATCTAAACTAAATCTGTACCATTCTTAATTTGGGAATTAACAACTATTTTCTTGTAATTAATCCACACTTTCATTTTCAATTTTTTGTATGATTAGAGTAGCTCACATAGTCTAGTTAGATGATTTTTCAAATTGCCAATTAGTTGAATTATTTTTATCTTTTTACACACACTATCAAATAACACAACATTCAAAACACATTTAACATATATCTTCCCAAGGCCTACCTACTTGGATTTCATCACCAAGGGGGAAGCTAACTTGGTTTTCTAGATAAGTATAAATATGTGGTTAATGATATATATTAGCAAATCACTTGAAATACTTATTGATGAAATATTATTAATTGAGGGGGTAGTCCCCAATACCAAACTAGTACCATTGCTAATACATGTCCCTTTCAACCTAAACATTCTAAAACCATCCATAGATTGCTTTCTAGTTCCCTATTTTAAGTCAACTTCCATATCACACTTAAAATAATACTTTATAATAATCTAACAACACTCAAGATTACCACTTAGTTAACATTTACTTTTCAGTTGATTTCCCACTCTTTGATCATTATGTGTTGTATTGTAAAAACTTGTATTGAACAACATTGGTGCAAGGTTTTATGTTGTGTGCCCCAAATGGATCATTCTCATTGATCCAATTATTTGTGTGTTAAATTCCATTTTGTGCTTCAATTACATTGAAAAAATTTCCCCTATTTTTAGAATAATGTCATTCTATTTGACACAATCTCTTATAGACTATATTTTCCCTACCTATAGTACTAACTTGACCTGGTCAACTCTATATCCTTATCAGACTATATTTTCCCTACTGACAATATTACGTGAACCTAGTTAAATTTGTATTTATTTATACCAATCAGGTTATAGTACTAAGTCAACTTGGTTAACCCTATATCCTTATCAACATTAGTCTCATACTTCATTTACATGGCTAAGTCAACCTAGTTGACCCTGTACTCTTATCTATCTATTGGATTGCAAAACATAGTCAACCTAGTCAACTTTATATCCTTCCTATCTCTTTGCTTTTGCATCAACTTTATCTTACCTAATATTTAACCTTCATCATGAAATTCCTATTTGAAGACAACACTAAGTTAAATTCAATAGATATGATGACTTTTATCAACCCCAACAGGTTCTCCCATAATCAATTTGTGGCTCCCCCACTAGATGAAAGTAACGTGCATGTAGCCACTTGTACTAAAAACTATGGGATCCCTCCTCATTCCTCTTCAATTTTAAATCCTCTCTTCTTATTTGAATATCAACCTGAATTAGAGTGTACCCTATAAATTCTATTCTTCATCAATATCAAGGAAAATATCCTTATACTATTTACCATCTCATGATACGTGATCAAGTCGAGGAGCCCCATTCACCATCTCCCACATTTTCAAATGGATTTGGGGATAATAGATTATTTAATTCTCAATCTCTTCCCTCTATTTTTACCCCTTCTCATACCATGACATCTTCCTCTCTGATTTCATCCACTTCCATGCCTAGTATATATACTAACATAGAAGGTTCTACATCTAGTGGGTCGCTTCCAAGACCCACTCTTCTCAATTCTTCCATTAGTGAATCATTTTAACCAATGGTAATCATGCCTCTAGTGCCACTTCTTCTCATACCTCTACTATTACATCTTTGGACACACAATCATATCATGATACTAGTGCCTCACTTACCAATAATTCTTCTCAAGATACTATAACACCTATACTAGTACCCAAGCCACTACTACCAATTCCAATGCTTCACATAATGCCAATAATACCACTCAAAACCATCAAATTATATTAAAAACTCTTAATCAAATTAATTATTTCCAATCTAATACTGCAAACCAAATGATGCAAATGCAAAATCATCTTATCCATCTTCAAACCCACCCTCAATAGGTTCTATGGGGAATGCATAACCATAATGTTCCCCCACCCCATCTTCAGGATTCCCATGGTAATATTATCCCTCAACCTCCTCTTGTTAATTAAATAATCAAGCACTTCAAAATGAGCCTATTACACCTCAAATTTCTAATATTGATATAGGAAGTATCACCCCTACCATTACTTATAATGGGTCAACCGACCCCATTCTCCACTCAAAAATATTTGGATATCTATATAAAGATTGGGTCAAGTTAAATAATTTTACCACTACCAAGATATTATAAAAAATCTCATGGGTTATGATTTATATTGGTATAACGAACTCAAATATCATTCCATCACTAGTTTGGAAGATTTAGTCAATGCTTTAGTCTAATAGTTTGAAACTAGTGATCTCCTTGAAAATACCTTGGCCCATTTTATCAATTGTAAGAAACTCAAGACTGAAACTACACAAGATTTCATCAAATGATGGAAGAACTTGTCTAAAAAATGTGAACATAATATGGTTAATGACAACCTATTTCATTCGTTTATCAACACTCTTTTTCCCAAGCTAGGATATTGGATTTGAACTCTCTCACCACGTACTTTAGAAGAGATCACTAACAAAGAAAAACATCAAGATTTATTCATGTGTCAATTTGAGCCATCCAAACCTTATATGGGTACTCTCTCGTTAATCAAGAATAATAATTATCATGATACAAATGATGGTGTCATTGATTTTGATTATATTAGTAATACTCTTCAAGCTATTGTTCCCAACCAGGCTACGAAACAAGATTCCCCTCCCAACCACATCACTAATACTCATTTATCTTCAACCAATAACATCAATGTTCATAAAACTTCATCCTTAGTAGAATTATAAAAACATATTCCAAGGCCTTTTTTGCAAGAACTCGATCCCACTCATCCCATGAAATCTTGGTATAATCCCAATAATTTTTGTTGGTTTCATTCTAATTGGGGTTATTCTCATGAAACTTGTAGGCCACTTCATAATTTGGCTATGGATTTCCTTCTTGATCCCAATTTTCACCATGATTATATAATTCATAAACATCAACAAGCATATGACATTGCTTTCAAATCCCATGAAACATAAACTAAATATCAAGCCTTAAACTAGGATAATGCTCATTTGCCCATCTATAAAGATCCTCTTCCAAATCACAAAGACAACCTAGAATAACCTACCCCTTCTACCAATAATGTCGACAATATTATTGACCTAAATCCTAAAGAGAATGTGGTCAATATTAATAATATGCAAAGTGTGGTTGTCTTCATTGATCCTCATCCCATACACACTCCTCAATTGTCTCAAAATTTTCATGTTATCCAAGACTCTTCCCCAACTCATTTAATAGAGTTGGGGCAATTAGACCTTATATTTTGATGAAAAAATCCCAACACCTCCTTTGGATAACACTTATAATAACATTTCTACCACTCTTCCAACCTCTTTACCCATCACTAATGATACTCAAACTTCTATCAACACTTCTTCCAATCTATCTCAAACCAAACCTACATCAATTACCCCATATTCTCAAGACAATCAACAAACTTGTCCTCTAATTAAACCTTCTTCATCTTATCAACATAAATTCAAATGCACTTTAACTCCTCTATTTGAGGACCTATTTAAACACTATGCACCTCTTTCTAATAGTACTCTTATGGGATATGATGAGTGGGATCCTATCATAGAGCTTACTAATATCCAATCTCAAATCCCATTTCTTGAACTTATGTGAACCTCTTAGCATCACCATAATCATCTTATGCAACTTTTGTTTGAAATGAACATACCTCATCCTCCCCTAGTAGGATGCGAAGCCACCTTATCTAAATTAGAAGATAACATTTAACAACAGTGTGAAGAGATGTTCATACATGTTGATGAAACAATGAATGCTTCTCTTTCCTTCAAATTCCCCATTTATTTTATAATCCCTAATTAGATTTTGCTTCATGTGGATGATCCTCCTCATTTCATTAGTATCCAAATTGGTGATATCCAAGTCAATCTTTCCTTGATTGATGAGGGTTCTGGCACTTGTGTTGTCTCTTTCAATTTTATTAAAACCTTTCGCTATTCTAAATATAATCTTAAGTCCACACATAACACATGTCAAGGCTATGACTGAAGGTAAATGCCTCCTTTAGGCTCTGTGTGGCTCCTTATCACCATCCCACCTATCATCATTCACATGAATATGATGATATTAAAATTTACTCTATCCTATAACATTTTGATTGGTAGGCCATAGAATCATCACATGAGAGTAGTTACCTCTTTTGCTTGCCAATGTGTTAAATTTCCTCACAATGGATCCATTTATAGGAGTCAAGGTGACACTAACCGCTAGAATTTTGAACAATTCCTAGACTGTGGTGTATTCAAGGTTCCCACCTTTGAACTCTTACCAAGCATTCCATTTCATGAATCTTAATGATTTAAATTTCCTATCAAATCCACTCAAGTTTACAATGGTCACCCCAAACTCATCAAGAATATAACCCTTTACCTCTTAGGTTATAATGATGATGAGCTTAATGAGATAAATCTTAAGATTAAAACCTTAGATCTATCACCTCATCTCATTTCTTAGTTTCCCCCTTATTTTCAACCTCATTCTTATGAACCACCTATTGATGATATACCCATTGTCATAACTAAGACTTGGCATTCCATTCATAACACTACATCAGATGACATGATCCTCCCTAACTATGCCATCAATATTTATACACCTGATTATGATGATGGCTATACCTTAGATGATCCATTCTTAGGAGGTCTTGTTCAGGCCCATGATGCTAAAATGATTCATTATCATTCCTCTTTGCTTTAGTATTTCAATATTTATTCTAGCATTCCATCCTATATCATTCCTAATTTTAAGATTTTTAATCTTGATCACAAGGTAGAGATAGTGTGCACACCTCTATTTTTTGAAGACCCTCATAGGATAATGCTTATGTATCATGCTATGACTAGTCCCTATCACTTTTATAGATACCAGGACCCATCTAGCCAACTTATCCTTGAGATGCTTATAACTATCCTTCAGCCTTATGTGCATCCCTCCCCTCCCTCAATATAGCCTAGTTTAGATCCTATTCCCACTCCCTCTCTAGTTGAGTCTCTTCCTATTTAAGATCCCATGGTTCCTTCAGTTGAGCTTTGACTAGTCTTTCCACCAACCCCACCTTCCTTTAGTGATGGTTTACTACCTTTACCATAGCTTATTCCTTTGTCCACCAAATGGGTTGATCATCCATATTATGATATTCATAAAGTTACAAGTCATTGGACTAGATACTATTCATTATACCAACATTCCTCCACTTCTATTTCCACTCTTTTTATTAGTACACCTATAAAGTCTATAAACAAGTGTATCTATTTTTTCCATGGAATAGATAATAATTCATCTATACATTATCATAATTTGCATAAATATAGTGACACCTTGAATCCCACCACTCCTCTACCCATAGATAAGGCTATACCTCCCCTGAAAGTATTACCTAAATATCTTCCCAAATATGGAGAGGTATATTGTCTCTAGCACCAATGCACTACTCATCATATTGAACATTGTTACATCCTTTAATAACATCTCAAGGATAACCTCATGACCATTCCTACACCTAATACCTTTCCTTCCACATGTTTCACCTATAAGAAGGTTCCCCCTTCTTCCCCCTTGGCTCCACCACTTGTGGGCCTTTCTCCACCTGTGATTACCTCACCCATGGATCCTCCTTCCTTAATGACCCCTTCTCCACCAGTGACTCCTTCACCTTTGGCCCATTCTCTACTAATTACCCATTCCTTTCCTATAGATTCTATTACCATTCATTTTCCTAAGCATCCCATACATGATATCCATCAATAACATTATCCCTCAAGCATTCATACATTTTTGATTGAGGAGATTTGATGTGAAGTATTTTCTCAAATTTCCCTAAAGATCAACAAGACTTTGGTTGTAGTCTAAGTTTAGATTCATAAAGACTTATTAGATGTTATGGATAATGTGTGTGGAAAAATATATCAATACTTATGAACAAAAGCATGATGTTATTTAATTTTTTTGCTTCATTTGGATTAGACATGTGCTCCAACTATACTTTTATCTATATTATATTATTTAACATTTTGTCAAATTCTTATCTATCTTACATAGTGACTTTTGTTTTGCACTATATATTACTTATACTATCATTATGTTTCTTATGTTTTCTTATGGATACTTTTTCATGATTACATACTTTCTCTTCATGAATTCCTTTTATATGGTTATATCACTCTCTTTCATGATTATTTGTTATCTTATCTCTATAAACATGGATAATTATTATTGTGACTTGGTTATACAAACCTTGCTCCCTTTAGTCATTCCTCATTTACCATGTGATCAGTAATCAAATAATTCATCTCATTATAATCTCCTTTTACCAATCCAATTTGGATTTTCCCTTCTTCCCCTTTATTACCTTTCACAAAATAAGCATACACATGGCTGAGACTTGAGATAACATGTTGGTTCATAGGTAAGCCTAATTGTTCTAGTTAGTCATATCTCTGGATACTTATCTTCCTTTAGCCTAAGCCTAAAGCTCATTCATGTGTATCAATTTATCCCTCATTAGTGGTCAATCCAAGTTCATATGGAGGAGGAATCTTAAAATCCATAAACATTCAAAAGCTAAATCATTTAATAAAAGGCAATGATCTACAAGGCAACATTAAATTTTTTCAAAAGTCAAATCACACTAAAAGACATGATTCTAAGCACATCTCCTTTTTCTAATCAAATGTCAAATTCCAAAATTAGAATCATGACTATGTTGAAGTCCATTGGGGTGCAATAGGCCATTATATTAGAAAAGGAAAATAACAAAATCTTTTAGTGCTACCTACTTTCTCACAGAAGTACCCAATCTTTACAGTAGACTGATGGCTCTATAAGGGGTCCTAAAAAATGGGGAACACATCATGGGAAACTAGGTTAATTTTAATTTTCCTATTCAAAACTACCAACATGAGTTGATATTAGTACCACACTTATTGGCCTACATAACTATGTGCCTATAGTGAACATGTATCCTTTTTATATTGATGATCACCAACCACTTAGTGTCTTTCCATATCCTTAACATGCCTCATGTCTCCTAAGTTATTCTCATAAGACACCTATGTTATTATTCTTACATTCTCATTTTCATTCTTTACAGCCCTAATATTTCCCCTTGATAAATATTTTTTTGTTCACTAATCACTCCCCCTAGGGGTTTCATTTATGAGTTATAATGTAAGACCTTGGAAAGGACCATGCCTTCCTCACAAAATACCAATATTTCATATTACCATTCCAAACATCATATTTTACCATATTTTAACACTTTTTCCACCTCATTGGTGTTCCCTTTATGAGTTGCAGTGTAAGACCATGGATAGGACCTGGTCTTTTTCACAAAATTTTCCAATACCCAAGTCATAATGGAATTACATGTGTTAAATATGAGATAAGATGTGATTATTAATGAATTATACATCATTGCCATGATTCCCATCTTTATTTAGTATTTTTTATGATTAATTCATTAATATTTCCCTTTATATTCTTATTTTTTGATTGTATACAAGAATTCAACCACTTTTCTTAAGTTTTTCATACTTCCCAACTTGAATTAGTGTGATTAAATTCAGACCATTTTACCAATTTTGTTTCTCCTTAATACTTCCCAACACAATTTAGTATGATTAATTAACTTAATTGATTTACCATTTTCATTTCACATGATTTCCATTTGATTACATTATTTTCATAATTCCCAATGTGATTTAGTTTGATTGTACTTATTTTAATTTGGTGCTAATATTTTTCATGGTTTAAAAACATTTTCCCCTCTTGTTTACCACTTTTTGGCTTATTATACTTAGTCATATTTTATTATTACACTTTTCCCATCATGAAATAGTGTTTAGTTCATTTGTTTTTGATTAATCATACTTTTCCAAGTCTTTTTACCTATTTCTTTTCAACCATGCATGTATACTACATAATGCTAGAGAATAAAACACCCCACATATATTTCCTATAAGATATACAAAAAACATAAAATACATGTGCTAAAAATAAATATATTCATGCATCAACAACCACAACCAAAATATAACTCATAAGATCAACATCTAACTATCAAATTTTTTTATCTCTATATCTCATGTTTTTATAAAAATTATAAAAAAACATTGCTCTAGCTCTATGACTAGGCTCCATCATGCCTATCTCATGACCTAGCCATGCTACCCATAGATGCCCTATATTATCCTCTCTACATAGTGCACTATAATTAAGATATTTGAGATCTCAACCTTGCTACCTATCCCTTTAGGTTGGCCACCTGGGCCTATACCTATCTCAGCTAGATCATGGTAGCCATATGTGTGGCTATCTCCTAAGCTAGGGCCTACCAAGTGTATACCTCTCCTACTCCAAACCATACTAGTGGCTACAATCCATCTCTATGTGTCTATAATTTCCTTGTAAACTACCCCACTAATCTAAACTAGCTTGCCTGAGCTGGGGTAGATGGTACCACATGATCATCTAGTTGGGTGAGGTTATATGGTGCCACCACTTCATCCAAAATGTCATGGACTGCCTCCATGACTAAGGACCCCATATCATCTCCTCTATCATAGGGTTTTGAAAAACCAAAATACAAATAAATATCAAATGACACACACACACACACACACACACACACACACACAAAAAAAAAAAAAAAAAAAAAAAAAAAAAAAAAAAAAAAAAAAAAAAAAAAAAAAACACACACACACACACACACATTAAAATATATATATCTAAAATCATATACAACTATTATTTATCTCAAAGACTAAAAAATCTAACATTTCTTACATATCCTAGTGTCACCAACCACCATCTCCCTGTTTGCTTATCTATTGAGCACAATCTCTCTATCATCTCATCCATTGAGTAGCTCATCTATGGGATGCCTCTTAATCAATGAAAAACCTAGATTCACCACTTGTGCATGTCTTAGGCCTCTTTTTAGTGGTGCCACTATTGACCAAATCTACCTTGGGCTAACTATCAGGTCATCTTGTATCACCACCCTTTATGCTCAATCCTATCACTAAAATATCCATAAATAGTATGCCCAAGGTGGCTATTCTCCTCCTAATGTGGTACCTACTACACCCTTACATTCACATCCATCCCATTTCCTCCTTTAGTTATTAGTTATCATGATCAACTAGTCTATGGTCTGGCATACTATGGTTTGATCTCTAGTCTCTCGATTAGTACTCTTCCTCCTCCCATCTCCCTCATCTCTATTGAATTTTATGCCTAAAACATAAGCACTATTATAATATATACAAAGTTTAAGAATATAAACTAACCTAGAAAGTGTGCCATTATTTATAACTCTACCCATAAGTATAGTGGTCTGTGATCCAATCTAGATCTAGTCTTAGCACCATGATCACCTAACTTGGCCAACTCATAACAATATGTGCATAGGGATACCAAATGATATCTCCTTGTGTGACTATTTGTAGTAATATCACATGGGGAATGACCTATGATACTTGGTCTTGTTTCCATCTAGTAACATAAGGTAACGTATCATTGACCACATGGGGTAACCCAGCTGACTAATACATTATGAACCTCTCATATATCCATGTACTCAAAAACCCCACTAGTCCCATCATATTTTTCCCTATGGATAATATCCCATACATATCATACATGATATAGACCCAAATGGTAGACCTAAAATCATAAATCACTCCTTGATCTAACATGGAATAACACAAGGCTATCATATACAATGGTACCTTACCATCTAACTTGTGACATAACACTCACACTATCACAAGTCCTAACATAGCCTTATGAATATATAGAATCTCTATAATATAAAAATATAATAATCTCACCCTCACCCTCATCCTTGGATCATATTTTATCTTGTCACCCTCTTGGCTAGTGCTCATATCTCCTCTAGATCATCTAATAACCCTATCATCATCAGTGTCCCTCCTATAGGTAGTCCAAGCAATGCATGGACATCTTCCAATGTGATACCTACCTCTATGGTATCCCCATCCACCACCCATAAAAAAGTGTTGGTTAATAATTTATATGCTCCAAGGAACATGATAATGATATCAACACTTAATGAGATACATCTCATCTCCATGATTCCTCCCAAGCCGACTATTACCACTCTAGCTCTATTTACATTTTTTAATCTATATAATATATCAGGTAACCACAAGGCATTGATCAATATATAAAATATATGGTACCTCTATACCATATCAAATAATAAAGGATGTATTATTCCTTCATGTAATTTATAATCCAAATACATTCTTATAAAATTAAAAAACATAAACTAGTTTTCTTCAAATTTTAACTATATCTGGGTTAATAGTATTGAGTCAACCATTTACTACTAAGTTGGGCCACTAGTTTTATTTTATCTTATACCAACTTAGTCAACCTGGTTGACCTTGTTCTTTCACAACCATGACCTTTTTCCTAAATTTCCATCAATGCCTTAGGCATTTATTAACCTGATTCCTTTTAACCCAATACCCCATTTCATCCCTAGTGCCTCTATAAATTTCCTAGGGTTCATTCTGGTATCTATATTTTGCCTAATTTATCAAATTTATATAAATAACTCAGTTTCAAATATAAATACTCAAAAAAATTGAAAATTTTAGCTGCTTACCTATGTTTCACCCACTGTGGTAGCTATGCATCCTCCCCATCTTAGTTGTCATCTCCCCACCATCCTTGATTTCTAGATATCTCACTTAGTTTATGAAGATATCTCTATTATTTTTAGAATATAAAATAATGATAAAATGAATTATTTTTCACTCTATTTATATTCACTATTTTAAAAATTATTTCCCTTTTAAAAATTTATCATCAGATTTCTTATTTTGCTCATATCTTTGTCTCTACTAACTCTTTTCCTAAACTATAAAATGTTATAGAATATTGATATTGTAAGAGTATTTTCCACTATTATATGCCTATGTTTCAAAAAATTCAAAATTTTTCTCATTTTCGCAAATATCTATAGTTTTGACTACTGTTCCTCACTTTAGACACCTTCACATTTCTCACATGTCTTTTATTTACAACACAAAGGTAAGTAAAGGTATGTGTTTTTTCAATAAACATGGGATGGTGTTTCTATAAAATAACATAGAGACACATAATATTTTCAAAATTTTATCAAATACTAATGTTTTATATCTTGAAATAACCCATCAAGTCTCAATCTCTATGAGTGCATGCCTTAAGGGGCGCACTAAGAAAGGGGTGGGTAAACCATTGGTGCTTCACAAGATTGTTATCCCTTTTCTACTTGTTATCTATAAACTTATCTCTTAAAAACCATTCCCCTAAGCTTTGCCTCCTATTTTACACCCTCTTCTAGTCATTTACCATATTAATTGTCCCTTTCCCTAACCTAAAACTCTATTTGGTAATTTATATGACTATGTTAGCCACATCAACCTTGTATTGCTATTGGCAAAGCTTACTATGAACTAAGTTGACCATGGTCGACATAGTTCATTATCTAGTTAGTTTTTTGTCAATTTCAATATTAGGTCGATCGGGTCAACCTTGTTGGCCAAAATTTTTGGAAGGGTTTAGGGTTAGATATACCTATATAAACACATTTATTTCCATCATTTATCATGAAGAGAAGAAGAAGTAAGATATATTGTGCATTTATTTATCCACCATTATAATTGAGGATCAAGCTTAAGGTTTCATACTTTCTTTGGAGATACAAATCTTGTCTTGTGGATAAGTCTTTTAGATGCATTGATAGGTTGTGTATCCTAGTGATGATTTATCCTTATCATCCTTACATACCAAAACAACCTCTTGAAAAACATCTTGGCTATGGGAGAGATTGAGGCTTGACAGGTTCATCTTCAAAGTAAGTATTTCTAACTTGTTCCTCCTTTGTAAGAATAGATAGATATACATTTTCACTTCTCTTCCATGCATTAGGATTCCACCTACATTGACGTGAGTATATCTCTTTTATGCATGCTTATTTTTAGTGTTTATTACCACCACTTTGTGCCATAGGCTTTAGTGAGAACTAGATTAGATTTTGCTTTACTTGTTATTAGTTTAGTGAAATATGAAAACATACAACCTAGTTAGGGTTATTGCATAGTTTTTCTTGACTAGAAGCTTTGGAATGCTCCTTAGTGATATTATTATGGTAAGAGATCCCTTAGCTAGGTCTAGCAGATCCATATTGGTCATAACCCAAATTGTCTAATGCATTCCCAATTAGAAGTGTAGGTAGGATATATCTTCTCTGAGATATGATTGATTTGTAGATATGTTATATTTCCCATTGCATACACTATCAACCAAAACACTATATATAGGTTGATAAATTTGTGCACTGATAAATAAATATTGAATATATGAACCATCATCTACAATCTCATTTTCATCAAATGAAATAGAATGCCTTTGAACTGTATGATATATATCATATATAAGTGTACCAATAATCCCATCTATTGTGTGCCCATAATGTAGTTGAGGAGGATTTGAATGATATGCCATTTTCACTTCTAGAATTTCCTTAGAATGATCTTGTAATAGATTGTTGAATATATTTTGATTTTGATGATCATTGGGTTATGATCCCAAATTCATTAGAGAATCCTCAAAGGTGATTCAATAAATATAAATAATATATTGCATCTTGTACTTTATTTAAAATATCTATTTTTATAATTCCATTCACATTAATGATAGTCATGTTGGACAAATTTAGCCTACATTCCTAGTTTAGAATGATAAGCTGAGTAGAGTCTTGATTGAAGAGTGACCCAATGTCACAAGGAGTATATATACTTCTAGAAGAGATCACATAGCATTTTCAACCTTTTGAAACAATTTAAATAGACTTAAAGTGCAAATTTGGTAAGCTTAAGAGACCAAAACGTCATCAAGATGTCATGTAAAAATGAGTGGAACAAGCTAGTTATGCATTTAATAAGTTCACCTAGAGAACCCTACATGCCAAAAGAATCACATGGAAATGATGCCCTTAATGCCAAGGTCATACTCTACAAATTTCATATCTTGATAAGTTATCTATCTCGAGATACAAGCCTTCAAAGTAGAACAAGTAAATGATGATAGTTGTGCAAACATCAAAATGAAGCTCGTAAATTAACCATTTAGTGTTTAAATTATGATGGTCATGTTGACATCAATGATATTCATATAGATGTCAAATATGGGTATGCAGATGTTAGATTAAAGCCACAACAAATAGTTTTTGGGGTTTAAAAATCCTAAGACATTTACACAAATGTCAAAGATGTTCATGTAGATGCCAAATATAGGCATGCAGATGTCAAATTTGGGCCTCATGAATTAGCTATTTGAGTAAAAATGGTGGGTCCTAAGAAGATCTATTGTGTGCATTAAATCATACAAAGAGATATAATGTGTGAGTTAAAGTCAAAGAGTTATAGGATATAGATCAAAGTCTCATGTTCATTTATACATATAGATTTAATGGTATAAGTTAAATTCAAGGAGTCAACATATCATGGGGACTAATAAGGAGAAGATAGTTTGGCATAAATTGATAGGTCTGAGTTGGCAATTGACAACTAACAAACAAAAGGCAAATCAAAAATCTTCTAGTAGAGGTTAATGAATTGGTTTTTGACCTAGGCTAATAAAGGTTTCAAAAAGACATGTCACCATTAGATCTTGGTCAATAGAAGATGCAGTCATACAAGAAATATGGTCAAGGATAAAACTTTGTCACCATTAAAGTCTAGATAAGACCTCTAGTCGATAATTTATAACCTATTGATGTTATTATAGGATTACTCCATTATTGTGTTCATTGCTCTTATAGATTGAATATCTTTGCGTACAGTAGCTTCTCAGCTCTCACATTGTTTAGAAGAAAAATAGGTCTTTTTGGGCTTAATACAAATATCAAGTAAGAATAAATGTCTATCAAACTTTTATGGATATTATGACTATGTGAAAAATAATAGATTAGGTTGTTTTTTATTTATGGTAGACCTATATTCAATTTGGAGAAAATAAAGACATAAATTTGATTATGGGGAAGTGTCTCATCTTTTGATATGGTCACATTTTTGATAAATAGGTACCTATGGCCATCTAAAGTAGATGTGGCATGTAGCTGTTAGTTTTGAGATATTAGAAGTTTGTCCTCATTAGTAGATCAAGTAAAAGGTGGGATGGAGTTCTAAGGAGGAGACTTGGTGGATAGATAAGGACAATGGGAATTCAATTCTATTACATATATTTTAAAATATTGATTTCATCTTGATAAGATCATGACTCAGCAACTTCAAATTAGTGTTAATCCATCACAACTTACCCTCTCTTCTCCCCCTTTTTATATATATGTTCCATATTTTTCCACATTCTATCTCTCTCTAGAAGTTTTTAGAAAAAAAATATCCAAGATTTTTAAGATAAATAGACTCTTATGCTTTGGCTTGCTCAGGCTATGTCAATATTTATATTGTAACACCTTTTGATGCAATAAATACTAAATTCCATCATTTTTTTAGATTGAACTGAAGTGTGTTCTAGGAATACATGTACTATGGTTAAGTGAATATATGCTTTCCTTGCCTATGTCAAAATTTACTCACCTTCATTAATTACTTTGTAGTCCTCACATGTCATTTTAAGTGCAATATATAGTTTATTGATTAGCTTGGAAGTGGATATTTTCCCTCTCATGCTAGTTTGATAGTTGGTCAATGCTTTATTTTGAAATACTTATGTGGGACTAATATTATTTGGTCTTGAAATTTTCTTATAGTTTGACTTATGCAAAGTAAAAATGTTCCAATTACTAGTGCATCACCTCATTTTATATGCTTTCATATATTGTTGTTAATCTCCCTCCCCTTTTTCAAGAAAATGTTTGTTTAGGTCTAGTTTAGGCCTTTTTAAGAGGTTTGACCCAATTTTAGGTGTCCCACAACCTAGGTTTATTCCCATGTTGGATTATATTTGTGTAAGAAGACTTGAACAATCTCCTTACTCAGCGAGGGTGCAATCTAGGATGCTAACAGTTTTGGTGTGCCTAGTGGGACAAAATTTTCCTTGGCATAGTTAAAGTTTAAAGATTGAGAATAAGAAATTGTAATAGGAGGATACATATACTATCATCAAAAGATGAATATTATTTAAGTTGTAGTAGCATCATATAGACAATACTTTCATGCCAAAGATTACTAAAAGATCAACAAGTAAAGGTTCTCCTTTTAAACACATTGAATTGCCTTAAATTTCTTATAAAAAGTAAGATTCAATAGGACAATTCCTTATCCTCAAAGGAAATATTCATCTGATAGTCATCCTATTGTCTTATTCTAATATATTTTCCCCATTACCCTAATCCCCATTACCCAAATGGTTATCAGGAATTAAGTTTTTGTTCCATTCAATATGGGTAGTCCCCTAAATTTAGCCCAATATGATGAAATTCATGTGCTTTCCCTTAAGAGTATTCATTTCTTCTCTAGAGAATGGGATAAAAAAATTCTATTGAGCATATCCAAGATGTTTCCAACCTTTGTTCTATTCACAATATTGTTAAAGATAATGTGGCTATCATATTGCT
The DNA here is from genome assembly GCA_037957365.1 of Torreya grandis. NCBI lineage: Eukaryota > Viridiplantae > Streptophyta > Pinopsida > Cupressales > Taxaceae > Torreya > Torreya grandis. The sequence goes on along the minus strand of JARHVA010002465.1, from coordinate 2,085,900 downwards.
TGTTATTTACTTTAAAGGAAGAGCATTGCAATGGTATAGGAATATTTTTTTGACCTCTATTGCTACCTAGGCTAAGTTAGGTGCAACCTTAGTCAGATAATTTAAAGACAAATCTGATCATTTATCCTTAGTTGAACAACTAACTACCATTAAAAGGTACCCCCATCAATTCATGTTTGATTTCAACCTCAGATTATAAAAGACATGGAGTAGGATACCTACATTGGTTATACCATCTCTAGAATATGCATTTTTGTACTTTTTAAAAGCCATTAATTCTAATATTGGTGTGATGTTACAGTCGATGGGTGTAAGTAATTTTCCATTTGCCTATGAACTTGTAATAAAAGTAGAGAACATCTTGATACAAGCTGATAAACTTTGTACAAGGCCCCTAATTCCTATATTCATAGAATTACAACATATTCCATCCCCTCATGTTCCTTAAATCCCATCTATAGATCCTATTCCATCTCCTAAAGAAAAATTTATAACCCATTCCAATCAAGTTAGTGAGATTGAATATTTAAAAATTATCTTACAAGCTTTTGGAAATGAGATAGTTCAACTTAAGAGACCAAAGTACCAGGGTAGGCCTTATCAACAATAAAACCATAACACCTATCAACCCTCCAATAATAAAAGGCCTCCTTATCAACATTTTAGATTAAATAGACCACCCTATTAATCTCAAGGAGCCATAACCCAAGATAATCCATATGCAACCCATGTACCTTCTAGTTCAAAATCCATTGTTCCCACACCTCCTCAAAATAACTTGATGCAAGATCTAGGTTGGTAACCTTTTAATCCCAATGATATGTAAAACCAAACATTAGTATCACAGGATATTACTAAACCATAAATGACATAAGAAGTGTTTTATCTTCAAGTAAATTAGTATAAAGAGACAAATTTTATACCCTAAGGAAAGGATCAAAAATTTCAAGGGAAACCTAATGCTATTAATGTAAATTAAAAAATAAATGATCATGTCATATTCAGTCAAATTGGTGAGACTAGCAACATAAGTAGTCAAGTTGTAGATCTAAATAGAAATAAAATAAGAGCCATTGAGGAATCTCAAGATGTGATAAATTATTCTAGTAATCCTAATATTTTTCCCAAGAGTATCAAATATCAACCTACTACCCCTTTAGCATAGAAGAATTAGAATGAAAAAGTTGGGAAGATCCCTTAAGTACCTCTAATTAGAAAATAACCACTGCTTCACAAAGTGTCTCCAAAGGTTAGTGGAAACTCATTTAGTATAATAGATTAGATGAAGAAATACAATGTTATCATTATCATGTGGGATTCCCTTGATATTCTAGGGTAAAAGGACATGCTCATCCAAGAGCTTTCATCTCTCAAGGTGTCTTAAGAACTAATTGAGAAATAAGGTGCTATTTTAGCTAATTCAGACCAACCAACCAAACAAAAAGATTAGTATGTATATAAAATGATAAAGGTAGACAAAACCAATGTAAAATAAAATAAGACTCCTCCTTTTTACCTCTCTTTGATAGTTGGTGACTGTTTAGTTCATAATTGTTTGGTAGATAGTGGAGCCAGTGACACTGTCATGCTTAAATAAATTATAGATGATCTTGGTCTTGTCTATGAAACAAATAATAAAGGAGTATTATAAATTGATGGATCACCAAAAAATATAGTAGGCATCATTAAATATCTAAAGTTAACACTACATGCTTGTCCCAATATTACCATTCAACAAGATGTAATTCTAGTGGAATTGCCTCCCTATTTTGCCATGTGTCTTTTAAAGGACTTTACCTCAAATATTGGAGGATACTTATCAGTTAATTGGAAATATTTGATGTTCAAGACTAGGTATGGTATTAAGGTAATAATATGGTCTGAACCTATTTCACGTTTCCATTTGGATCCATATATGCCAAGTATGGTGAACACTAATTGTACTATCTCAGATGAGGTGCTAAAAAATAATAAAATAGAGACTGACACCTCTATATGAAGTTCCAAATATATTATTTTATGAATGGGCCTCTAATTTTAATGAACATGATCCTTATAAGATAATTTAAGAATAAGGACTTGGTGTTTATTGCCTTCATGAAAAAGATACACCAATTCTAGCCTTGATGAAAGATGATGATTATGGTGATGGCTTATGGCAAATATACTTTGATGGATTAAGGAAAAAACATGGTACTAGGGTTGTAATGATTCTGATTTATCTAGATAATCAAAGGTTATTTTATTCTCTCAAGTTTTAGTTTGGTTTTCAAATAATGTTGCTGAATATGAAGCACTAGTTCATGGTTTACAATGGGTAAGAAAGATAAAGGTTAATACCTTCAAGTCTTTGGTGATAGTGAACTAGTAGTCCACTAAGTAAGATGTATAAATATATTAAAGAATCCATTTATTAGATATTATAATCATAGAGTATGGGACTTACTTAAAGAGTTTCAAGCTTTCAATATTTTTGCCATATCAAGAAATGAGAATAAACATACAGATAGGTTGGCTGTCATTGGGTCACAATTTAGTATCCCAAATGATATAAAGAATGAAAAGTTTTAGTAACACATAAAGGTGCTTGTAATACCTTATATTATAGATAACCATGACAATTGGCAAGTGTTTGAAGATGACAATCAAAATTTTAGGTTATTGCAAGAAGAATCTAATTTTTCCTCAATCAACCAAGACAAGCTCTTATATTAGTATGGTGACCAGATTGTGTAATTGAAGACAAATAAGTTTCCCAAAGGATTTGTCACACTTTATAATATATTTATAAGAGATGATGATTTTAGAAAAGAAAAGTTTTCATTGCTAATGAAGGAGGAACACTATACAAATGTGGAAATTACAACTAGTAAGAACTTAAAGTTGGGCAAAGTTTGCACTATAGAAAAATAAAATTTTATTGAGTTATGTTAAAGTTTTGTAGATGTATTTTCATGGTAATATAGTGATCTCAATGGATTTGAACCAAGTCTAACTCAACACACTATTGAGTTAGAAGATGAGACTAAGACATTGAGACAAAGACAAAGGCCTATTAATCCAAAGCTTGAGGCTTTGATGAGAGCTAAGATTCATAATATCATTGAGTGAGATATAATATTTCTATTTAATCACTTAACTTGGGTGGCAAATATTATTCCATTCTAAAAAGATAATGGTGAGATTAGACTGTGCTGATTTTTGTGACTTAAACAAAACTTCCCTTAAATACCACTACCCATTTCCATTAATGGAACAAATTTTACAATTGGTTATAGGTTCAAAAAGGTTCTCCTTATTGGATGGATATAGTGGTTACAATCATATTTTGTTCAAAGAATAAGACCAATTCAAAACAACCTTCACCACAAAGTGGGGGACATTTGCATATATAAAGATGCCTTTTGGTTTATCAAATACTGGGGAAACTTTCCAAAAATCCATGGATATGGAATTATAAGGTCTCCTCAATAAGTTTATACTTATCTATTTAGATGACATAATAGTGTTCTCTGAGAAAGTAGATGAGCACATGATTCATCTCAGATAAGTGTTTGAAAGGCATAGGCAATTTAGGGTGTCCCTTAATCCCCAGAAGTGTGTTTTCTCTATTCATAAAGGTATGATTCTTGGACATGTGATTTAAAAACATGGTACAAGTATATATCCTGATAGGATAGATTCAATTATTTCACTTTCCTTGCCTAAACACAAGAAAGCTTTACAAAGCTACTTAGGAAAGATCAAGTTTATAAGAAGGTACATTTTAGAGTTTGCCATTTTAGCTAAGCCAATTAAAACCATGCTAAAGAAGGGTCAGAGTTTTAGTTGGTCTAAATAAGGACCAAGGAGATTTATAGAGATCAATAAAGCCATATCTAGTGCTCCTACACTCCTAAACCTTGATTTCACAAAGGATTTATTATTATACAATTATGCTAACATTGACACAGTTTTAGGTATTCTCATATAGTAGAATCAAGAGGATTTTGAGTAGACAATAGCCTTCTTCAGTCAAGGCTTAGAAGAATATGAAACAAGTTAATATGCTATTGAGAAGAATGTAAATTCAATTATAAGGTCTCTCAAGAAGTTTATATACTTATTATCCAATAATAAGATACAACTATTGGTTGTACATCCAAGTATCAAATTTTTTCTCTTAAACAAGGATATAAATGACAAGAGAGATGGTTGGATAACTAAGATAATGGAGTATGATGTGGAGATCAAAGTCACAAAGATGGTTAGAGGCAAAGGACTTTGTGAACATCTAGCCTAAGACTTGTAAGAGGCTAATGGAGTGGTTATGGTGTCAAATGATGAATAAGTTATAATTGATTATACCTCACCTTCTAATTGGTTATAAGACATGGTAATATATCTCTATAATGGTATTTATCCTTCTCATCTAACCCATTAAAAAAGGATATATTTTGGATTGTAGTCAATTCCTTTTCTCCTTGTTGATAGTGTTTTATTCAAGAAAGATATCAATGGCATGTTGCTAAGATATATAGATCCAGGTCAAACATAGAGATTGCTTGAGTAGTTCCATGATGGACATGGTGGAGGACATTATTTGTCTAAAACAACAACCCAAAATATCATGAGAGGTGGGTATTATTGGCCAAACATATTTGGTGAGTGTCATGCATGGGTTAGGAAATGCAGAAAATGTGTTATGTTTGTTAGAAAGGTAAAACTTGTAGCCTTACCTCTCTAACCAATTGTAGTGAATCATACCTTTATTCAATGGGGATTGGAATTTTTTGGTCTCATTAACCCCCCTTCAAGCTTAAGAAATAAATAGTTATTAACTTCTATAGATTATTTTACTAGATGGATAAAAGCAGTAACATTGAAAGAAGCCAAAAAGTCTAATGTTCTGGATTTCTATGAAAGTCTAGTTACTAGATTTGGAGTCCCTTTAACCATTATTTATAATAATTTTATTTCCTTTATAGGGTCTAGAATTAGCTAGTGGGTAGTTTAACGTAGTGTTTTTTTAGTACTTCATCAAATTATTATGCACAAGGTAATAGACTCACTGAGTCCACTAATAAGAACCTACTGAAGATCATCAAGAGGACTAATGAAAACAATCAGAGGTCATGGCATCTCAAATTGAAGTCAGATCTATGGGTTGATAGGATCACCTATAAGAGATTGATAACCAATTCTCCATACAAAATAGTATATGGTAAGGAAGAAAGAATGCTCATTTCTCTTGAATTTATTGCTTTAGAACTAATTCATTAACTTGAGATTTTGGAGAATGAGTCAATGGAAATTAGATATGTTGACCTCATGGAGCTAAAAGAGATAAGACATCAGTCCATGTTGGCCATGGAAGCCCATCAAGCACTAGTAAATAGATCTTTTGATAAAGGAGCTTCTTCAAGAGACTTCAAAGAGGGAGAATTAGTCCTCAAGTGGGATGAATACTTAGATAAGCTAGTAATGTATACAAATTTTAAATTTATTTAGAGTGGTCCATACACATTCTCTAGCTAAAAATCCCACAATGCCTTCTAACTTGTAAAGATGGATGGTGAGGAGCTTCCTATCCTAGTCAATGGGATACATATAAAACACTACTATTGAGGAATCTAAGTTCCCATGTACATAGTTAATTAGTCTTGTTTTCCTCCAAGTGTTGTTCTAATACATTAGTTTGTTCTATTTTGTCTCAAATAAGTGCTTTATTTGCATGTTTACTTTGATTAGGTTAGTTTTACTTTCTTGGTTTAGTGAAATTCATTATCCTTGAAATCTAATAGGGTTTATTATAGTAATAGATTAGAGTCATGTAAATGGTTTGAGTTCTCAAGCATAACAGGCATGCTACCTAGCCAAGTCACCAAATATATTGGCTAAATTAGCCTACATGCCTAGTTTGGAATGAGAACCTTAAAAGAGTCCTAATTGAAGAGTGACCCAATGTCACAAATAGAATATATAATTCAAGAGGAGATCACATAACATTTATAACCTTTTTAAACACTTTAAATAGACTTAAAGTGAAAATTTGGTAATCTTAAGAGACTAGACCATAATCAGGATGTCATGTAAGAATGAGTGGAACAAGCTGGTTGTGCATTTAATAAGTTCACTTGGATAACCCCATAAGCTAAAAAGTGACATGGAAATTATTCCCTTAATTCCAAGACCATACTTTATAAATTTCATATCTTGATGAGTCCTCTATCTCAAGATAGAAGCCTTCAAAGTAGAATAAGCAAATGATGATGGTCATGTAGATGTCAAAATAAAGATAATAAATTAACCATTTGGTGTTTAAATTATTATGGTCATATAGATGTCAATGAAAATCACATAGATGTAAAATATGAGAGTGTAGACATCAAATTTAAACCACAACAAATAGCCACTGGGGTTCAAAAATCCTAAGATGTTTGTGTCGAAATCAAAGATATTCATGTAGATGTCAAATATGGGCACATAGATGTCAAATTTAGGCCTCATAAATTATCCATTTGAGTTTAAATTGTGGGTCCTACGTAGATATATGGTACACATTCAATCATACACAAATATCTAATAGTGCAAGTTAAATTCAAAAAGTCAGAGGATCTAGATCAAAGGCTCAAGTTCATTCGTATATCTAGATCTAATAGTGTGAGTTCAAGTCAAGGAGTCAACATATCCTAGGGACCAATAAGGAAAAGATAGTTTGGCATAAATTGATAGGTCTGAGTTGGAAATTGACAACTAATAAACAAAGGGAAAATCTAAAAGCTTCTATTGGAGGTCGATGAACCAGTTTTCAACCTAGGTGAATGAAGGTTTCAAAGAGCCATGTTGCCATTAGATCTTGATAAAAAATAGATGCAGTCATTCAAGAAAGATGGTCAAGGATAAGATATATCACCATTAAAGTCTAGATAGGACCTCTGGTCAATAATTTAGAACCTATCAACCTTTTTCTAGGATTAATCCATTGATGTGTTCATTGCTCTTTCAAATTGAAGATCCTCATGTACAATAACTTCTTATCTCTCACATGGTTTAGTGGAAAAATAGGTAGTTTTGGGCCTAATATAGAGATCAAACAAAACTAAATGTCTATCAAAATTTTATGGATATTATGACTATGTGAAAATTGATAGATTGGGTTGGTTTTTGATCTATGGTGGACCTATATTCAAGTTGGATCAAATACAAACATAAATATGATTATGGGGAAGTGTCATCTTTTGATATGGTCACATTTTAAATAAATAAGTACTTATGGCCATCCAAAGCATATGCGGCATGAAGCTATCAATTTTGAGATATGAGAAGTTTATCCTCATCAACAGATCAAGTAGAAGGTGGCATGGAATTCCAAGGAGGAGACCTAGAAGATAGATAAAGACAATGGGCATTCAATTCTATTACAAATATTTTAAAATATTTATTCCTTCTTGATAAGATCATGACTCAGTAACCTTTAATTGATGCCAATCCATCATAGCTTCCCCTCTCTTCTCCCCCTTTTTTCTATATATGTTCCATCTTTTTCCACATTTTATCTCTCTCTAAAAGTTTTTAGACAATAAATATCTAATATTTTTAATAGAAATAGACTCTTATGCTTTGGCTTGCTTAGGCTATGCCAAAATTTGTACTGTAACACCTTTTGATGCAATAAAGATTAAATTCCATCATTTTTATAGATTGAGTTGAAGTGTGTTCTATGAATCCATGTACTGTGGTTAAGTGAATATATGCTTTCCTTGCCTATGCCTAAGTTTCCTCACCTTCATTAAGTACTTTTTAGTCCTCATAGGTCATTTTAAGTGCAATATGTAGTTTATTGATTGGCTTAGAAGTGGATATCTACCCTCTTATGCTAGTTTGATAGCTAGTCAATGCTTTATGAAATAATTATGTGGGAATGATATTATTTGGTCTTGAATGTGTCTTATAGTGTGTCTTTTGAAAATTATAAGTGTTCCAATTACTAGTGCATCACCTCATTTATATGATTTCATATATTGTTGTTAGTCTCAATTATTAGTTTATGTCTAGTTTAGTTGATAGATCCAGAAAGAAGCTGACCTTCTCTAGAGGTTTGACCCAAGTTTAGGTGACCCACAGCCTAGGGTTATTCCCATGTTGGAATATGTTTGTGTAATAATACTTGACCAATCTCCTTAATCAATTAAGGTATAATCTAGGATGCCAACAAGTCACAATAATTATTAGCATCATATCCTTTTGGGAGAGGTCAACTCATATTAACCACCATAGGAGGAGGGAGAGATATGAGATGACACTCCACAGGATTTAAAAGTAGTTAATGTGGAGACTTAGTTAATAATTTAAATTGTCTCTTAGGTAAATTGGATAGGATAATCCAATTAGGTTGTTGTGACACTATATTAAACATGGTGGTTGTTTCCTTTTTAACATAAATAGGTTTGACGTTATAGATTGGTTTGATATGAAACTTTTTACTGGATGTAGTCAGTGTGTTCTTTACATACTTAAGCTTTTTTAATGAAATAAGTTTAATTTCTCTATCTCAAACAATATGACATAAGTCATCAAAAATATTGAACTTATTCAAAACAATAGACTCATGTAAAGGATATTTTTTTTTTAAAGATATCTTGAATCTCTTTACATGCCATTGGATTTTTCATTGTGGCTAACATTGTCTTATACATCAAGACATATTCATTAACAGGCTCATTGATTCCTTGTTTTATTCTGGCACCTTATGTATATGACATATTTTTAGTAATGTTGATTGAAAAATGTGTTAAAAATGATTTGCCAAAGGCTTGAATTCTATTACAAATTGTACTGGTAAATCATAAAACTATCTCAAAGCATAGTCCTTTAGACTTCTTGGAAATAATTTAGTCAAAATTTTATCATTTGAACCATAATTAAGGCACGTTGCATAGAAATATTGAAGATGTTGTTTAGGGTCACCCTTGCCATCATAAAGTGTGAACTTGGGTGCAAAAAAACTAATTGTCAAAAGTTTCAAATATATATTAGGTGATAGAGTATTATGCAATACATCTTGTGAATCAGTAGTGTGAGTTGATTTCGTAGCATTTTACCCAAATTTTTTAACCTTAGCTTCCAAATATTACATAACTTGTAAAAGAGTGTGCATAGTAGACCTAATGGGATTATTATTTAAAATTTGAGAAGACACCAAATGGGATGAAAACACAAGTTGTTTTGATGTAGGCTTTGAAAATGATAATTGAGTTGAAGTATTAATTATTCCCATGGAGGATGTAGCAATATTTGTTTGATATTCAAGGAGTAATGTTTTGAAAACATATCTCATGCCCCCACTAGATTTAATATTCATTATTATGCCTGAGGGGAAGGACATTGGAATGGTTATATGATAGGCATATCTAGTAGCCTCATTATTTGTATCAATAAATAATAATGGTTGTTCACTAATACCTTTTGTGTTTTAGCTTCCAATATAGTATTAAGGATCTTGTGGAGATCTTTAGGATTTTCATGAATGCATTCTCAAAATAATGAAATATATTTAAATTGCATTTGATGTACTTGTTCATGATCATTGTTTTGATGTATTTCATTATCCTCATGATCAGATTCATTTTATATAATAATTTTTTCATTATTTCTCTCATTATCATTATTGGCACTTTTATTATTAGCAAAATTTTCCATGTTATTATCTTGAGACAGTTTAGGTGGCCCAAGGGGTAAATGAAGATATTCAATAGCAACACCACATAATATAGGATATGCCTATGTTTCTAGTAAAATATATAATAAATCTAAATAAACACAACAAGCAAAAACCTTTGAAGGTCGAAACCCCTAGAGAAATCTAGTAAATTCATGAGAAGACTCAAAGGTGGTTCACTAAAAATTTTAATATTTTTGGAAATAAAGATTACTATGAAAGAGAGTAGCCTAATAAAACAAGGAGTAAGCTAATACTTTTTGTGTCTAATTAATGAATTTAGATTTTATAGATATTCTAATAAGAAATATTGAATATAAACATGTGAAAAATATAAAAATTACAACATTCAATATTTGAATATTAATAATATGAAGGATAAATTGTACTTAGCTTATACGCTAATGCATAGGTGGATTTGATCAAGATAGGTGTATAAATAGATTATCTGATGATTATGATCTAGTCATTAATTTCTAAAAAATATCTTTTTTCTAACACAAACACTTTCATCACCCTAGGGACACTTTCCACAACACTACTATCTATGTTTTAATGCATTTTTCATATACATAGTATTGAATATTGAATAAAACTTTCACTTGGGTATTTTTATGCTTTTTATTACCTTTAAAATTATGTATTCATATCATGCACATAGGCTCTTGATATTAAAATATAACTCAAACACTATCTTTTCACCCTAGGTTAGGTTACCTTACCAAAAATGGGTTAGTGGTCTCATGAAGTTGAGCTAACCTCAAGGACCCCTATGTCAATCATCATTATCTACATACGCAATACTCTAAAGAGGCATAAACCATATATATTTCATGTTTACTATTGGATTTTATGTGAATAATGGTATAATCTACAAGTGCATGTAGTGATTATCTGGTAACTTGAAAAATATTTCTCATGGGTTGTTCTTTGAATGATTGAGACCTATAATATGATTAATCTTATGATTGTTATAGAAATAGGGAATAATAGGGAAGTATAACTCAGTTGTGAAATTTATTGAATGAGATTGAATAGGCATGTTTTTAGTGTTTTCTAGATGATAATGAATTGGATTTTTTATTGATAGATATTGGTTTTTGGTGGGATCCTTACCCTATTCAGTTTTGACTAGAGCTCTAATGGTCTAAGACATAATTAAGGGCCTAGATCCCCAAGTGATCAACTATCACAAGTACCATAATTAACAACAACAACCATAACCAGTCTAAGAATACCAACAAACAACCATAACCAACTTGAAAATACCATTAATGACCAAAACTAGCCCAAGAATACCAATGATCAGCCATAACTAGCCTTTGATACCAAATTAAGATTTAAACCTGGGTGGTGCTTGAAATAACCAAGTAAATTTACCATCTCACCCATATCTCATCGATTATGATGAATTAGATTTTAATTGTATTTATACCACTTATTTTTAAAATTTCCTCATGAAATGGTCAATGAAACATAATAGGCCAACTCAAATATTTTGGAATGTTTTAAAATTTGATTGTTTATAAGGCAAGAACACTTACATTGGGATAGGGATGGTAACATTAAAGATATTATCCAAGTCTGAATGTAATTGTTTAAGAACATGGTAGGTTTTTAGAGATATTTAATTGATAGAGAAGGATATATATCATAATTTAAGCGTATTATGGGCTACATGTGATCTAGGTAATTAAAATAATAGTTTCAATCTATAAGATAAGAATTTTTGCCTAGTGAGTTGGTGAATGCAATCTCTAATCACCCAAAAGTGGTATTAAAGTGCTAAGAGTGCTACTTGAGAATACTTATCCCTAGCTTATCCCTAGACCTATCTTATATCCTATTATCAAATTTATAGAGCCTTTATGTGGGCCAAAAGCATCCCTAATCAACCCCAAAGTAGTCCTAGATCCTCATTTCAAAATTTTGGCCCTTTGTGCCTAGTGTTCGTCTAGCTAGACACTAGCACCATAATAAGGAAAGTAGCACCACAAGGTGCTAGTATCCCCAAAATGGCATTAATGTCCTTTGCCTTATATTTTCTAAAATGGATATCTTTTCAAAACTAAGACTCCCTAAGGTTGTCATGGACATCTTTTATCACTTGCACAATAATCATAATAATATATATACATGAATTTTAGCCATCTAACTACTAGATGGAAATTAGATGTAAAATACACATTCAAAATCAAAATAATTTTAGCACAATTAAGGATATCAATCCCTATTCTACCTTACTTTTGATTACTACCATCTACAATAACCATAAGATTATATTATCCAGATTTATAGTCTCAAGCACATTCAAGGCACTCAAGGCCACTATCATACTAGCATCACTTATACTTTCACCAGCATTTAGGTGGGGAAAACTAAATCAATCTTGATTTCTCCTTAGAGTATTGGAATGTAGGCAAATCTCTTCACAATAGGGTATTAAGGATGTCCATCCTACCCTACTAATAAACACACTTTTCAACTCATGCCCTAGTTACATGGAGGATTAGGGTTTGCATAATAAATAAATAATTATAAGAAAAATATAAGGTTCCAAAATTCATACATGAAATAACAAACCTCAAATATCCAGACATAGCTATACCCAAAAGCTTAGGGCAGTCCTACATAAAGGACACTACTGCCACTTTTCCAATAATGGTGCTACTATCTATGAGGGGCTCTAACATTGGGATCTAGTTTAAAACACTTAGACAAACTTCTAAATCAATTTTTATCACCTAAATAATCCATATAAGTTATTTTCTAGCTAAGTAATTACTTGCACTATTTATTACTATTTAAAAAAAATTCAAAGCTAGTTAATTCTATAAAAAATAAGTGGTTGTATTTATTGCATATTATTTCTTTGATTTAGTCTACTCAACTCTTTAACAAACATAGGATTTATAATTTCTAATTATTGAAAGGTTGAAACATTTTATAAACTTGACTTACATAGAACATTGCTCCCTAACCCTAGATGCTCCTAGGGTTTGTATCCTTCTTTTTCCTATTTTCATTAGTAGTTTTAAGTTTTTTATATTTCATATATTCTATTTTAATATCTCTATTTCAAATTTTTTACTATATTCCATCTAAAATATCTCTCTCCTTCCATTACGAAGAAGTGCTAGGCTAGGTGGTAAGCCTATTGAGCATATTTATATTCCTGCTATTTGAGCTTATAACATGGATAAGGGACCTATTGTAACTCCCATTGTTGATCCTTCACACCTTGATTATGTGGATTTAAATGATAATGCATCCTAAGATAAACTATAATAAATATCATGTTACACAAATTGGAAATTAGGACACTCTCCCTTCCACTTAATAATGACAACCTAATTGTCAATAAGGATGAGATGCTATAGAGATTCAGAGATAGAATTTTAGAAAAACCCATTGATCATGAAAATTTTTTACAATCCATAATAGAAATTAAGAATAAATCAAAAAATGGTCAATCTTTAACTCCCCCGGCTAATAAAATTATTACACTTATAGTAGGGCCAACTCAGTTAGCACAACCAACTATTATAACTTAGAAAACTTTAGTGATAGCTACACCTATTATGGATAGTTCCTCCACTTCATATGTATAGTCCCTTATGCATGAGGTTCATACTCTATAGTCTAAGGTCTTACATCTTGAAAAGGGAACCACTAGGCCATCACATGCCTTGGATTTTAATGTTCTCTTACATACACTTTTGGAACATCACATAGTGATAACACACTTAACATATGGATTCATGACATGTAAAAATACATTGCATGAGGGTGAGGGTGACCCAGAGAACCATGTTTGATATTTTCATGTGGCATGTTTGTACTATGTATTCAATGATTGGCTTCTCACAAAGTTTTTTCCATATAGTTTAAAGGATTATGACTTACAATGGTTTTATGAATTATTGAATCAATATTTAATAACATTCAATACTTTGGTAGACATTTTTTTATCACACTTCTTCATAAAAATTAGTGATAAGATCTCATATGTTCAAGTTGCATAATTGAAACAAATTTTAAATGAGCCTATTTCAAAATACGTCTTATGATACAAGTTTATATTAGCTAAATTGACTAGTCTTAGGTAGGTAAAGAGCTTTAGGACATCTTCAAATGGATTTTTATCATATCATTACATAAATATATCTTGTATTAGAAGTTTCCAAAATTCATATATTTGTGCCACATAGTAAAATAAAGACAAGTCAAACTTTTATCAATAGGCAAACTAAAATATATAATTGGATCCGAATCAACTGTTAAGATTTCTAGTAAGCCTCCATAAAAGATAAGGTCAATGTAAAACAAGAGTAATCAAAAGGCCATAGTTAACATAGCTTTAGATTAATCTCCTCATTTGGTTTTATTAGGTCATCCATATAGAGTCTTTACCAACCTTACAGAATCACCAACATGGGTTTTACAATAGATCTTATAATTCAATGTCATATATCTCCCTCTCATAAAATAGGTTGATATGACATGATATATCATAAAAAATTATGATTCTAATGCATTATAAAAGTATCACAGGGCACCAGGATATACAACAAATAGATGCATTAGCCTAAAACATAAGATACAATATTTGATTGAGACTAACATTATTTATGTGGGCACACCTATCAAAGCACCAAAAGTGTAATAAATGGAAGCTAAGACATTAAAGATATTTTTATATCCATTTCAAAATCACACAACGAATGAGGCAGGGAACACTTCAGGTGTTCATTACACATATCAAGCACATCTACCACCCACTTTATATCATACTATTATAGAGGAGGCACACCCATTGCATAATATCATTGGTATGTATCATAATAAAATTCTAACTAGACCAATATTACCTTCTCAAACTAAGGGATTGTTGGTGATGATATAGATTTATATGCACTCTCTATATGATCCTACATAGATCATCATCCTATCTAGAGTGTTATGATTGATAATAGTTCAAACATTAGCATGTGCACCATCACACGTTTACAACATTTGGGGTATTCAGAGTAAGATATTTCCCTTATAGACATAGTTATCAGTGGTTTTAGTGGTCATGTTAATAACTCCATTAGGGAGATTGTGCTTCCATTATAGGTTATATAAGTACATGTGGCCACTTGGTTCTTAATAGAAACTAGTGTAGGTGTGTTTGATATGTTATTGGGTAGTCCATGGATACAATAGCTATGATCCATCCCATCCATAATGCATAGATGCCTACAATATATACATGAAAATTAGGTAGTCATACTTGACAGTCTTCCATATGAGTATCCTCTACCTATTCCACATGTAGTTATATCACATTTACTAGTTAAAACAAAGTTACTAGTTACAACACAATTATCAGTTATAGTTTAGAGCACAATTCTTATTGATACACCACATAGTTTAATAGAGCTACTAGTGTAGGTGAGGTATACTCCTATAGTATTGACACATATGCATAATTTCCCATAGAGACCATTATTAGAGAGAAACCTATATCAGATATATGTTGTAGATTCTAGAAGGCCTCCCTATAGTCACTTTTTATTGAGATCAATATTATTGAGCTATCAAGGTTCTTAGCATATGACACTTATTCTACCTACATCTTATTTAACCAGATGGGTTGTTAAGATCCATATAGTTCATAAGACACCACATTTAGTGCCACAAATTCTTAGCGTCCCTACATAGGTAGATAAAAATATAGATCACTTAGTATAATAGATTATGGGACCAAAACTACCCTTTCACACAACATGCATGATCATAATTCCCTTATTTAATATAGGCCATAGTGATAATGAGTCTCCCATGAGACTCATCGGTTATTATTTTACCCTCTTAGTATACATACTTTACATTTCTCTTATTCTTTGTCAATAGTTCATTTTCATGTTGCTCGTATATATCTTATTTAAAAAAAATCCAACAATAATATAATATTTTAAAAATCACAAAAACATTCAAATATTACTTAGAGAATAAAAATTTACATATTGAATGCATTGATATGTTCACATTTATTATATTTTATAGATGCTATATATGCTAGCTATATTATTATATTCATTTTTATCATACATTCATGCTTCACTTGTTCTTGTTGAGTGCTTGTAGATTGCTACATAACTTAAGTCCACTACATTAATCTGGACTTGTTACGATTTACCCATTAGGGGCAATATATCTATACATAGGGATTCACTTGACACATTCTCCCACTTAGGGGCACCCTATACACAATTTTGACTACCAGGTTTTTATCTTTCTATACTCTACATCACATCTTTAGAATTGTTACATCTTGATATTGATCATGTTACTCTTAGATTTTTTGTTGGCTATTACTACTTTAGACTCAACATATATATCCTAGCTATTACATAGATTTGTATTCCATATTCATGCATACTTTTATTTATATATTTCCTAGTTTAGACTTGAGATTATATACTTATTATAATCTAGTTTACACTACTTCTATTCAATATATGTATGATCTAAACATTTTCCCATGTCCTTGTGTGTGCCTTTATTGATTGTGTGTGCAGATACTTGAAAATGTACTTTTATGTAGCTCTAATCTAACTTGATTATTAATTGCTTATGTGAAAATTTGAACATGTCCTTGTATATCTTATTTTTCTTAGATTTAGTGACATGTGCCCATGTCCCTTGTATTGTGGCCCCTTGGCCTAGTTTGTGTGCCTCACGTGTTTTGTATGTATGATTTATTATATGCATCATGGACAAGACACTTGTATTTTCTTGTTACACACTAGTTTTTGATGCCATTAGGGACTTCATGCGTCTACCTTTCCTACTTGGTTGCCATGATGGACATCATTCCCCATCCCCCTAGGTAGCTACCTAATTATTATTCATATTTGTTTTTATATACATTGTTACATATATCTTGATACCCTTGTGAATGCTAGCCATGATATACATCTTAAATTACATACTTATATGAAAATATCTTATGAAGTTATGTATGCACATAATATTGGATTATTATGCAGTTATCATATATACTCTAGCTAACACATATTTTATAGAGCTTTTTATTTTGAGGAGAATTCTTTCATAGGTTCAACAACTCCCATCAAAAGAGGGGGAATTTAAAAGAATTTTTCATAGAGATCAGGATCTTATACTTCACTTACAATACATTTTCCATCACATAGGCTCAATTATAAAAAAATAGACACAAGTAAACACAATGGAAAAATAATGATCCCAAAAGTAGTATAATTGCATAGAAATCAGATCATAAGGACACTAACACCCAAATTGGGATACTAGAACCACATTTTAAAAAATGATGCTATTGTACAAGATATGGTTCTACTATTTAGTAGCCTTAGTTTTATAAAAACCCACATTGGCCAAAAAAGTATAGTAAGGTTTGCACAAATTTAGTTACAAATTTATCATTTTTGCTCAATTTTACTCAAATTCATACTAGTTCAGCTAAGATTCATATTAGTTTCCTTAGATTGGGAGCATAATGTGTGGCATGAATCTTATCATATTTAGTTTATATAACTATACACACTTATTACAACTCAGTCTAGAATCCATATGCTTAGATATCATAATTGGGGGCATGTGTCCAACACATTATTTACGTATGCTCACTTACACACTGGTTGATCAGATGGAATGACAAATTCCTTGCCATTATTTATTTTTTATACACCTAACATAATATTTTAGGTTGCACACCAATTTCATGACTTAATCCATTTGTAGTAGTTGGCATTCTTGAGTGTCTTGGAGTCATCTAATATACTTGAGTGGCCATAGAGATAACATACATAGTTAGATATACCTAGTTAGACATTTATATTACTTTTTAGAGTTTAGTTTTATATGCATATACTATAGATGGGTGGGAAATGATGAAGTCATATTCTATTTGAGTTCTTAAGCCACCTATATGAGAGGTTTATAAACATCATCAGTCTAATCCAAGCTATTCATAAGTCATGATCCACCAAATAAGGGTGGGAAATGATGAAGTCAAAACTAGATTGAGTTTTTGAGCCACCCACACATGAGGATTGAAAAATCTATTATCTTAGTCCAATATATTCACTGATTGATCACTATATACACACACATAGCTTGTCACTAGGTTCATGAATTGGTTTACATACCTAGTGAAGTGTATTCATTCTTTTCCTCTTTCCCATCTCTTTACTAATTTTTAATTATTTACTCATTTTAGTGTTTTACTTTTAATATCTCTTAAGTAAGGACTGATTTATGAATGTTTCACTTATAGGACATGCATTTGAGCATGCTTCACATATTTAGACCCAAATTCATGGGATTCACCTCCTAGGTAAGTCCAAATATGCTTCTTTTTCTTTTATCCTAGTCATTTTTATTTATTGCATTTCTAGAATAAATAGGGCACAAATATAATCACCCAAAAGTGGCAATTACATGCTAAGAGTGCTAATTGAGACTACCTATCCCTAGGTTCACTCTAAACCTATCCTAGATACTATTATCACACTTATCCAACCTTGATGAAGACCATAAGCATCCCTAGTTATCTTAAAAGTATTCCCAGACTCTCATTTCCCTATCCTAGCCCTTTGTGCCTAGTGTTCTGTGAGCTGGACACTAGCACCACATGGTGCTAGTGTCTCCAAAATGGCACTAATGTCATTTGCCCTATATTATCCCAAATAGATATATTTTCAAAATTAGGAATCCATAAATCATTCTAAACATCTTTTATCATCTAAAAAATCATCAAAATAGTATATATACATGACTTTTATCTATTTAACCACTAGATAAAAATTAGATGCAAAATACACATTCAAACTTAGAACAAGTTGAGCACAATTAAGGTTATCAATCCCTATTCAACCCTAATTATGGATACTAACATCTATATCATCCCTAAGCTTAGATTATCTAGATTTCTCATCTCAAGCACATTGAAATCATTCAAGGGCATTATCATACTATCATCACTTGCACTTGCACCAACAGTTAGGTAGGGAGAACTACATCAATATTGACCCCTCCTCAGAGTATTGGTATGTAGGAAATTATCTTCATAGTTGGTGTTGAGGATGTTTGACTGTAACAAACCATTACAATAAAATCCCATAGTATTAGTGAATCTTCCCACTAGGATATTAACACCCCACCATGATTTAAACAATCCCAACCTTGGGATGGTTGTGTTCCTCCATGTGCATGTTGGAGCCCTAAAATAACACTACCATGCCAATGTTACCACTCAAGACTTGAGACTCAAACATGTTTTGGTGATCTGATACCACTTAGAATGATATTACTTCACCAAATAATTAGAAATACAATAATATATCATAATTATATGGAAATATAGAAGAAAGTATGAATAATAGATAAGCCACTTTGAGGGGAAAACCTCTTAAATGCTTGCAATAAAAAATGAATACTCAAATATGATGATGAAAAACTAACCCTAACTCCTATATATAGTCTACCAAGGCCAAAAACAACCCATAGGTTGACCTTCTAAAAATATGAATGCATAGAAAAATGTAAAATAATATGAAAAATGGTTATGCAAGCCATAAGTTGGCTACACATATCCCTAAACATGCCAATGATTAAGGGAGTAGCTTGCCCCTCTCATTCAAAAAAACATTATCCTCAACATTAAAATAATCTCAAATGTTATTGCATGAAGGATTCATCCTCCCAAGTAGCATCTTTAGAAGGTAAATTCTTCCATTTGATCAAATACTCTATAACTAGTCTAGACCATAGCTTCCTAGTGCACATTTAAAGGACTACTTTAGGATCAAGAATAACCCTCCCTTCCTCATCTAATTATGGTAACTTAGTTTGAGTGGTAACTCTATATCTAATGACCTTCTTAAGGAAAGATACATGAAATACTAGATGAATGCAAGTGGATGGAGGAAATTCTAGCTTGTAGGCTTGTTGAGGTCAACATACCCCCATTTCAAAAAAATGAGGACCCATGTTCAATTTTTTAAAATTATACTATAAATTGGGAATTCAACATGATCAAAGTGAATTATTGAGTATCATGTATTGATTTAGCTTACATTGACATGCTATCACATAATCTTTATTTGATATTATCTAATGTTGCTAACATTTGGCCTATGTATTTCCATCTTCAGGATCAATGGATCTTCATAAGAATGAACAAATGCTCATGGATTTATTCTTCATTGTTAATTTGACCCTTAGTTGGTCAATTAATATGGTCCCATTTAAATCCAAATTTAAATGACATTTAAAATATTAGTCTAAATTACTTTAGCCTAAGTTCCTATTAAAATGGATTTATATTTTTGATTGGTCACTTTATTTCATTTTTGACTTAGTTTAATTTTAGCCTAAGTTTTGATCAAGTTTATTAATTCATTAAAACTTTAGTCTAAAATTTATGCTAATTCATTATATGTCCCAAGCTTATTCTTTGATTTTACTATTCATAGGGATGAAGCACGTAGGGCTACCAAGTGTTGAAACCTTGCTCAATCAGATCAAAGACCAATGTCACATGGGCAATCTCCTAAAGTCAATAATTCAAGATCAAAGATAAATGACATGAATTCAACCATGAAGATGGAGATATAATGGTGAACATGAAGTAAATTTTCTAAAGAATCCTAAGATTGAACATGATAATAACAAGTGCCACAATCATGGTAAATTGGTAGTAGGTCACTGGCTCATGTTTGATCGAATGAATAAATAGTAGAAAAATAACCTACATTTGATTATGCATTTATTAGATCAATGGTGCACATTTAATCATATACATCAAGGATCAATGACATGCATTAATCTTACAAATGGAGATCAATGATGTGAATCAAGTCAAGGAGTCAATAATCCTAGATTGTATGTAAGGCTACCATATGGAATAAGAGCATTAACTAGATGGAGACTGATAACAAGGTACACAAATTGAATACATGGTTACCAAGTGTCAAAATCTCAAAATCCTAGATCAAAGATCAATGGACATGTTGAAATTCAAGGCCAAGAGACTCCCAAAGAGATCGATGAAGTGAATTTAATCAAATTTCTAGGGGGCACAAGATGATGACACATGTTCGAAGCAATAATGATAATATTTTAAAAGTAAATAAGTAATGTGGTAATGGGATGCCACATAGGTAGACATGTTAGATCAAAAGATTTTGTGGACCCAAACATGTAAAGGTATAAATATGAGATCAAAATATAATTTAAGTCACCAATCAAATACTTCAAACTTGTATGCCACCATTAAAGCTCTGGTAAACCCTCCACAAGCTCTTATATGTACAAAAAGCCCTAAATTATTCTTGTATTCAATATTTTAAGCTAAAAGAGAGAGAGATTGAGATATATCAATGGTAACCTATGGACCTACTTCAAATAAAGTAGTTAAATTATACCCTCCATCAGATGTAGAGGGTAGAGTGTTTAAAGATACAAAGTTTGTGGCTTCTTCATTAAATACTGGAGATAATAATTTCTTGAGCTTATTTTAAACCATTGATAACTAGGGAATTTTGACTAGGGAAGAGGAGAAGCTACTCCTAGTTAAGAGACTATATGATGACATCATGGTACTTTAGATGACAAGACTCTATTATGTTGCTGCCAAACTAGAGGTATTACACTGTATCGATGTTCTTAGTCCTATTTTAAAATATGCTAAAATTGATAAGGGTATGCTTATTCATGAACCTAGTCTAAGGAAAATAACATATATATCCTCTATTTCCTTTGAATCTTACTATAAATTACTAATGCCCCAAATATACCTGGCATACATTTATGCATTGGCTGAGAAACATACCATGATGAACATCCTAGCTAAATGGTTAGAAGCTAGTAATAAGGTCATTATAGACCCAAATAATAAAATCTCTGTGAGCCACTTCAAACCAAGAGTTATAATGGTTATGACCATGTTGAATAAGTTATATATATTTTCACATACTGCACATGTGGAGCCAATATGGGTGCTTGTGGTATATTTCATTATAGAGGAAATGATAGTACTTCCTTTAGGTGAAATCATTAGTATTTCCCTAAATAGATAGATTTATGGGATTAAAATAAAGAAGATGACTGCATTATTCATAATGTCATATTTTTTAGATGCCTTGTGTGCCATAACCAAAATCCCCAACCAAAGAGAGTGGTCTCCCAATGGTACCCAAACTATGTCCCAATATTACTCCAAATTACATATTTACAAGTATAGGGACCATATCTAATTCATCTATGATTGTGTATATCCTACATTGAACCAAGCCATCAATGGTATCCCCATGATGATGATAAGTCATTTAATCAAGAAGTCCATTGAGACAATGGGTGATATCTAGCTATATCCTGATTTCACCATTATTAAAATAGAGGGACTCAAAGTACCCCCCCTTAAATTGCTAGTATATGTGCCTAAAAATTTGGAAGAATAAGAAGTTGCATATCAATTGTTCATTGGAATATATGGGATTTTCAAGATCAAGAATAAATGACTTTTCCATTATTTTCCCATGACAATTGGCAAAACCATTTTCAGACAATGGGACCATATTGAAGCTACTTCAAAACATATGCTTTCCTTCAATTTATAGATATATGAACATAGACAATGGGATCCCTATGGTAGAGTAAAGGAACACTTAAAAAATAAAGACATTCTAACTATCTTATGATCATGAACCTAGTGCATTTGAATTTGTGTACACTAAGGCAACCACTTATTATGAAGTTGCTAGAAGGCTAAAATAACATAATATAAAACCTAAATCTAGATTATTAAGAGATCATAAGATGGAAGATAGGTGGCAACTTGGTCCTAGACAATATCATTTGGTAGATGTTGGTAATTCTAAGATTCCCCAAAATGATATTAAAATAGAGCATAGGCATAAATAAAGGAGACCAAGTAAACTTTGTTCAAGCTCTTCAGTCCTTGAGTCTTCTCAAATAACAAAACAAGATTTACCTCAATAGGAGGTTCATATGATAGCTTTGGATCCACAATAATATATTGAAGATGCATTAAGAATACTCTTCATGAAATATGAATTAGAAACTGATGCAGAGGAAGAAAAGGTTGAGGAATCTAAGCAAGAAAAGGGAAAAGAGAAGTCATTGAAATTAATGGTCATTGATCCTCCCAAAAGGAAAGATGAGATTGTAATTGTCTCAAGGGCAAAGAAAGCAAAAATTTTCATCACTCCACCTTTGAAAAATATAAACCTATTTAGTGAGGATAATGCAATCTATGGTCCATCTATACCTAAATGGTTCATATATGAACCAAGGATGGAGAAGCTTCCTATTGCTTATCACCCATGGGCTCTAGTAAAGACTATATGCATCCCCTTATAATAAGAGTTGAAGATTTGGATCCTAGTATTTCAAGATGAAGAATAAAGGAAGCTTGATAATTCAACACCATAAAAAAACCAATTAAAAATAGTGGTCCCAATTGAATTTATGGCCCAGTCTTTAGTGGGAGTCATATATGACCTAACTACTACTATCCTACAAAGAGTGACTGAGACAATTGTCATGGAAGAAGGTCAGGAGGTTATACATGAACAGGTTGAGCCTTTGTTCACCTAACTCAGAAGAGTGAGTGAAGACCAAGGCAAGCCCCCATATATGAATATGTCCTATATTTATCCCAACCTCAGTCAGAAATGCTACAGGCTGCCATTAAAGGACTAAAACATGAGAATAAAAATATAAAGGAACAATCTATTTTATCATCACCAATGGACATTATTAATAACTTTAAAGCAACTATATTTGAGACATTTAATTATTTAAAGGTAGTAAGGTCCAAATTTTACATATTAAATAAACAAAATGTCATGGCTCTAAACTAAGTCAATCAGTGGCAAGGTTCTAACAAGAAAATAAAGGCACTAGTCAAAGTACTAATAGAGAACTAGATCCATGAGCTTAAAATAGTCAACCCATCACTCTTGAATATGGATATGGTAATCTTGATGGAGAAGATTAGGGACATAAATAAGTGGCTAAAAATCATGGAAAGTCTCTCAAAATACTTCAAATAATTAGAGGATAGAATGATACATATATTAGGAGGTTTGATCAAGGATCCGATCATTCCTAGTCAAACAAGCCTAATAACTGATGAAGAGTTGCAACATAGAGCTACCCGGTTCACCTAAGAGGTTAAGAATAAAAGAAAGGGCACCATCGGGGATGATAACAAATGTATTTTGAACTTGACTTTGATATAAAATGAAAATATTAGTAATGTTAGGTGAATTAAAGAAGCTATGGACAAAGTTGATGAAGTCTTCAAAGATTTAACAAGGCAAGAAGAGGAGATATTCATAGAGACAATCAAAAATCTCAAGTTGATTGATGAATAATATGAAAAAAATGAAGATGTTGGTATAAAATTAAAAATTTGTAGTTGTAGGGGCATCTCAAAGTCAACTAAGTTGACATAGAATATATTTTTATATGAAAACCATGAAAATATTTGAAAAGAATATACTATTTTGTAAAATCATGTGCATTGTGTAATGCACATGGATTATAGGTTAGTCATATTTTAAAAGTGTCATTGGTTCTAAAATATTTGTAAAAAGGACACCTATCCTTGACACTTGTCTAATTATCATTTGATAATGACTAATCGACATACCCCATAGTTTGATCTTTCAACCTATAAAAGGGGGTATTATCATTGTAAAAAGGGAGGAAGTTTTTATAGAAAAATTATTCTATAAATTTTGGAGCAAGTAATACAAGCAAGATAATTTTATGAATATTGTCTCATTATATTTTTTTATCATGGCTACTTCCTTAAATCTCTATCCTGATGTTTAGATTTGAATTACTTTTATGAATTCTAGATGTTTATTAATGCAGAGTTGTTAATTTGAGCTTTGCACTAGGTTGAATGAAAGTTGTTAGATTAATTTCAATATCATTGCTTTTTTGAAAGATGTGCAAATGCAATTTTCTTGTTTAATTAAATCTTTAAAGTGAATTTGATTTATAATTTTCATGTTTTCAAATATCCTTAGACATTTGCCTTGCATATGATATGATTTATACTTTTGGTAATTTCATGTCATTTGATGGTTTGAAGATGCATATATTTGATGAAATTTGATTTTTATTAAGATGTTTGGACTAAATAAATAAAACATCCTTCTTTCTACCTTACCCTACCTATTTTCTCATTTTGTGATTAAATCAATGTATTTTACTTTCTCATTATTAATATTCATACTAGATTAGAATTTAGAGTTTATATTTTGATCATTATTTGTTAGACTTAGCTAGAATAACTTTAGATTCTTCACAAAAATTTAGGACCATGGTTGCTCCCAATAACCACTTGCATTATCATTTAGTGAAACAATCAAATAGCTTAGCCACTACTCCATCACATATCTTAGGAAGATCAAAACCAACAAATAATGCAAAAGATTATTTGAATCTTTAAATGAGAAGTGTTTTCAACACTATGAGAACCCTATGATACATTTACATGCATCAATAGGCCTTTGGAATTGGCATTATAAGGAGGGTCTAAGCTAATGATTTGTGAATTTGAAGTATTTTAAACTAATTTTAGTGATTTTTGTTCAAAGATCAGTTGATTATTTGCATATTTGTGTTTTCATTAGCTTAGATTTATAAAGATCTTTGATATTCATAATTTTAGACCAATCTTTAGGCTTATTTAGCCAAAGATAGTTATTCTTTGAAGATTTATGTGAAATTGTTGCAAAGGTTGCTTAAGCTTGTGAATCTAACATGTTTAAGGTTAGTGATAGTGATTTGGTGTAAAGATCATTGATATTCATAAGTTTGGATGTATATTTAAGATAATATAGTTAAAGATAGTTTTTCTTTAAAAGTTTTGTATGAATTTGTGATTTTTTTTTTTTGAACTTAGAAAGTTAAATGTATAAATATAATTATTTATAAAAATTGAACCATTCTTTGTAAATATAAAGTTTCTACATTGTATTTTGAACAAGATTTGGATTCTACAAACTAGAACTACCATGAATAAGAACTAGGTCAACGTTTGAGACAAGGCTACCTCTTATTTCCTTAAAAATTCATAGGAAAACAATAGTGGATAAATGTAAACATAGAGTTTCTAAATCTCAACTTACTTCACCTATTTATACTAATTATATTCAATCTTCATCAAGGTATGGATTGGTTAGATGGATCTTCTATCAATGTGCTTGGTCAGGTACATGACTTACCAATAAATTTGTAATAATATTTATCTTCATTTAGTCATGTAGGTTTTGTTATTCCTGAAGAATATATCAAGTCTTTTAAAGCTACCTTAAGATTGTTAAATGTTGTTCATGAAGATGTTGTTTGTAATTTGTTTCCTTTTACCTTTAGAGATGAAGTATATGATTGGTTTCTTAATCTTCCTAAAAATTACATCATCAATTGGAATTATCTCAACAATTATTTCATTGATTAATTTGGAAAAATCTATAGTCCCTATGTTTTATATCAATAGTTCACTATGGTTAAGAGAGATTCAAATGAAACCATTAGAGCTTTCAATGCTAGATTTCAAAAGATGTTTAGCATAAATATAACTCTCTATAAACTTTATGAAACTTTATCTTTAGATATTTATAAGGATTCTTTAGATCTAATGAATTTTGTATTTTTGAAAAGAGTTGTTGGGGTCATAAATACATTAGCTTTGGCCTATGTTAAAGTTGTGATAATTAGTGATCAAATTCAACCCCAGGGTCAATTAGCATATGATATTCCTAATATCAATCCTAATTTTCCTATGTTGAATATTATCCCAAATGATAATTAGAACATGCTTGATTTGAATCAAAATCTAGTTTTAAACTAATTGCCTTTGAGTCATGCTCATCCTGGTCAGAACCTAGGATTGATAAATAACTCTAAAAGTGGATCCCATCCATAAGATTAATGAGCTATGGTGCCAATATCTAATAATATTACTCAAGTCCATAATTTATAGGCACCTAATAATGAAAATGACTCCATATTAAAAATGGTTTAAAAAATAAGCACTGATTTTCTTTAGTTACAAAGACAGGTAGGTAACACTGGGGAGAATTCCAACAAAAACTATGCTTATCAAAAGTTTAATAGACCTATGAATAGGTTTCATAATATCAATAAAAATAATAATAATGAGTCATCTACAACTAAGAACATACCTGAAATAAATATTTGTGATATAGCTTTAACTAATTATTGCAGGGTTCATAACACTACAAAACATGGTGAATTAGACTATATAGAATTTTGTAATGCTTTTGAAGTATTTAAAGATGAATTGGATACATTTGAATTTATGCCTAATAAAGATAATGTTGTAGGGACATCTTGCTCTTTAGAGACATCTAAGTCTTTTGAAGTAACTCTTATAGTGGAAACCTTTCATTTTCCATTTTAAGATGAGAATGAACCTAAAGATACTCCAGAGGAGATTCATTCCTTTCAACAGTATTTGTAGAAGACTTATCCATTGAGAAATAGATGAAAAAAGCAACAAATGACAAGTTCTACTGCACCAAACAACATTGATACTCCTAATCCCAAAGCAAATAGCAATCTAGAACCTCCAAAGGGAAGTAACACTAGAAATAATGCTGATTTATCTAGTTCTTCTACCAGGGGTGGTTATAACATAGTAGAGGATATGAAGAAAATTAAATCTAATATCACATTGCATGAATTGACTTAGATAAGTGAACATAGATACTTATTGATAGAATATTTAACTAAAAAACCTAGTAAATCATAGAAATCTACAAATGCAAATGTAGTAATATATAATAATAAAATAGAGGTTCCACCATTTTTTCTAATAATTAGAGTTTTTGGGAAAAAATTTCATAATTTTTTGTTAGATTCAAGTGCCTCTACAAATATTATATTAGAAAGTATTTATGAAAATATTGGTTTAACTCCTATTAATTTTGATAGAGTAGTGAATCAATTAGACAAATCTAGAGTTAAAGTGATTGGTGTAGTGTTAAATGTGCATACACAACTTTTTTTGAAACTAAGAGTGCATCAATTCATTGATATTCAAATTGTGGACATTCCAAAAGCTTATGGGATTTTGATTAGCTGAGATTGGACCAAAGATTTAAATGGATACATGTCAACTGATTGCTCTGACATGTGGCTACCATGGAAGGGATTTCCTAATCAAATTCAGATTGAAAGAGAACCAAAGATGAAACATATGATCACTAAATATAATGTAGGTCAATTTGGTTAAATCTAATTTAGGGGTTTACACTCTTGACACTCATCATGTATGTAATTCTAAGGAATCTCATCTTATACCTAGACTTTGGAAATTATATGTTGATGGTGCTAGATGCAAATTTGGGTCTGAAGTAGGAATAATTTTAATCAATCCCATTGGGAAAGAATATAATACTTTAAAAAAAATTAGTTTCCTTGCACTAGTAATTTGGCAAAGTATGAAGCATTAATATTAAGATTATAATTTTTTATTAAATACAAGGTCAAATAAATAATAGTATATGGTGATTCTAAACTAGTAGTCAATTAGGTCAAAATCAAGTATCAATGCAAATTGTCTTATCTGAAGAAATACAAGTTTAGAGTATGGGACTTGATTGAATATTTTGATGCTTTCAATATTATTTCAATCCCTAGAAAAGGAAACCAGTCTACTAATGAACTAGCTTTAGTTGTAGCTAACCTAATGCCAAATCAAGATTCCCAAAGGCTTAATATTGAATTGGTCCCATATCCCTCTATACCTGACAATATTAATCATCTGCAAGTGTTTAGTGATGACTAGTATATCATTGAATTCATGAACAACTAATGAGTGCTTGAATCTCATATTATTGATGAGGTCAATGAGAATTCTCTTGATGATGATAGAATTGATGAAAAGATGATACAATTGAATGATAAAAAGATTACCAAAGGCCTGATTGACTTGGAAAATCTATTTGACAAAGATAAGTTAGCTAAAAATGCTAAAGTTCTTATGGTAAATGGGAAAGACTATAATGTAGTTAACATAAGAACTCAAGGTCAACCTTAGCTAGTAAACCTTGGTACAACATGCATAAATGAAGAATCTAGAAATTTTAGAGACTTACTAACCAAGTACAAGGACATTATTACATGGTCTTATGGAGACTTAAAGATCTTTGATCCTTGAATTATCACCAATACCATTCCTTTGAAAGAGGCTTATAAACCATTCAGGTAGAATGAAAGACTGATTAATCCTATTTTATAACCATTGATTTATAAAGGGGTTAAGAAATTAGTAGATGTAAAAATAGTTTTTCCAATTAGACATTCTACTTGGATAGCTAATCTAGTACTAGTTAGAAATAAAAATGGCAAGACTAGATTATGCATAGATTTTAGGAACTTGAAAAATATTCTAAAAATGATAATTATCCTTTGCCATCCCTTGAATAGGTAATTCAAATTGTTAGTGGTTCTGCTATGATATCTTTCCTAGATGGTTTTTTAGGTTATAATCAGGTACTTGTTAACAAGGAAGATAAATCAAGACTACATTCACAATAAAATGGGGCACTTTTGCTTACAAGAGGATGATTTTTGGACTCATCAATGTGGGATCAACCTTTCAGAGAGATATGGACCATGCCTTTCATGTTCTCATAGGTAAATGTATCATTATATATATGGATGATTTGACAGTGTTTTCCAATAATAGGAAAGATCACATAATGAATTTACAATAAGTATTTGAACATTGTTGAAGGTATGGAATTTCCATTAACTTTGAGAAAAGCATATTTTATGTAACTAAAGGGAAATTAATAGGATATGTGATAATTAGAGATGGGATTTCTGTAGATCCAGATAGAGTCAATGCTATATCTAAAATACAACCCCCAAATAGTAAAAAGGAGCTAAAGTCTTTCTTTGGGAAGATCAATTTTTGTAAGGAAATTCATTTTCAATTTTGTAGAGATTTTGAAACCACTCAATGACATTATAAATAAATATACAAAGGTTGAATGGAATGAAGAAATTAAGAAATCCTTCAAGGATATCAAGGAAGCAATAGGATAAGAACCTATGCTGATAAGTCCTAACTTTATAAAAGATTTTTATCTTTATTATTTTACTTTTGAACATACTATATTAGCTGTATTAACTCAAAAAATTGATAAATGTGATCATCCAATTTAATTTATGAGTACTAACATCAAAAATGTTGAGTTAAATTATTCCATAATTAATAAACAAAAATTTTCTTTGGTTAAGGCAGTAAAAAAGTTTAGACACTATATTCTTAGGAATAAAGTGTATGTTATATTGCCAGAACCTGCTACTAAACTCATGCTGAGTCAATGTGAGTTAGGAGAAATAAGAGGTAAGTGGATGTACACACTCCATAAATATGATCTTGAAATAAAAATTTCTAAATTAGTGAGGTGTTAGGGATTAATTCAATTGATTGATAACATTAATCCAAGATTGAACATCATATAGGTTGACCAACAGTAGTTTCAACCAAATGACTGGTATGATGTAATCATTCATTTCTCGATAAATATTTCTTATCCTATAGGATTTATTAGAGAATAGATAATATATTTGAGTCTCAAATCAACTCACTTCTTGATCTAAGATGAGATACTTTATAAGAATAACTACGAAGGAATATATTTGAGATGCATTTCAAAGGAAAAATAAACTAAAATATTAAGTACGTTTCATGAGAAAATTAGGAGTGGACACTCATCTGGGAGAATAATAGATTAAAAAATCCTAAGGGTAGGATATTATTAGCCAACCATTTTCAAGGATGATCACAATCATGTCAAGGAATGTCATCAATGCCAAATATTCAATACAAAGGAACCTAAAGTAGTTATGCCCTTGAGGCCAAATTTTAATTGACAAACCATTTTCTCAATGGAGTTTGGAATTTATAGGGGTTATCAACCCTAATTATTTATCTAGACACAAGTTTTTTCTTAATACCACATATTATTGTACAAGATGGACATAGGTAGTAGTAAAAAAAATAGTGTAGGACTAAAGATGTTATCAACTTCTTAGAAGAGAACATTTGCACTAGGTTTGAGAAACCAATATCATTAGTCTATGATAATGGATCAACATTTACATCTATAGAGATGACTGAGAGGGCTTATGAAAATTAAATAGCTCTTAATTTTTCATCTAATAATTACCCTTTGGATAATGGAGTTTTAGAGTCTACAAACAAGAATCTGATGAAAGCTATTAAGAAGTCTGTAGCTTAACAACCAAGAACATGGAATAAATTACTAAATTATGCTTTATGGGTAGGTAAAACCTAAGTGAAACAAGATAAAAAAGTATCACCATTTATATTATTATATGGACAAGAATTAATCTTTCTAATTATTCTCAAATTGCTAATTTACAAGTTTATACAAGAGTATATGGAAGGAGATCAAGAATATACCAATTATAGGTTGCTTGATATCATCCAAATGAAGGATGTTATAGAAGAAGAATTTTATAATTTTATAAGAGATCAAACCACTACCAAAATATGGTTTGAAAAATGGTCAAAGATCAAGGTGTTTAGATAGAGAGACCTAGTTCTCCTATGGGACAAAGCATCTAAGCCAAAAGGAAAACATGGAAAATTCACTCCTTTGTGGATTGGCCCTTACCAAATTGATATGAAATTGGGATAAAACACCTTTAAGCTCAAATAATTGTAGGGAGTAGAGTTCACTTTTCCAACCAATGGGTAGTATCTCAAGCATTACTTCTATGCTAATCTACCTCAAGTCTTCATGGAGTAATATGTAAGGTTAGTTAGATTTAGTATAGGTAGGTTTAGATTAGCTTCATTTTTATCCCTTGTTTTTAAATATTTATTTTCTTATTGTGTGTTTGATTTATTTTATTTATTCTATCACTTCTAATAAGTCTTTTCCAAGATAGGTCTTCAAGCTCCAAATCCATCTCAATGCTAAAAAAACTTCATAAACCAAGAATGCAGATATGACTCTTAAAAATTGAATGATCATGGATTTTGGAAATTCTAAGCTTAATGTTATATTTATAATAAATTGGTGAAGATTGATATATAGAATAATTGTTACTTAAAAATATTAAACCTTATTTTGATCTAAGTTTGATTTTAATAAGGATTGCATGTGTTTGAGTGAAAATTTGAATTATTAGAACAAAATCATGTTATCACTTGAAGAACATTATTTCTTAGGATAATGTCTATGACCAAGGATGACTATCTAAAAATCAAACATTTGGAAAAAATATTAAACACTTGGCTAATTCTAGTTCCCAAACTTTGTGGGAAAGCTAAATATAGTTAAAAAAATATAAAAATAAAAGTCTTATTAAAAATCTAAAAGTTTTATGAGCAAAGGTGATTCTAGTAACCTCCATTAGGGCTATGGATTCTTGGATGGTAGTGGAACAAGGCCCAGAGTAGAACCAAAGGTATCTATGTCATGGATATGGATGCCTAACTGGTAGCAGAGTAATTCCCAAGCCTTCCCCTTTTATAAAGAATGATTCATAATTAATATTTAAATATGTTAAAGTCTATGTTAA
The DNA here is from genome assembly GCA_037957365.1 of Torreya grandis. Lineage (NCBI taxonomy): Eukaryota > Viridiplantae > Streptophyta > Pinopsida > Cupressales > Taxaceae > Torreya > Torreya grandis. The sequence continues at coordinate 2,053,535 of JARHVA010002465.1, read as the reverse complement.
TGATTAAGGTCACAAAATCTAGAAGTTATTTTTTGTATCCCAATGATAATAAGTGAATGAATCAAAGCACACACACAACATGATTGAGTTTTGATGTTTGATCTTAATTCTACATTTGTAAGACTTATTTAAATTATGAATTGATCTTAATAATGGTACTTGATCAAGTAAAATGATCAGTCTGGTCATTATTTTGAAATAAAATTATTTGAATTCTAACATTCTGCAATGTTTCCCTTAGAAGTTGTTATTTGTTAAGGTCAACATACCCCCCATTTCTAAAAAATTAGGACCCTTATTCAAATTTTACAAATTATGCTATAGATTGGGCATTTAAATTGACCAAAGTGCATTATTGAGTATCATGTGTTGATTTAGCTTAAATTGACATGCTAGCACATAATCTTTATTTGATATTATCTAGTGTTGCTAACATTTAGCCTATGTGTTTCCATCTTGCAGGATCAATGGATCTTTATAATAATGAACAAATGTTCATAGATTTATGCTTTTGTGTTAATTTGACCCTTAGTTGGTCAATTAATAAGGTCCCATTTGAATCCAAGTTTAAATGATATTTAAAACCTTAGTATAAATTAATTTATCCTAAGTTCCTATTAAAATGGATTTATATTTTTGATGGGTCACTTTATTTCATTTTAGACTCAATCTAATTTTATCTTAAGTTTTGATCAAGTTTATTAATTCATTAAAAATTTAGTCTAAAATTTATGGTAAGTCATTATATATCCTAAGCTTATTCTTTGATTTTACTATTCATAGGTATGGAGGCACGTAGGGATGCCAAGTATCAAAACCTCACTCAATTAGATTAAAGATTAATGGCACATGGGTGATATTTTGAAGTCTATAAGTCAAGATAAAATATATATGATGCATGTTTAACTGTGCAGATGGAGATCTAATGGTGATCATGAAGTCAAATTGTCAAAGGATCCTAAGATTGAACATGATAGTGATAAGTGTCACAATCATGGAAAATTGGTAGTATATCAACGGTCCACATTTAATTGAATGAATAAATAGTAGATCAAAAACTTGTATTTAATCATGTATTAAATAGATCAATGGTATGCATTTAATCATATATATCAAGGATCAATGGCATATATTAATCCTATAAATGGAGATTGATGGTGCGAATTAAGTCAAGGAGTCAATAAGCCTAGATTGTATGTAAGTCTACCACGTGGCACAAGAGCATTAACTAGATAGAGACTGATAGTAGGGTACATAGATTGAATGTGAGGTTGTCAATTATCATGGTCTTGGAAGCCCAAATTAAAGATTACTAGTTGTATTAAAAGTCAAGGCCAAGATACTCCCAAGGACATTAATAGAGAAAATTTATTCAAATTTCTAAGGGGCACAAGATGATGACATGTGTCTAAAGTGATAATGGTCATATTTTTAAAAGTAAATAAAAAGCATGGTAAGGGGATGCCACATAGGCAAACATGTCATATAGAAATATTTTATGGACCCAAGCATGAGAAGGTATAAATATGATCTAAGTCACCAAAGCAAATACTTCAAACTTGTATACCACCATTACAAATCTATTAAACCCTCTAAAATCCCTTAGACATAAAAAAATCCCTAAATTGTTCTTGATGGTAAACTATGGACCTAATTCAAATAAAGTAGTTGAATTATACTTATCATCAGATGTAGAGGGTAGAGTATTCAAAGATATAGAGTTCATGGCTTCTTCATTAAATACTAGAGAAAATAATTTCTTGAGCTTATTTTAGACCATTAAGAACTATGGAATTTTGACTAAGAGGAGAAGTTGCTCCCAATTAAGAGGCTGTATGCTGACATTATGGTAATTCACATGGTAGGACTTCATTATGTTGGTGCCAAACTAGAGGTATTGCACTATATCGACATTCTTAGTCCTATTTTCAGATATGCTAAAATTGATAAGGGTATGCTTATTCATGAACTTAGTCTAAAGAAAATATTTTATATCCCTTATTGCCTTTGAATCTTACTATAGATTACCTAGGCCCCAAATAGACCTGGCCTCCATTAATGCATGGGCCTATAAACATACCATGATGGACATTCAAACTAAATGGTTAGAAGCTCATAAAAGGTCATTATATACCCAATCAATAAAATCCCTATGATCTAATTTAGACTAAGAGTTAGAATGGTTATGACCGTGTTGAAGAAGTTATATGGATTTGTACATACTACACATGTGGAACCAATATGGGTGCCTATGGTATATTTCATTATAGAAGAAATAGTACCTCTTTTAGGTGAAATAATTAGTATTTACCTAAACAAATGTATTTATGGGATTAAAACCAAGAATAAGACTAAGTTCTTCATAATGTCATATTTCTTAGATGCCTTGTGTGCCATAAACAAAATCCCTAGTCAAAGAGAGTGGTCTCCCAATGGCACCCAAACTATGTCCCAATATTACTCCAAATTGCATATTTATAAGTATAGGGACCATATCCAATTCATTTATGATTGTGTATATCCTGCATTGAGCCAAACCATCAATGGTATCCCCATGAAGAGGATAAGTCCTTTAATCAAGAAGTCCATTGAGACAATGTGTGATATCTAGTTATATCCTGATTGCACCATGATTAGAATATAGGGAACTCAAAGTGCCCCCATTAAACTTTGAGTACATATGCCTGACAATGTGGCTAAACAAGAAGTTACATATCAATTATTTAATGGAATAAATGGGATTTTTAAGACCAAGAGGAAATGACTTCTCCATGGTTTTCCAATGACAATTGGCAAAACCATTTTAAGATATTGGGACCGCATTAAATCTTATTAAAAGCATAGAATTTCCTTTAATTTATAGATATATGACCATAAATAGTGGGATCCCTATGGTAGAGTAAAGGAACACCTAAAAAACAAAGGCATTCTGGATGTGTCTTATGAACATGAACCTAGTGCATTTGACTTTGTGTACACTAAGGCAACCACTTATTATGAATTTGCTAGAAGGCTAAAAGAACATAATATAAAGCTTGAATCTAGATCATTAAGATATTATAATATGGAAGATAGGTGGAAAATTGGTCCCAAACAATATCATTTGGTAGATGTTGGTCCTTCTAGGCTTCCCCAAACTGATATACAAATAGAGCATAGGCTTGAAGAAATGAGACCAAGTGAATTTGCTTCAAGGTCCTCAATCCATGAGTCTTATAGAATAGCATAACAAGATTTGCCTCAATAGGAGGTTCACATAATATCTTTGGATCCACAAGAATCTATCGAAGATGCATTGTGAATTATCTCCATGACATATGAATTAGACACTAATGTATAGGAATAAAAGTTTGAGGAATCTAAGCTGGAAAAGGGAAAAGAGAAGTCAATAGACTTAATGGTCATTGATCCTCCCAAAAGGAAAGGTAAGACTACAATTGGCCATCATCCACCCTTAGAAAGATATCAACCTATTTAGTGAGGAGAATCTAGTCTCTAGGCCATCTATACCTGAATGGTTCATATATGAACCATGGATGGAGAATATTCCTATTTCTTATCACCCATGGGCTATAGTAAAGACTATAGGCATCCCCTTGCAACAAGAGTTGAAACCTTGGATCCTAGTATTACAAGATGAATAAGAAAGGAGGCTTGCTACTCCAACTCCATTAGTAGAAAAATTACAAATAAAGGCTCCAATCAAACATATGGCCTAGTCTTCAATGGGGGTCAAATTTGACCCAAATACTACTGGCCTACAAAGAGTGACTAAGACAATTGTCATGGAAGAAGGTTAGAAGGTTGCACATCAAAATGTTGAGCCTTTGGTTCACCTAAATCAAAAGAGGGAGTAGAGACCAAGGCAAGCCCCCATATTTGAATAAGATGTCCTAGAGTTAGCCCAATCTCAGTAAAAAATGCTATAAGCTGACATTAAAGGATTGAAACAAGAGAAGAAAAATGTAGAGGAATAATCTATTTTGTCATCACTAATGGACATTGTTAATAACTTTGAAGAAACTATATTTGAGACATTCAATTTTTTTAAGGAAATAAGATCCAAATTAGACATATTGAATAAATAACATGCCATGGCTTTGAACCAAGTCAACCAGTGGCAAGGTTTTGATAAGAAAATAAAGGCACTAGTCAAGATACTAATAGAGAACTAGATCCTTGAGATTAAAATAGTCAGACCATCACACTTGAATATGGATATGATAATCTTGATTGAAAAAATTAAGGACATAAATAAGTGGTCCAAAAGCATGGAAGGTCTCTCAAAAGACTTCAAATAATTAGAGGATATAATGATACAAATATTAGGAGGTTTGATCAAGGATTAAACCATTCCTAGTCAAACAAGGCTAATAACTAATGAAGAGTTCCAACATAGAGCTACCCAATTCATCCAAGAGGTCAATAATAAAATCAAGGGAACCATAGGGGCTGATACTAAACATATTTTAAACTTGATTTTGACAACAAATTAAAATATTAGTAATGCTAAGAGCATTAAAGATGACATGGATAGAGCTGATGAAGTCTTTAAATATTCAACAGGGAAAGAAGGGGAGCTATTCATAGAGCCAATCATCAATCTCAAGTTGATTGATGAACAATATGATAAATCCATGAAGTTCCTAGAATAAAAGCAAAAGGTTACATATGTAGGGGCATCTCAAAGTCAACTGAGTTAACTTAGAATATTCTTTTGTATAAAAACCATGTAAATCTTTAAAAAGAATATATTAATTTGTAAAAGCATGTGCAATGTGTAATGCACATGGATTATAGGTTAGTCATATTTGAAAAGTGTCATTGGTTCTAGAATATTTGTAAAAAGGACACTTGTTTGATTCTCATTTGATAATGACTAATTGACATACCCCATAGGTTGCTATTTCAACCTGTAAACTGGGGTATTATCATTGTAAAAAGAGAGGAAGTTTTTAGAGAAAAAATATTCTATAAATTTATTGTCTCATTCTATTTGTTATGATGGATGCTTCCTCAAATCTCCATCTTGATGTTTAGATTTGAATTGCTTTTATGAATTATCTATGTGCATGTATTAATGCAAAGTTGTTAATTTGATATTTATGCTAGGTTGACTGAAAGTTGTTCGATTCATTTCAATATCACTACTTTTTTGGAAGATGTGCAAATGTAATTTTCATGTTTAAGTAAATATTTAATGTGAATTTGATTTATAATTTTCATGTTTTTAAATATACTTAAACATTTTCTTGGTATATGATAGGATCTATACTTTTGGTAATTTCATGTCATATGCTGGTTTGAAGATGCATATCTTTAATGCAATTTGAGTTTTGTCAAGATGTTTGGACTAAAGAATAGAAACATCCTTCTTTCTACCTTACCCTACATATTTTCTCATTTTTTGATCAAATCACTATAATTTAATTTCTCATTGTTAATATTCATACTAGATTAGAGTTTAGACTTTATATTATGATCATTATTCATTAGAATTAGCTAGAATAAATTTAGATTCTTCACAAAACTTTAGGACTATGGTTTCTCCCAACAAACACTTGCATTATCATTTTGTGAAATAATCAAATAGCTTAGCTGCTACTCCACCATAGATCTAAAGAATATCAAAACCAACAAATAATGAAAAATATTACTTGATTCTTGAAATGATTAGTGTTTTCAACACTATGAGAACCCTATGATATATTTACATGCATCAATAAGGCCAACTACCAATTTTATACAAGATCTGATAAGGGCCATAATACTTGGGGGATAGCTTCTTATCCTTTTTATGTTTATTCAAGGTCATTTGATTATATGGATAAAAGTGAACAAATAACCAATCACCCATTTCAAAATACCTCTCATTCCTGTGCTGATGTACCTATTATTTCATGTGATTTTGGGCCAAAGCTAAATTTTCATGTAAACTAGCAAGGACTTCTTGTTGATGTTGAAGGTGTTCCTCCACTACCTGCACCTTTGGCTAAGACTTCAAGGGTGAAGTGATGGATGGATTATGATATCCATAAAATACTATAAAATGAGACATTTTGGATGAACTATGTACTAAAGTATTATACCACCATTCAACCAAGGACAACCACTAAACCCATTTATCCTATTTCTTTGACACAAAGCAATTAAAGTAATATTTTAGACACTTTTTGACTAATTCAATTTGTCCATCAGATTGAGGATGATAGGATAAGATATGAGACAATTGGGTTCCAAAACAAGCAAATAATTCTATCTAAAAATTACTAGTGAATATGGGATCTCGATCACTAACAATAATCTTGGGAGCACCAAGTAATTTTTGAACTGTATCAAGAAAGGCAGAAGCTACTATACTAGCCACCAATGGTTGAGATAAAGAAAAAAAATGAGCATACTTTGTGAATCTATCCAAAACAACCACGATAACATTTTTACCTTTAGATCATGGTAAACCAGTAATGAAATCCATAGATACCTCTTCCCATCATTGACTAGTGATGGATAAGGGCTGTAAAAGACTTGGGTTTTTGATGGTTTCACCTTTATTTTGCTAACAAACCATAAATTTGGCCACATATTTTTGTAATCCCCTTTGAGTCCTTTCCAAAAAAAAAAATCCTTCTTGAGTCTATGATTAGTTTTCAAAAAACCTAAGTGACCGCCAAGTGGAGAAGCATGAAGTTCTTGAAGGATTTTATATTTGGAAAAAAAATATAACATAAATATAATCTATCTTTGTACCATAATGCATTCCCATTCCATGTAAACTTTTCAATCCCATCTGAACCCTACTACAAATTCTAAATCAATGCATGGGTAGTGATATCATTCTCCCATTTAAACCTTGCTTTTTTGAGCCAGTCTACCTACCAAATGGTCATGGCACATAATAATGCCTCAACTAGTTTATCATGCTTACATAGTGCATCAACCACCATATTTTATTTTAATTTCTTGTAGACTATTTCAAAATAAAAACCTAACATTTTTGTCACCCATTTTTATTGTTTTTCAAAGAACAACCACTATTCCAAAAAATATTTAAGGTTATCATGATCGATCTTTACTTGAAAGTGATGACCCAATAGATAAGGTCTCTATTATTTGACTACATGTATAATAGCCATCATCTCTTTCTCATAGATGGGTTTGATTAAAATTTTACCCTGGAATTGATGAATTTCAAAGGTAATGGGATTACCCTCTTGCATAAGTATTCCACTCGTACCATATCCAAATGCATCACATTCCATCACAAAAGTTTTATAAAATCTTGAGTAGCTAATACCGAGGTGGTACACAAAGCCATTTTTAGATGTTTAGATGCCTTGGTAACTATATTAGTCCATTATAAGGAGTATTTCATCAACAAGGAAGTGAGTGGTGATGCAATACTACTATACTATTTGACAAACCTATGATAGTAATCAGTTAGCCCCAGAAGTCCCTTTAGTTGTGTACGTGTCTTGGGAATTTACCACTCCATGATGGCTTAGATTTTTTTAGGATCAAATTTTACTCCCTAATGTGATACAATATGATCCAAATATTCCACTTCATGTAATCAAAAATCACATTTAGATGGCTTAGCATACAACTAATGTTGCTCAAGAATTGAGAATATCTGTTTCACATACTGTAAGTGATCTTTCCAATTTTTACTATAAATAAGGATGTCATCAAATTTCATAATTAAAAAATTTCTCAAGAATGGCCTAAAAACCATATTAATCAAACTCTAAAAGGTGGATGGTGCATTGGTTGGACCAAAAAGCATGACCAAAAATTCATAATGGCCTTCACGAGTAAAGAAAGCTATTTTAGGAATGTCCTCATGGATCCAGATTTAAGGATACTAAGAGTGAAGATATAATTTGGTAAAATAAATATCACCATGTAATTCATCTAAAAAATCATCAATTACAGGAATAGGAAACTTGTCTTTGATAGTGAACTTGTTGAGCTCTTTATAATCTGGGCACATCCTCTATGTTTCATCCTTCATTCACACCATGACTACTGGAGAAGAATATTCACTTTGGCTATGGTGAATGGTTCTTACCTCCAATAACTCTTGTACCATTTTATCAATTTCAATATTTTGGGCATAAAGATATATGTATGGTCTAATGTTGGGTGGTGTAATTCTAAGAATGAGCCTGATGACATGATCATGGGTAAAACTAGGAGGGAGACTTTTTGGAATAGGGCCAAAAATAACCAAATGTTCATCTAATATTCATTGTAAATTAGGATGGGTAGACTCTCAAGTTTTTTAAACATAAATGGAAAAAAAACATGTCATAAATCCTTTAGTACCTTAACATCTTAGTCATCTAATGTGAAATAACCACTTATGGAGATTTAAATCTTAATCCTTGCAATTCTATTGGTTTGCCTTCAGAATAAAAATACATGAACATTTCTTGGAAATTCATCTCCATATTACCTAATGTGGTGAGCCATTTTACTCCCAAAATAATTTCAGTCCTGCCTATAGGAATAACAAACATAAGATAATCTAGAAAATAGTTTCCTATTGTTAACTCAATACTATGGAATTTTCCAAAACAATTAACTATACCACCATCTATAATCATGACTTCAAATTTTGGGGCTAGGTAGATGAAACAATTTGAATGAGTACCCAAATTATTGTTGATGGAATTATGTGTACTACCTGAGTCAATCCACATCATGACCTTTTGTTTCTTAACGAAACCCACCACCTTAAGATTTTGAGGAGTATAATACCTACAAGGGCATGGTAGTAGATAGTAGGGTGAGAATCTATAGCTTCATCTTTGGGTCCTAAAAATCCTCACCAGATGCCTCCTCATATTCTTCATCCTTGTCGACCCCTTCAATGTAAAATAACTTCTTTTTGGCACATCAATGACCTTTTCTCCATTTGTTGTTACAACCATAACACAACCCTTTGACTTGCTTCTCCTTAATTTGTTGTGGTGTCAATCTAGTAGGTTAAGGTAGTGATGGAGTTGGAAAGGTGCATTCTTGGATAGTAATGAAAGGATGAAATTTTTTCATCTCTTTTTATTCTACTAGCCATTCCATTGGTATAGCTTCAGAGATAGTTATGGGGTTAAACATATGAACCTCCAATTGAATACTATATTTTAGTCCACCTAGAAAAAGGTCAGTCAGATTTGCCTCATTGATATCCTTCACACATAAGGATAGATTTTGAAATTGATGAATACAATCCTTCATTATTCTTATTTTTCATAGTTTGGTAAACTGGTTAAATTAGTTTTCAAAAACATTATCTTGATAGTGAGACATCAATTCATCAAATAATATTGGCCATGTAATAGGAGCACCAATATTATTATTTTGAGCACAAAACCAATGATACCAAATGAATGGCTCAAATTATAGATACAAAGATGCCATGACCACCTTCTGAGAGCTAGGATTTTATTGCAAATCAAATATATTTTCAATTTAAGTGATCCAAGTGAGTGGGTACTTACCATCAAACTTGTAGAAGTCCACTTTTGGTAACATTAATTTCACCCCCATATTGGTAGTGTTAGTATTGAGAGGAGGAGGACTAGAAGGAAAATGTGGAGGGTTGTTGAGTGGAAATGAGATGAAATGGTAGCCAATTGTGTCATGCTATGTTTCAACTAATTGTTCACACCATTGATCTCCCCTTGTATTACTAAAATTTGAGTTTGGACATGCACACCCTTCTAAATTAGGCCATATATATTTAACTAAATTTGAGAAATCATTTCAGAGGTTTTAGACTCCATGTCCTCCCCTAAAAGAGTTTTAGGAGTGTCTTTCCCTTTCCCCCATTTGTGAGTGTTAGGACTAGCCATAAAAAGGCTTGATGGTGAACCTTATTTTTCCCCATTGACCCAAATTTGACCATGATTTTTTTAAATATATTATCCTCAAATCATAAATATAAAAGAATATACCCAAACTATTTTTTGTCAATCTTTCCAAAAATGTAAATAAATTTGAAAAATTATACAAATTATGAGTTATGGAGAGAATTTATTAAAATTCATAAAATGGAAATAACTTTTGAAACACATATCCAAATGAGCTAAAATTATAAATGGAAGCTTACTTGAATTATTTTTAAACTCTAGTAAAAATTTTGTAGATAATTTCACCACCATTTGTGAGATATAGCCAAATTTCAATATCTAGGATTTTTGACCTAATTATGGCCCAAATGGATGCTCTAATACCACTTGGAAAAAACCATTACACCAAAATCCCATATTGTTAGTGAATCTACCCACCAAGATCTTAACACTAGCCTACCCTGCTAATAACCACTCTTTTTTAGCTCATGCCCTAGTTACATAGAGGATTAGGGTTTACATAATAAATCAATCATTATTAGAAAATTATAGGGTTACAAAACTTAAACATGTATGAATAGACCTCAAATATCTAGACATAGGTACACCTAAAAGCTTGGTACAATCTTACACAAAAGACACTACCACCAATATCAAGATACTACCATCACTTTCTAATAATGGAACTACTATCTAGGAGGGGTTCTGACACTAAGATCTAGTTTACGACACTCAAACCAATTTTCATATTAGTTTCTAGCACCTAGATCATCCGTATTAGTTATTTTCTAGCTAAGTCATTACTTGAACTATTTCTTACTATTTTTAGAAAAGTTAAAGCTAATTAATTCTATAACAAATTAGTGGCTATATTTATTGCATATCATTCCCCTAATTTAGTCTACTTGGATCTTTAAAAAACATAGGATTTACATTATCTAAGTCCTACAAGGTTAAAACATAATCTTATTGACTGCCAAGAAGGTCAATAATTAAAGGGTAGATTTTTGAGTGATATTTTTCAAGTGTACAAGACTAGTTTTACATATAAATCTAGATTTTAGCATCTATAAATACTTAGAGCTATTTTGTTTACATATTAGTTATAAAAATATTATTATTTATTTTTTTCATGCCATTTATTTATGTGATAATGACTTAATAAATGTTCAACCTCTTCTATTAATTGTATTTTTGGTTCAATAGTATATGAGAAATAAAATTATTGAATAGTTTATTTTCAAACCTGTGCACATATTTACATGGTATTAGAGGAATAAACACATATTTTAGTGTGGAGTGGGAGAAGGCTCAAATGAATGAGGTTATGTGGATGCATGTAAATTAATTATTTAACCCTATTATATCAATGCTTTCCATTTATGACTAAGTCCAACCCAATGCCAATGCTCGATTTCATAGAGCATGGTGCACACTAACAAAACAAGTCCACATGCACACATCTAATAGTGTCATTAGGAAAATAGTAGAATTGAATGTGTTTCAATGTCATATCTTCCCAAGTCAATGTAATTAGTAGTAATAAATTACTAAAATGATTACATGTAGCTATCTTCTAACATACATTTGAGATATGAAGGTGATAAAGGGTTGACTTGACTTGGCATGCCAAATATAACAACACATTAAATTTAATTTGGTGGAAACAATAATATATAATTAATGACATAAGTTTATATACCTATTGAAAATTTGAGACTTTATAAGGCTATAAATGGCGGGGAATAAACTTATTGAAAGAGACTAGGTTTTCCATAGGGAAAACATTACTAGATTATTGACATAGAGTTCCTATTTAGGGGAATATGCTGTCTAAATAGTGAAGGATTATATAATTATCTTTGACATTATTAGTTCAGTGATGCACCTTTAAAATATATATTTATAATCAATATAAAGGGTTAATATAATTATTTATACTGTAGTTTTTTATGGCATTGAAATAATGTTAATATGTATGATTAACACTATTATCAATGGTGATGTTATTACATTTTAAGATGTATTAATTTTTATAGGATAATATTTGTAATAATTCATCATAGTATAATTTTTTATCATGTGTTGATATAATATTAAATAATATTGAAAAGTATTCTTGTGCATGCAAGTACACAAGTGAGACAATGTCTAGCTTCACCATTTCCAACTAACCCTGACCCATCATGTTATATCTATTTGTACCTCAAGTGGTAATTAAATAATAGATTTAATGATATGTCATTGTAGTTATATAATTTTTGGGAATGTGTGTGTGTCATAGGGCATGTCTATGTGTGTGACCATATTTCACCCAATATTTTGGTTTTATTTTTAGTACAGGTAAACAAACATTTATGAAATGGTGATTAAGGATTATGTACTAGATATTGCTAAAAAATATTGAGCATTGATTGGAGTGGGTGGAGGAATTTTTTGTGATAAACCACCCCATATGTCATGATAAAGGTCCAAAGGAATGAGTGGAAGTCAAACAACATATTGAAATTTATGAGGTGCATTATTATGAACTACAGACACATTTTCATGCATTTTTTGAAATATATGTGATGAACAAGAGTATAAACTATGGATGAAAATAATATTGGATAAAAAAACACATGGGTTAGCTAAGGAACCTAGATGTAGTTCGGACCATAGTTGTTGACATCTGATGGAATGGGGAATTAATTAATTACATGTTAGAGTTTATTGTATCCACACATTATTGTCTATAGGAGGCCAAATAATATTTTTTAAATGAACCTAGAGGTTCATAGATAAATAAATTTCCATTGGATATCAATAAAATTATTATAAATAGTGGAAGAGAGAACATAGTAATGGTTGACTAAGTTCATGTGTACATGATCAATATAGAAATGTATGAGGTGAAAAGGGCATAGTTTTTATGAGATAATAAGGGGAGAATCCTTCAACATGGAAATAATAGATGATTCTTGATGGGCATCATTTATCTCTTCATTAACTAATTTTTTTTTTGATTTCTTTCAAACTAGGGGAAACATCCAAAGCTATCTCCAATAAGGTTTATGGTTTTAGATCTTATAAAGATGGTGTGGGGTTTTTTTGATCTTATAAATGTTTAATCTAATCTATTATAGAAATTATTTGCTTATGAAATAAAGAAACACACTTACATAATTAAAACACTCTATAATCTAATTTACTAAAATAAAAATGCTTTCTAAAAGTAAATACTTTGCTGAAATTAAACACACTTTGGTGAAAGTAAACACTTTGCTAAAAATAAACACTCTATTGAAAGTAAACACTCTAATTTTCAATACTTGAATTTAATCTAATTTCTTTTAGGTTATAAATCTTAAATATAATTTTAATTACTAAAACTATAAACACACATAAAATACTATATAAAATCATGTTCTTGATTCCTAAGAAGAGTGGGCCTTTGCTCACCTTGGGAATATGAATGGAAGGAAAACTCAGTACTTGAAAATTAGAGATATCTTCATTAATTGATAAAAATATATTACATAAATATAACTAAAATTTTTTATTACTATATTAGAATATCAACTAAACAATGCAATAATTCTCTCTTTATCTCTACTTAAGACATATAGATACACCTATATATAATTCTACAAATACAAATCCCTAGATCTCAGTAACTAATCTTATATTATCAAGACAAATCTCATAATTTCAGTGGATCTTCAGAATAGATGATTAACAGTTTTAACAAGAATAATCATTCATTACAAAATCCAATTAAAAATATATTAAGAATAACTTCCTAGATCTATTAGATCAATTTGTATTATAAAAGACTATTGATATATTTATAATGACTAGAATATAGAAAGTATATTTATAGATTTTCTATTTATAGTAATACTATAAATATTAATTGACCAAATTAATCTTCAAGTATGTTGAAAAAAGTGGAAAGTATGGATCTTTAATTCTAAAAGCTCAAGAGATAGACTGAGAGGGTGTATAACAACTATGGTAGAGTCTATAACAACTCTGGGAAAGTCTAGAGTTGTATCTATGAAAGTCTGATAGAGTCCATAACAACATGTTTCAAGTATCTTTGATGTTAAAGAAGTTTGTAGTAACGCTACTAAGATGATAAGGATAATAGAATGCTTCGATGAAGGGTGGAATCCAGTCTTGAATGAGTTTGTAGCTACAGATTGAGGGAGTCCATAGATACTGGGTAAGTCCATAGAAATAGATTGGGTGAGTCTGTAGCTACTGGGAAAGTTCATATCTAAATTTGGAGTAGACTTGGATGAGCTAAAAGCATGCCAAATAAGTTTGTATCTCTCTAGATGCCAAGATCCTTCTTATGATTCACCTTAGAAGATCATCAAAAAGGTCCTTATTCTTTATAGATTGTTGTATTATCTATATATACACAAAATTGGGAGATTAAACATGCAAAGAGTTAGAATAAAGTGACATAATTATTAAATTAGACTTTAGTTGAATTAAATAAGATAAATAATCTATTTAATACATTATAATTAGATACAAGCCTAAGATATTTACAATGTTTAGTCTAGAGGAGAGGTAATTGAGGGAAAATGAAGAAAATTGATAGTAATAATGAGTCATATTTTGGACTCATCATTTCCCCATGCTTTACCTTTTTTAAGTCCCTTTGAAAAATCAACTACTTGTCCCCTCATAACTCTAAATTTTTTCTTGTAGATGTTGGTTGATGTCATATATAATGAATTCATTACCCCAATGATTATCTTCTATACTAGTGAAACCAAGATAGGTTTGCACCATCTATTTATAGATCTTAAATTGGTCATCTATTTGAGGAGCCCATCTATGCCATGGTGGAATAGGAGTAAAGAGGAGTGGTGGTTTGAATCTCATGCCTACCCACATTTGTTATCCTCTTAAATTGATAAGGTCAACAATCATGTCATTTATGACTTGTACTCTTTGGAGGCTCCATATTAAATTGGTTGGATACATGACCTCCCTTCTCTTTAGTGGGATTATAAGTGTATCCCAATGCCTGACACGATGTAAATATAACATCAAAATGTTATTTTATATAAATTGAAAGAGATAATGTTGTTATACAAAACCTATAAATAATGACCCTTGATGTTTTGATGTATCAAATAGGTAGATCTAAATTTATCAATAACACCATTACACTAGCAAAAGTAGGTATGATACATAGGCCTATAGTTTTGGATTTTGTTACATACTCCTCATGTTTGGATTTATAGGCTAGATAATTTTTGTAAGTAGAGAGAAGGGATCTTAGCTAAACTTATCCCACATAAATTAACCATGAATTTATTATGATCTCCTAATATCATATTGCACGAGTAAAATTCATACAATAAATCTTGCTACTATGGGGTGGATTCCTGGAAGATGTTTAAAAACATAAGAGGATCTTTAATATTATGAGGTAGATCACGTGATATTATAATTAACTATCACCTATATAATTGTTCATGTAAATAAATACTATAAGAAGGGGAAGAAGATTTATAATCTAGAAGGTGTTCCCCTATTTGGCAAGCATCTTGTAGATTACCTTCAACTTTTTGAATCTATTGTTTTTCCTTCTCTAGATCATCCTTTAATGTCTACTTTTCATTTTATAAAAATATATTTTGTTTCTTGAGTTTCTTAAACTTAAAACACACTTGATTCAATTTGTGTAGATAGTCAAAATGAGAAACAATAGTTTGGAAGGCTTGATCAACATAATGTCTTGAAGAATATGAAGCTTGCTCATAAAGCTGATGTTGAAACATCAAGGTTTGTTGCTGATAATTTTAAAGTTGATGCTTTAGAAATAGGGTTTATTATTATAATTCAATGATATATATCCATGAATCTACCATTTCTTAATTATATTGGGTGACTTTTTCCTCAAGTAGGTTGATTTAATTTATATGATCCAAAGCCTTATTTTTAAAACTATTTAATCCTTTAATTAAAGAAGAATTGAGAAGGTCTTTGTATTGTAATTGATCCAAGATATCAACAATATATGCATCTTTCTGTCTGATGATGGAATCATCTTTAGATAGTGCAAGTATGAGCTAAAATTTTGGATCCTCTTAAGTGCTAGAAGATTTTTCTTCTTTAAGAGACAATAATACCTTTTCCTTTGTCTAGTATCAGTCTATATGTTGGAGAGGAGGGAGAGGATGCTACCTTTCACGTTGGAATTTAATTTTTGGGTATATTTACTTCCTCAACATCTTCCTCAATAAGAACTACTTCTATTGATTCAATAATTTCTATTGTGGTAGGTTATTCCTAGAGTGATATTATGTTTGATGTTGTTGGTGAAGAAAAAGGTAGTGATTATCATCAACTATCAAGGGTTGTAGCTTCCTTTGTCTCCTCATCATTAGATCCTAGGATTAACTTTATTCTCTTTCTTTTAGTCTACATAGGAGAATTGGGATCCTTAAAATAAGTATCCTTTGTTTCTTGTGAAGCACCAATTGTTTTAGGTACCTATGATCTGCTTGCTTAAGGAATGTCTTTAGACTTAGGGTTTAAATGAGACTATGAAACCTTGGGTCTCAATTTAATTTTAGTTAAAATATATTAAGAACTCTATTCAACCACTAGTGTGATTTGTGATTTAGTTTGTCTTATTTCACTAGATAAAACCCTAACCCTAGAAGAGAGATTCTAATTTTATTTTGGGTTTTGGTGTTCCTCTAGAAGCTTTTAGAAGAGGTGTTGAAGGCTAACTGGTCTTGGTTTTCTAAAATTTCTTCAAGGCTATTTTACTTTGCTGAAAGAAATGATGTTGAATAATCAAGTGAATAAGGCCATGATGATGAGCTAAAACTAACATGTTGGTAGCCAAAACTTGAATGGCTCCATATAGGTATAGTGGTAGATTGACTCTATGATAAATATATTGTTGTCCATACTTGAGGTGAAGAATGATCCTCATAGATTCACACCTCAAAAAAATACATTGACCTTCACACATGAAATATATCACAACATAAAAGGAAAGATCTCTAGGGTTCAGGTAGGGTTTCCCTATTGATTCCTTTGGACTTTCCTAGGTGATTATGTATACATGATACAAATAGTTGTTCATTAACATTAAAATGTGTGATTAACTCAGAAAAGGGAGTTATCCCTAGTATTCTCTTACCTTCCTCAATAATCTTATAGATTTTTATAATGATTATATTGAAGACTAGAATATTGACACCTCAGATTATGGTGGAGTCTGTAGACACCTAAAATTATCCACCAATGGATTCATACTAGAATTTAGACTAATTCTTACCAACCTTTGCACATATAGCCTAAGAATCACTAAACATCTCAAATTTGGCTTCATAAAATGCAATTTGGCCTATAAACCAATTAAATGGGGAAAATGCACACATCATATTAATTCAAATCTTAAAAAATGCTAAAATGCTTAAACAGAATTAATTAAAATTCAAAACCTAATCTAATGCCTAATTAAATTCATCCATGTGTAATTAAATTAATTATCAAAAAATAAATTCAAAAATCAAAGAATATCTTAGGAATTCATAATTACCTTTTATGTATTGTCAAAAATCCAAAAATATCTCAACATGCATATTCATTATTAATCATGACCATTTGACACCTTTTAACTCTAATGGGATTAATTAACTCACAAATGTTATATTTGAACCCATTCCAAGCTTTAACTATACTCTAACTCACCTTGGGTTGGGGTTAGTTGTTAAACCTATAAATACAAGCATTTGCCTCTTTATTTGAAGAGTTTGGATATAGTAATGTTATGCTACTGGTTTTATGACAAGATTGAAAAATATAGAGTTATAATGCCAAAATTTTGATTCATAAGCCAAGCCATCAAACCATAAAGCTACATCAAACAAGCATGAGCCAAACCATGGTGCCAAGGGAGAAAGAGCCACATAAACTCCATTTTCCAAAGATATCTTGAGCACAAGCTGAGCAAGATAAATGAATAAATCTCTTGGAGAATTCAAGGAAGGTAAAAAAGGTTATTTTTATTTCATTTTAGTTGTGTTTTTTCAATTATTTTTCTTCACTAAGCTCCCCCCTTTGATCTAGGCAAGATAATGTTATGTATGTTAGTGTGTTTATTTTCATTTTGATTTCCATTATGAAAAATAACATATGATATAACTACCCTTCTTGGATTACTTGATCACAAATGGCACTCCTGATGGGACCTTGAGCACCCCACATAGCAAGGAAATGAAGATGCAACTCATAAATAATCAAATGGACTCTTGAATATCTTTAAAATTGCAGTTTTAGCTTTATTTTTACCATATTTTTGTTTTTTATGTTCACTTGGATTTACACAAAGATTGACATTGATTTTATGTAATCAACATCAACCTTGAACTAATTAATATCGATCATGTATAACTGATGTCAATCACTGTGCATCCCTAGAACTGACCTCGGTCATTATGCAGGATAAGAAGATAATAAGCCATCTTTCAAAGCTTTGTTTGGGGTCATACGAATTCCATTATTGATGATTTTTTTAAAAAACACATGTTTTATCCTAAATTTTTATAATATGCAATCATTTTACCTTCAATTTGAATAATTTTTTCACAAAATCTTGAAATAATATTTTAAATCTTTTAAAGTTTTTTAATTGTTATTTTTTAGTTTCATTGAATTGTGTTTTCTTTATCTAATCATACTATTATAGGTTTTGTTGAGTTTTTATTTAATTTTGGACTAACCTAATTTTTTCATCTTGTGTGGTTTTGCCTTTGGGTCATAGGTGATGGACATCAGTCTTAATTGATTGGTATCAGTCATTTACTATCATCATCAGTTCTCTTTGAGACCGATTGACATCGATTGCCTTAGAACTGACATCGATCAGTTCTAACTGATCATGGTCATTATGTTCTCAAAATATAAAAATGAGATCTAATTTTTCAAAGTTAATTTTCTCACCATTGAAAGTGCTTCAAATAAAAAAGAGACTATCTAACCCTTGTAGGTCCAAAGCATGATTATAACACAAAATTACAAGTTTAAGTGGTTTTAACATTTCATTTTGGGTACCTAAAAAGAACTAGATAAGTCATTCACCCTTCATTTTGGTACTAAAATGAACATGTTAAATATTGAACATTTGAGCTTCGGTGCTTAATATGAGTCAGGATTGCTAATGTTTTTAACACTTCATTTTTGGTGCTTAAAATGAATGCTTAAGTCTTGAACACTTATTTTTTGTGTTTAAAAATGAACTTAGACTAAATCTTAAACATTTAGGTTTTGGGCTTGAAATAAAAATAGATGGTTTTTCTTAAGTTATATTGTACAATTATTTCAAGATTTTGTACTTAAGCCAAGGGGCCAAGTAAATAACATCATCTCACATTTCAATTTGTTGCCTAAAATCAAAATTTAATCATAATTTCTTGCAAATTATTTATTGATTGTTTATTTTCACAAAAATAATAACATGTGTATGCTCTTCCCCCATTCCCTATAGGGAAATCAAGTGATCAAAATACCCTTTTCATTGAATTTATGCTTTAATCCAAGGCATGGAAATAAATTTGCCTAGGCTCTCACCAAAACCTGTATGGTTTTGGGTGATCTAAAAGTAACCCTAAAGTCTTTCCACTTAGTCTTTTCTTTTCATGTAATTTGGTTTATGAAGGGGGGTGTCATTACCTCTCATGAGTTATTTAAGGAAGCATTGACTCAGGGATTTATATCCCAGTAGTGTTTCAACCTCATTTCATGATAGAGTATATAAATTAGGGTATGCATACTACTAGAGTCAGGGGGTTGAGTAGTTAACCTCTCCTTTAGTAATGAAGGCCTAAGTCAGGTTTGGTCAACTAGGGGATTCCACTAAGCAATCCATGGATGAAATCATCATGAAAAATAATGGACCTTACATGATAAGTTGATTAGTATGAACTCAATTGACATGATTATTCTCTTGTGTTAGCCACAGTTGGGATTAATCTAGATGGTCGTAACTTGTAACTTTTAGTCAACCCCACTTGCCACACCTTGATAGGATCTAGGATGATTATATTTAGTTGTATCTTAACATTTTTTTTCTTATTATTTTGAGTCTAAAAACTTGTGTTTGTTTATACCATGTAATGAATGAGTTTGTTTGTCTACATTAATCCATTATTGTAGGAGGTGTTATGCCATCCATTTGACACCTTGATTTAACTTAGAAAGCTTTTGTGTCAAAAACATTATGTGTGTCACTTGATTGAAATGATTAACATTATGCTTCCTGTTGTCCCCAAAAATATCACTCATTTTTGGGACAACCTATGAACTATTTTGGTTCAACAGACCAAAATCCTCTCTTCCCTTTTCAAATTTTTTTTTTGAGCATTAAAGTTCATTTTTCAAAGCTTTTTCAGAAATATACGAACTTTGTAGGCTTAGAACTATGGACTCTGTAGGAAGAAATCTATGGACTCCCCTAGTTCTATGGACTCAAACTATGGACTCTACAGGTGGAACTACGAACTTCAAAGATGGTTTCTATGGACTCCACAAGATAGATTTCTATGGACTCTTTCAAAGTTAGAGAAAACTACAGACTTGGCTTTTACAGACTTTGCAGGCCAGTTCCTCACATCTACAGACTCCCCCAGATCTTTGAACTCATTTCTAAAGAATCTGTAGGTTGGCTTCTATGGACTCTAATGGAAAGAAATAGGTTCAACACTTAGCCATTTTTTCAATCAGGAAATTCAAAGGGATCTTCCAAGAGCCCAAAGGACAAGTGCCCTTGTGGAGGGCACATAGGAGTCAAAATGGACCCTCGCAACTTTTCCAAAAGGCAACCCTGGAGGTCAGATAGCCCTTGCAAAAGGTAGGCAGGAAGCAGATGGACCATTTCAAAATCCTAAAGGATAGTTCTGGACTTGACCAGTCTTTACAGAGGGCACATTTCTCTTTTGGGAAAAGAATGCAGCAAAATGATTAAGGTATTTCCTTCAAACATTTTGTCTGAAGGAATTCACCCAGGAAGAAATCCTGACTGAAAGGAAGGAAAGGAGTAGCTAAGAAAAGGAAGATTTCCTTCAGATAAAATTTCCAAAGGAATTCCTTCAAAATTTTTGTCCAAAGGAAAACAAGGCCAAAGTCCACCAAAAAAGGAAAAACTCGTCGAGGAGAAAGAAGCCCAAAGGCCATCCAAAGACCATCTAAAGGGTATGTACCATTGTGGGGGGCTCTCACTAAGAAAAATGAACCATATTTCAAGACATTAAAGGGCAAGTTCCATTTGAGAAAGATCAAACCTCAAATTGCAGTGAAATGTGCCACGTGTCCCTTGCAAAGCTCGACAAAGGCTGACAAGTGTCAACATCTGTAGCTTCTTCATTTTGTGTCATAAGGACTATGGTGGGTGTCAAGCGAGTGGCTAAACATGAGTGGAACATGCCACATGTCATCATATACATGAGTTTAAATGAGTCCTAATGTTTTTATAGTGTTTCTAAAGCTCAGCAAAAGCCACCACATGTCATCTTCCATGGGACTCTCAAAAGGCATCTAAAGCCTCTATAAGTTAAGTGGATGCTGCCAGGTGTCCTCACCAGTTTCATAGTGGAAAACACCATGCATCACTTGTTAAGATTAGTGGAAAGTGGCCAAAGCATACAAAGACATGAAGGAATTGCTAAAGAGGATGATGGGCCAGCAACAATCAAATTCAAGGCAATAAACTAGATGTTAATCTTTAAAGGCTTGAGTGTAGACCTGAATGCATTCAAAGGACTTAAGGCCAAAGGGAAGAACCATTGAGAGAAGGAGCTAAAAGAGCTAGAAAAGCTAGGAATGTAGCCCTAAGAGCTCAAATTTTAGGAAGAGATAAAGTTGGAGAAAGACAAATGAACAAACTCAGTGACTAGCTAAAGTGGGAGCTCAAATCACAGCAAAAAAAGGGAAACCTAGAAATATCCATACAAAAGTTATTCCAATAGGTGGAATAGTTTTCAAAGTAGATATTTGAGCCTATAAACATTGAAGGAATGGCCTATTTGTCTCCCTTAGAGTAAAGACAAAGTGGATAGCTGCGTAGATATCAGGTGACAAACTAGATGACCCAGGCCCAGGAAGACATTTGAGATGAATTGACATGCCACAATTAAGGTAGCCACCCTATTCCAGAATGGCCCCCCGGACAGAACTAAAAATGCATTCAAGGCATCAAATGCACATCATGGGCCATTCCATGCAATAAAGCACTAAGTCTTTCTTGGCTGCTATATATTGTAATCTCTTTTATTATCTTAAGGAGATCTTCCCAATACAGAAGCAAAACTCTACCCAAATTAAAAGGTGAATACTGAGACTTTGAGCTTAGATTGTTGTTCATATCATTTTATCTGAATGAGAAAGCAAGTTGTTTGTAGACTTTGTGTTGTTATAGCTTGTATCATTTTAAGAGATTGTTCTTATGTCTGTCTTTTGAACGTGTTCTTGTTTATTTAATTTGGCAAGCAGAACTAGTGAAAGTGATCAGGAAGGTGTCCTAAGGCCAACTGTGGAGAGACTTTGTGCCCCCACAATTGCCTTTAGTGTGTTTTATTTTTGCTCTTGTGTAAAGGATCTTGGGATGACTTTGTGCCCTCATTATCCTTCATATTTTGTTCTTGTGTAAAGGATCTTGGGATGAATTTTTTCCCTCATTATCCTTTGTATTTAACTCTTGGGCAGTTGAGGTGGAGACTTTGTGCTACATCTCAGTCTGCTGGTTACTATGCCTTTGGTTACCAGTTACTTATTACTACCTAAAAGAACTCTTGATATTTCCTGTAAGACCATTTTTGAAAGAAGAGAAGTGCCTTCAGTGTCTTCACCAAGATTTCTCCTTTGTCTGTGAACATCATCTCTAAAAAAAGAGAGATGGATGGTTTTATTCTACCCCTGAGTGTTATTTTCTACTTATAGTTATAGTATATAGCTCATCATATTTTATAGGGAACCTCCCCTTGATGAGAGGAGAGATTTTTCCCCTTTGGATGTGGTAAAACTGTAACTTTGGATGACCAATCTCCCTTGCTATGGATGATCAGACCTATTTTTCTCATCAGTATGCTGGTGACAAAATATTCACCCAACAATTTTTTGGTGACTCCATTAGGGATTTCAAATAAGTAGTTCCTATCGTTATCCATTGTATACTCTGGTGACTCTCATCTGGGTCTTACCTATTATCATTATAGCTTTATCTGTTCCCATTATATAATCTAGTCTGCAAACTAGATCCACTGAGGAAGAATAGTAGTTTGAAGCCTCAAGCTTCAAGCTAAAGTAGGACCAGTTCTTTCTCATTTTTATCCTATAATCTGGTAGCTCCATGTTATACAAGAAGCCAAAAATCTCAAGGTGTTTTTGACCCTATTTTTGAGTTGGTGTAACAGAGCAATTTTGATTTATTTCCTCCACAACCTCACCTTCAATGAACTAGGAGTCTTCCTCCTACCCATACCAGGTCACCAATACAAGGTAGAGCTTCTTTTTCTATTGTTAGCAGAGCTTTGCCTATCCATACTCCACCCAGATTTGTGATCCCACTTCTACATAATCAAATCATGGCTCAAGGCCCCTGGGGTAACTCTTTTGGTCCACTAAATCTGACCCCACCTCTACATGAGATTCCATGCAGTTCAAGAAAGAATTTCCCCAAATTTTTTGGGTGATGGGAAAGTTCACCTTGATGAATATATTTCTTCCTTCAGCATAGCCTGTGGTGTAATAGGTGTGGAGTATGAAGACATAGTAGTTAGGCTATTCATAGAGACACTACAAGGCACTGCTGTAGACTGGTTCTACCATCTATAAGCTCGGTCAGTGACTGAGGACACTCTTAAAGCTAAATTTGAAGCCAAGTTCAAGCTTGTAAAAGATGCACATGCCTTGCTGGCCCAACTCACATAGATGAAGAAGGAGCCCCATGAACCTATAAGAGACTTCATTGCCAAGTTTGACATGCTGAGGAACAAAATTCCCATGATCGCCCAGCCGACACCTGATAATCTCAAGTGTTTCTTCATCAACTCACAACTACCTGAAGTGAGTTTTTTGCTGAGATGGGATAGACACATAGACCTTGCTGCTACTCAAGACTTGGATACTAAAGTATGAGATGACCTTATCTTGGCAGGGAAGATAAGGAAAGACCCAAATAGAGGTAAATCCTCTTCATCTTCTGAATATCAATCTACAGGAACCATTGATCAAATGGTAAAAAAGCTAGAAAATGAACTACTAGCCTTGAAAAGACAAATGGCCCAAGGTATGTTTGCTCCCCCTAATCGAGATATGCCAAGGAGGACATTTTAGAATCAGGCATACTAAGGCAATGCTACTAGGAATCAAGGGCAGCCAAATCATCTTCCTCCCCCATAGAAGAACCTTGCCCTTGAAGCATCCCCAACCAACTTAGTAGTTGTATATTTGGGAACTGAACATGATTATTCTTTCCAATCTGAGTTTGATCAAGAAAATGATGCTAATATCTTCACCGAGGAAGAAGAAGAATTAGCTAGCGACTCCAACATTAGTTTCCTAAATTATCAAGTTAAACCCAAAAGTGAAGGTAAAGCAACTGAAGGATCATACACTATTTTCACATGGTCCAAGAACCAATTAGCCTAGAAAGCTAATAAAGAGAAGATAGAGGAGTGACCTCAACCAACAATTTCAATTGCTAAGCATGGAACCACTCTGCCTTTCTAACCAAAGGACCTAGTGGTTGCTAAAAAAGTAAGTACCCCAAACATTTCTGCACCTTTAACTTCAAATTTGTAGATTAGTCCTCCCCCTCCCAAAAACCAAAAGGATGAACTCCCATCCTCTCTTCCTAGTCCATTTTAGTCATTTGACATAATTGACCATGTCAAGAAAACTAAAATTCAAATGACTGAATTTGAATTCTTGCAAGCCAACCCTGAGTAGTTGGACAGGTTGGTTGAGTGTGTGAAAAATAAAGCCATCCCTATAGGACAAGAGCTTAGAAAAGTAACTCATGATCCCCTAAAGAACATGCCCATCCCAAAAAATCTTTTCATTACTCCTCCTGCTACCCCTAGGAAAGTAGATCCTTTTTATGTTTCCCTATTGATAAATAGTCACAAGCTGAGCAACTACATCATTGATTCTGGTGCATCTAACAATGTCATGCCCACCAAAGTGGTAGAATCCCTTGGTATTACACTGACTAAGACATTTGGGAGATGCTTCTCCATGGAGAAAAAATAAGTGCCACTACTGGGGTAGATCAAGGATGCCTAATTTGCATTTGCAGCATTCCCAGAAAAGAGAATCAAGATGACAGTCTTGGTGGCCAACGTCTCAGCCTCATATGGCATTCTACTGGGATGAAATTTTTGAAAGGATGTGGGAAATGAGTTGAGAATGGACCTATCTGAAGTAAGGATCCCTGTCAAAGGTGTCATGAAGAGGTCACTCCCTAAAAAAGGGGAAAAATATGTTGTCACTCAGACATCAGCACTTGAAGCTCAGATTCTATTTGAGTCTTCAGGTAGGGGTAATTACTTCTTATCCACTAAGGATGTTCATGTTTTAGTAGATGAAATTCCTATAGGTGGTGATCCAAATATTAAATCAAGTAAAACATTAAAATAATTGGTAGGGCATAGTACAGATGAAAAAGGATCTTCCCTCTCTAATGAATAAAAATTTGATAGAAGATCAGTTTCTGTTGATGTTTGGATCCAAGAATTTGATGGTAGAAATTCCTCTACTAGTGCTAGAGTCAGGATGGTGTTGATATATCCTCAAGGAGATATTCTTCCTCCTTCACATGAGTTGTAGTTCAGCAACACCAACAACATTGCTGAGTACGAGACTCTGTTACTCAGGTTGAAGGCTACTCAAGACAAAGGTGTCAAACTCCTTCACACTAAAGGAGATGCTAAAATGATGGTTTATTAGGAGTTTGATGCTGATAATCAAATCATGTGCTAGACCAAACTAGAAGAACAACAAGCTATGGTAGTGGACCATACTGCTACACACCAAAGTAAGAAAGAGGAACCCTTCACTGAAAGAGCAAAGGTTTATGGTTTTCAGATTCAAGACCACGTCTTGCCATGGCACAAGAGGAGAGAACCAAAAGGAGTGCATAAGAAATGTGATTCCTGGTGGAGAGTTCCATTCGCCCATCACTGACTCTAGGGAAAAAATGGTTTCTTACTAGTTTATTAGGACAAAATGCCATTTTCATTGTCTCACAATGGGCAACATCTGAATCACTTCAATTCTTGAAGTATCAGATAAGATTTTCCTTACATATATATATATATATATATTTGTATAGTATTTAGTTTTATTTTGTGCTTTTCCTTTTCATTTAATTTTTGGCACCTTGCTTTATTTTTGGGTAGCATGACTCCATAGCCCAATGACATACTTCAAGGCACTGGAGATTCTGGTTTCTACTCCCCTCAGCTATTCCAAGTTTTCAACTGAAGGAAGTTCCCCAACTAGAGCTAGCTGTTGTCCCCAAAAATATCACTCATTTTTGGGACCACCTATAAGCTATTTTGGTTCAACAGACCAAAATCCTCTCTTCCCTTTTCAAAAATTGTTCTGAGCATTCAAGTTCTTCATTTTTCAAAGATTTTTTAAAAAATATACGAACTCTATAAACTTGGAACTATGGACTCTATAGGAAGAAATATATGGACTCAAATCTATGAACTCCCCTAATTCTATGGACTCGAACTATGGACTCTACAAGTGGAACTACGAACTTCACAGATGGTTTCTATGGACTCCACAAGCTAGATTTCTATGGACTCTTTCAAAGTTAGAGAAAACTATAGACTTGGCTTCTATGGACTCTGCAGGCTGGTTCCTCACATCTACGGACTCCCCCAAATCTATGAACTCATTTTTATGGACTCTATAGGTTGGCTTCTATAGACTCTGCAAGAAAGAAATAGGTTCAACACTTAGCCATTTTTTCAATCGAGAAATTCAAAGGGGTCTTCCAAGAGCTCAAAGGACAAGTACCCTTGTGGAGGGCACGTAGGAGCCAAAATGGACCCTTGAAACTTTTTTAAAAGGCAACCCTGGAGGTTAGATAGCCCTTGTAGAGGGTAGGCGGGAAGTAGATGGACTGTTGCAAAATCTTGAAGGATAGTTTTGGGCTTAAATAGTCCTTATGGAGGGCACAATTCTCTTTTGGGAAAAGAACATGGTAAAATGATTAAGGCATTTCCTTCAGACAAATTGTTCGAAGGAATTCCTTTAGACATTTTTTCTGAAGGAATTCACCCAGGAAGAAAGCCCGACCAAAAGGAAGGAAAGGAGCGGCTAAGAAAAGGAAGATTTCCTTTAGACAAAAT
This sequence comes from Torreya grandis, assembly GCA_037957365.1. Taxonomy (NCBI): domain Eukaryota; kingdom Viridiplantae; phylum Streptophyta; class Pinopsida; order Cupressales; family Taxaceae; genus Torreya; species Torreya grandis. The sequence goes on along the minus strand of JARHVA010002465.1, from coordinate 2,026,300 downwards.
GTCTGAAGGAATTCCTTCAGACTTTTTGTCTAAAGGAAAATAAGGCCAAAGTCTATCAAAAAAAGAAAAACTCACCAAGGATAAAGAAGCCCGAAGGCCATCTGAAGACCGTCTGAAGGGTATGTTCCCTTGTAAGGGGCTCTCACCGAGTAAAATGAACCATCTTTCAAGACCCTGAAGGGCAAGTTACCTCTAAGAAAGATCAAACCTCAAAGTGTAGTAGAACATGCCATGTGTCCCTTTTAAAGCTCAATGGAGGCCGACAAGTGTCAACATCTGCAGCTTCTTCCTTTTGTGTCGTAAGGACTATGGTGGGTCTTGGGTGAGTGGCTAAACTCAAGCAAAATGTACCACATGTCATCATCCACATGAGTCCAAATGTTTCTAAAGCTCAGTGGAAGCTACCACGTGTCATCTTCCATGGGACTCTCAAAAAGCATCTAAAGCCTCTATAATTTAAGCGGATGCTTCTAGGCATCCTCATTAGTTTCATAGTAGAAAATGCCATGCATCGCTTGTTAATATTAGTGAAAAGTGGCCAGAGCATACAAAGACACGAAGGAATTGCTAAGGAGGATGACGGGCCCACAACAATCAAATTCAAGGTAATAAACTAGCCATTGATATTTAAAGGTTTGAGCTTAGACCCGAATGAATTCAAAGGCCTTAAGGCCAAAGGGAAGAACCATTGAGAGAAGGAGCCAAAAGAGCTATCAAGGCTAGGAATGTAGCCCCGAGAGATCAAATTCCAAGAAGAGACAAAGCTAGAGAAAGACAAATGAACAAACTTAGTGACCAGCTGAAGTGGGAGCTCAAATCACAATAGAAAAAGGGAAAGCCAAAAATATCTACACAAAAGTTATTCTAATAGGTGGAACAGTCTACAAAGTATATATTTGAGCTTGCAAACATTGAAGGCACAACCTATTTGTCTCCCTTGGAGTAAAGGCAAAGTGGATAGCTATGCAGATATTAGGTGACATACCAGATGACCTAGGCCTAGGAGAAGACCTTTGAGATGAATTGACATGCCACAGTTAAGGTAGCTACCCTATTCTAGCATGGCCCCCTTGATAGAACTAAAAATGCATTCAAGGCATTGAATGCACAACATGGGCCATTCCATGAAATAAAGCACCAAGTCTTTCTTGGATGCTATATATTGTAATCTCTTTTATTGTTTTAAGGAGATCTTCCCAATACAGAAGCAAAACTCTACCCAAATTAAAAGGTGAATACTGAGACTTTGAGCTTAGATTGTTGTTCATATCATTTTATTTGAATGAGAAAGCAAGTTGTTTGTAGACTTTGTGCTATTATAGCTTGTATCATTTTAGAAGATTGTTCTTATGTCTATCTTCTAAATGTGTTCTTGTTTATTTAATCTGGCAACTATAACTAGTGAAAGTAATCAGGAAAGTGTCTTGAAGCCAACTATGGAGAGACTTTGTGCCCCCACAATTGCCTTTAGTGTGTTTTCTTGCTGCTCCTATGTAAAGGATCTTGGGATGACTTTGTGCCCTCATTATCCTTCATATTTTATTCCTATGTAAAGGATCTTGGGATGACTTTGTGCCCTCATTATCCTTTATATTTCACTCTTGGGCAGTTGAGGTGGAGACTTTGTGCTACATCTCAGTCTGCTAGTTACTACACCTTTGGTTACTAGTTACTTATTACTACCTGAAAGAACTCTTGTTGTTTCTTGTAAGACCATTTCTGAAAGAAGAGAAGTGCCTTCAGTGTCTTCACCAAGATTTCTCCTTTATCTATGAACATCGTCTCTAAAAAAAGAGAGATGGATGGTGTTATTATACCCTTGAGTGTTATTTTTTACTTATAGTTATAGTATATAGCTCCTCATATTTTATAGGGAACCTCCCCTTGATGAGAGGAGAGTTTCTCCCCATTTGGATGTGGTAAACTTACAACTTTGGATGACCAATCTCCCTTGATGTGGATGATCAGACCTATTTTGCTCATCAGTACGCTGGTGACAAAATATTCACCCAACACTACCCAAATCAACTCAAGTTTTAAGACTTAGAAGTCTTTGAGACACAACATTGTCACTCTTTTGAGAGCACTAACATCATTATGTTACTCAAATTATTTCAATAGATTTATCTTATCTTGTGTCTAAATTGTCATTGTTTAAACCAATCATGTGTCTTATTGGATCTTTGTTTAACACAATCATGCTATTTAAATTTTCTTAGCTTGTTGGTTAATAAAGCCTAAATTTTCTTAAATTGAGTTTTCAATTAAATTTTACAAGTTTGGATCCAAACTTTGATTGACTTTTGTTAAGGCCGCATTTTGTAGGGGCTGATACTCAAATATTTATATTTTGGGTTACATAACTTAGGTTAATTGATTACCCAAATTCAAAAACTATATTGTTTGTGCCTTTGTTTGATAGAATCAATCTATCTTCAATTACCTCTTGTTTAGTGCCTTATACCAATTTGATCATGTTTATGTCTAGAATCAAGTGCCTTGTTTCTACTAAAGTGTTCCAAGTTTGTTAGATTAAAACCATCCCTTTGTTTCAAGTCTAGATTTTAACACTAATTTTGACAAATATTCCTAGCATATGCCTTATTTTGATCCTATCTTTTGACATTGCATTTGGCCAAAAGACCTAGTAACTTTTCCATTTCCTAGTTTAGACCTATTTGGAACATATTTGGACCTAGAGTTTGGCATCTTGTTTTTAGTTCATTTTAATTGATATTGTTTGTGTAAGATATTTAATATTATACTTTGATGTGATATTATTTTTACCAATTCTTTGAATAGACCTTTTGGAGATACTTCTCCACTTTTTTTTGACCAAGTTTGACCTAGTTGAACTTTTTGTCTTTTCAGACATCATTTTTAGAGTTTGTATAACTCTAGACCTTTTTAAGAATCATTATCATTGATGTGGATATGCCTAGCTACAATTATGGTGGATTCATATAAAATCTAAGTTATGATAGAATGGATGCATGAAAATGACTTTGTTTGAGACCTTTATTGGGATAATGTTGTTTTTGAGATGGATCTATATCCTCATTATAACCCTTAATCTAAGGAACAAAGCCAAGGTCTTTAAAATCCTCCTTAAAATCCAAATTATGATAGAATATTTGTGAAAATTGACCATAATCATTTACTTTATGGTAAATAAGTGGTTTTTTAGATGGATTCTTATCCTCCCTATAATACTTAGTCTAGGGAATAAAATGACTTTATTTAAAACCCCTACTGGTATGATATTGTTTGTAAGGAGGACTTGGTTAAAGACCCTTATGAAGATGATATTGTTGGTGAAACAAATTATTATCCTCCTTATAACCCTTAATATGGGGAACACAATCAATATCCACAAAATCCCACTAGAGATCCTAACTAGGATAGGGATAATGTTATTTGAGAGGAAGATCCATACCCTCCTTACCATAATCAATCCAAGGAATAAAACCAAGCATCATGTTTAGTGACACCTTCTTATAGACAATTGACATATTATACTCACCCTTATGTGACCACCTATTCACCCACCTATATCATTAACCCTCCTTCAGATTGTGTGAGCTGCCAAGCTCTGCAACATCTAGGGAATACCAATACCATTTTAGGACCTCATCCTTTGTCTTGTGTGAGAAATCAATCTCCAAAACTCCCTACCATTTCTATTCCAAGACCTCATCCTTTGGCTTGTGAAAGTAACCGAGATCCACAACATCCAAGGATACCATTACCATTCTAGGACCTCATCTTTTGGCTTATCCAAGAAATCAAGATCTATGATGCCCTACCACTTCTATTCCAAGACCTCATCCTTTGGCTTATGAAAGTAATCAAGATCCATGATGCCATACCATTTCTATTCTAGGACCTCATCCTTTAGATTGTGTAAGCAACCAAGCTCCACAACATTATATCATTTATATTCCAAGCCCTCATCCTTTAGCTTATGTGAGTAATCAAGCTCCAAAACACCCTCCCATTATCATTTTAGGACCTCATATTTTATATTTTGTAAGTAATCAAGTTTAATAAAGCCCTAACATCACCATTTCAGGACTTCATCCTTAGCTCATGTGAGAAATCAAGCTCCACAACACCCTCTCATTACCCAACCACTAGTCATTGTTCAACTATTTCCATCCACTCCCCACTTTAGAAAACCCCAACCAAATATCCAGCCCTAACCAAGAAAATCAATACCTCTCCAACTAAGCTAATCAATCAAGGAACAAGCTGTATTCAAAATTGGTATTTTATAATTGATTGTAAAATAAGGCCAAGAAAACCAACCAATCCATGATGTTTTTGTTGGACCAACCATTTGTGATAAGTCAACCTATGATGAATCTCTATCTAATCTTATACCTATTGTTGAGGAGTCTCTCTCTGATGAGCCAATATTTGTTGAGTCACTTCTTAATAATTATAAATAACTTTGGGAAATTCATTACCTTAACCCTATGCCTATTTATAAAGAGCCTCCCCTTAACAAGCTAGTCTATGAGGAGTTGTATCTTGAACTTTGTTCCATTGTTGAGGAGTCTCACTTTGATAAACTAGTTTTGTAGAGCCCATCATGCCATCATAGCTAATTACTTGTCTAATACCAAGCATTCAATAAGACATCATTGTAGCAACATCCACACTAGATGAATAATCAAAATTAGAGTCAGGTTTTATTTTTAAATTAACATCAAATTTAGCATTAGAAATAAAATCAACATCAATATCAACATTGGATTCAAAGTCCCTTGAGTCAGAATCAAATTTACAATCAAAATATGTTCATGGCTATTATAATATTGGTTATGCATGCCATGTAGATTAGATTGAATACATTTGTGATCCTTCTATAGTTTTTGAGGATGAGTACTTTAGTTTCAACATAATTTATCCTATTATATTCTACAAGGATCATGATACCTCTCTCCATTCCATTACCATTCCACATGCCATTACCACCAACCAAACTAGCCATTACATTGACATTGCATATCCCACAAGTGTCAATTGGGATTGAAAAAATCATACCTTGTTAAATTTATTCCATGGTGACATATCAATTTAGGAATAACAAGGAGGCCAAGACCAAATTCATGTAGAATAGGAACAATATCCTAGTGAAACCTTTTCAGAGGCACTAGGGGACAATCAAAGTTAAAACTCAACATGTTCTAGTGAAACCTTTTCCAAGGCATTAGAAGATAATCAAAGTAAAAAATAAATGTTTCTTAGTCAAAAATTCTCAAAGGTGCTATGGGATAATCAAGAAAAATTCATTAGTGAAAACTTCTTCAAGGTGCTAATAGCTGAACACAAAAGTCCTTCACTGCTTGATGAAGACAAAATCAAAGATCAAATCATTATATCTTCTAATCTACAACCTAATCATATGGTAGTTGATATTAGGCCCAAAAAAAAAAAATATGGTGGTCATATCAAGAACATATTTAGAAGCCTTCGACCCCACCACATGTCAGGATACGAAACACTGGAAGCATACAGTTGATTACCAAACCAAGCAACTTAATATGCGGAAATTAACCAGAATCACAAGTAACTAGAATTCAGAATAACACATGATATGAGAGACAATACACAACTTGTATTAATACTTATACAAAAAAGAATACAATAAAGAATATGCCACTTCTTCTCCACCACCTCTTTAGAGGCTTGCCACACCTCAAGTGAACAGTAATTCTCTCCTCAAAGCTCTCTCTCTCAGGTCCCAACACACAACTCAAACACAGAGTTGGTGTTCACCTCCTATGCTCCACGCACACCACAAGTGCTCCACGCACTCCACAAGTACTCAAAGTACTTCAAGTAGATCTCCCATGAACCTACAATAACCTACACCTAAACAGACCATACTTATGGAAGGAACTCCCTTGCCTTCCTCTTAGCTCTATCCGAGTACACACCTGTACTCCAAGTAGATCCTGCCTGATTCTGCTTCCTGTTGTGTTGCTGTCCTATCTGATCTTGCACACCTACAAATCAACTTGGTTCTGCACACCTGTGAACCTTGACCTTGCACACACATACACCTGCAGATCAACGATCTTACTTACCATGTAGATCTCCTATATAGGCCATGCACCTGTGACCAAGATCCTACACACCTGAAGAATCCTGCTGACTCTCCAAAACCAGCACCCACCCTGGTACTGCTATGGAACTAGGAGGAACACCCTTGCTCACCTCACACACAAAAGGATCTAACTTTGCTCAACTCAAACTAGAACACCTTTCCAATACAACCATGAGTCTATTATATAGATCTCATCCAAACAATGATTAGACATCTAATTAAAATAATTAGATCCACAGCTCTCAGTCTAAAAATAGATCTAATCATGCAAAAACTTGGTTCATTAGCTAACTGCCCGTAATAAGCTCACAGTCAAACCACACAGGTGACCGACGTCAGTCCCTGTCTGCCTAGGGGTCGCCGACGTCGGCCAACTACTAACCGACATCGGTTGCTTCCTTGTCTAATCCTACCGACGTCGGTTGGCCAGACCAATGCCAATCTCTGTGACACTCTGCAACTCTCCTGCAACCTCCTCCATGTCTGCATCAGTGAAGCTTTTAGCTCCACAACCTAACAATCTCCCACTTGGAGATAAATAGCTGCACTATACCTATACCTGTACTCTATCTAATCTATTTCCTAGTTTGTATCCCTCTTCAAGCTCAATCCTGAAGACAACCCACCACACAACTTATGATGTACCTCCTATCATCCGAGTACCCTGCCACATCTGAACCTACAAACACATGTAGTGAAGTCTTCACCCTGCATGTATACCTGCTGCTGGTCCCTCTCGAATACCTAAAAATCCACTTCCCTGAATTGGCTCCTAACTCTCTGACAGCTCCCACTGCATGGGAATACTCAGGTCTATACCAGACCTCATGTGATTTTGAACACTGTACCTATCCAGCCCTTAGTGTGCTCTGGCTCTACATCCTGAACCTCACCAACACCTGATTCACATCAGCTCCCACTGGAGACAAAATCAACCTGTGATCTCCATGTCTCCCATGTCAAAGAATTTTGCTGCTCCAAACTCCTCATGACATGCCACTAAACTAACCTTACCCTTAGCTCAGCAAAACCCTATATGTACAATCCTGCTAGCTAGCATACCATCCACATACAGCAACAAAATGATGTTGCAATCATCATCCACCTGGTAAGACAAACCACAGTAGTTACCCTAACATTGACTGAAGCCATGCTTTGTCCTCCACCTGTCAAAACCTGTACCACTGTCCTGCAGCTCCTCAAGACCATATACCTAGTCTTCCATCTCAAGTGTCCATTCACTCTATTCTTCAACTAAGGAATCCATTCGTCTCTATGCTTTCATCCTACTGGCAACACTACCAAATCTCCGCTTGGTTCTGCAATATATCCATGCCATGCTCCCACCTGTTTCCTGGATCATTCCTTCTCTACAATCAGCAACATGTATAAAGAAGAGGAACAATGAATTTGAGGGCCTACTTACGTCTTCAGTGCTCCGTATGGGTGTTTGAGACTCCTTGATAGCTCACTGTCCACCCAAAATCCATTACAGTGACCGACCTCGGTCAGTCCACAGTCTGGATTCGACCGACGTCGGTTCCCATGCATCTGTCCCTAACTACCAACCCTACCGACGTCGATGTTCCTACTACCGATGTCGGTCCTCCTAACTAACATCGATCTTACCTACTGCCGATGTCGGTCCTCCTGACCGACGTCAGTCTTACCCTACCTGATATCACTAGCTTTGATCTGCACATGACCAACATCGGCACCTATCTATTCGATGCCGGTTCCTCCTGACCGACACCGGTACCTGTGTTCACCTGTGAGTGATGAATTTTTACTCGCGAGCTACTTTAAATCAAAACCCATGTCCAAACTGCCCTGCTCAGAAGTACCCAGCACCATCCACTGGTTTCTGTCTACCATCTCCTCCAAGTACACCAAGGCTTTCCAGTTCTTAAGCCTATCAAATATATCTGTCTTCCGCTTAAGAACATGCATCTCCTTCCTGCTCATGTGACCAAGCCTACGAAGCCATGTCTCCGTAAAAAAAGAAGAATCAGTAATATAAACAAGTAGATAAAGAGTACCTATTTTCTTACCACCAGCTAATTCAAGTGCATCCGCTGTGAGAGTTCTTGTGCATCTCTCATCACCCAATCTTTCTAAAGAAATTAGCCATATCTCTAAACCTGGGACCTGCATGACCTTCATCAACACCTGTGTGTTGGCCGCCTGCAATTTTAGCTTCACTTCCCCTTTGCCAATTCTTTGGCAAGGCTCACCAGCTCCTTTACCTGGGGCTGCATGGAAAGAGGCAACTGAATCTTTTATCCATGATTCAACTTTATCCAAGAAACCTCCCAGAGCATCCTGTGGAACAACACCTGCTACATTTGCTTCTTCAATTTCTTCATGCTGATCTGCTACCAACCAACAATAATCTTTTACCTGCTCTTTCTTTCCATGGGACCATAAGTACCATCTGTGCTTTTCAACTCCTCCATTCTTAGCTTACTTTGATCTGCTGTTGCTCTACTCCCACTCAATCAGAAACCCCTGAGAGTGCACTATAACCAAACACAAAACCTGATTCCTACAACCTTAGCTCTGATACCACTTGTCAGGATACGAAACACCGGAAGCATATAGTTGATTACCAAACCAAGCAACTTAATATGCGGAAATTAACCAGAATCACAAGTAACTAGAATTTAGAATAACACATGATATGAGAGACAATACACAACTTGTATTAATACTTATACAGAAAAGAATACAATAAAGAAGATGCCACTTCTTCTCCACCACCTCTTCAGAGGCTTGCCACACCTCAAGTGAACAATAATTCTCTCCTCAAAGCTCTCTCTCTCAGGTCCCAACACACAACTCAAACACAGAGTTGGTGTTCACCTCCTGTGCTCCACGCACACCACAAGTTCTCCACGCACTCCACATGTACTCAAAGTACTTCAAGTAGATCTCCCATGAACCTGTAATAACCTACACCTCAACAGACCATACTTATGGAAGGAACTCCCTTGCCTTCCTCTTAGCTCTATCCGAGTACACACCTGTACTCCAAGTAGATCTTGCCTGATTCTGCTCCCTGTTGTGTTGCTATCCTATCTGATCTTGCACACCTGCAAATCAACCTGGTTCTGCACACCTGTGAACCTTGACCTTGCACACACATACACCTATAGATCAATGATCTTACTTACCATGTAGATCTCCTATATAGGCCATGCACCTGTGACCAAGATCCTACACACCTGAAGAATCCTGCTGACTCTCCAAAACCAGCACCCACCCTGGTACTGCTATGGAACTAGGAGGAACACCCTTGCTCACCTCACACACAGAAGGAGCTAACTTTGCTCAACTCAAACTAGAACACCTTTCCAATACAACCATGAGTCTATTATATAGATCTCATCCAAACAATGATTAGACATCTAATTACAATAATTAGATCCGCAGCTCTTAGTCTAAAAATAGATCTAATCATGCAAACACTTGGTTCGTTAGCTAACTGCCCGTAATAAGCTCGCAGTCAAACCACACAGGCGATCGACGTCGGTCCCTGTCTGCCTGGGGGTCACCGACGCCGGCTGATTACTGACCGACGTCAGTTGCTTCCTTGTCTAATCCTACCGACATCGGTTGGCCAGACCAACACCAGTCTCCGTGACACTCTGCAACTCTCCTACAACCTCCTCCATGTCTGCATCAGTGAAGCTTTTAGCTCCACAACCTAACACCACATCCAAAGTTATGTCAAATTTGGAATCAACAACATTGTGTGTGCCTGAAAAGCTTGATCTTCATTTATTCACCAACCATTATAGATTCCATTATAATTCACCATTTCATTTAAAAATCAAACTTATCATCCAACATTCATACATTTTTACCATCCATGACTGTAATTTCCTTTCTAGAGGCTACAAATATACCTTTTCTCAATGTTTGAAGGAAATAGAATCAATGACTAACAAAGATCACAACAATATAATTTGCATCCAATTATTGAAAGAAAAACTATTCAGATGAGGTGTGGGATAACAATTTACATGATTGATTATTTTGGTTGTATCATTTTCTGATCAAGATGTGCATCTCTAAAATAATAATAACACCAAAAACATTCACCCAAGCCAAAAACATGTACCATACCATTTTTATTTGCCATATCTTGGCCATTTTTCATATATTTTACCATTTTATTTGTCATTCTCTTATCATTATTTCATACCCTACCATTTCCCTTACCACTTGGGGGTAACCCTCTTACCATTTTATCTAATCTTCATACCATCCTATCATTCTATCACTTTATTATTCCACCATTCTATTCTACCATACCTTTTTTGTCAACTAAATTTGTTTTAACCCTCCCTACCTAGCCTGTTTAACCTTGGTTCATCCATTGGTTCCACTTTTCATCATGAATAATCATATCAAATTTAGTAGGTATTTCAAGTATTCTAGATGGAGGCCATATTTTGGATAAGTAAGATAGAAGTTTTGGTAGTTGTATCCTTCATTTCTTATTTCATTCTATATCATGCTTTATTTGTGTGGTACTAATTATAACCACCTTTGGGCAAACCAATGTCTCACTAGTCTTACTACTAATTATAACTACTTATGGAATAATTAGTATCATTAATCTATGACATTATTTCCTAGTTATAACCACCTATGGGCAAACTAGGGACAACATTTGTTTATTATGCCTTGACATACCAACTTGCCATTCCTATGCTATACTGTGCCATTATGCCAACTATGCCTATTTTATTTTAATTGGCTATTACACTAGTCAAATTCATCCATAATAAGGTAGAACTACTATGACCTGAGGCTATTTTGGGACTATGTGGGCAATGCTCAATACTTATTAAGGTCAGATCCATCCTCCTTTTCCATATTCTCTCACTATTTTGTGAGCAAAATTTTAGTTTAAATGCTCTCACCATTTTATGATCTTGGACCATTTAGTATTGTAGACACCTAAAAATTTCACAACAATAGTTTTTGATGTCATCTTGAACTATGGATCTTTAACTGATTCTTCATCTAGTGGACCACCTAGTTTTCTAGCAATGTTTTACAAATCCATCACGTTAAATACCCCCTCCCTAAACACATCACTTAAATCATGACCTTTTTATCCATTTTCATATGGCACCTCGATTGTCACCAATTAAGGTAACCATCATTGGTTGACCCTAACCGTTGATGGTTGTGGTCACCCAAACTTGCCTTAAGCATTTTAAAGCATTTCTATCTTTGTTTGATATTAGTATCTTATAGAATGAAAACTTGATTTAAAACTATATTTTAAAGACTAAAAAAAATAGGCAAATTCATCTCCTCCTAACTTAGCAACTTTCCCTCAAGCCTCCCTCTCCTTACTTAGAAACTTTATGCTATAAATATAGGGCTTTTAGAGGAGTTGTGGATCCAAAAATTTGCATCTAGATTCTCTTATTCTCTTTGTGTAGGCATCCAAGACCGTGAAACTCTATCCACATGACTTTTAAAGGTAGGAATATTGATATGCTATTCAAATTTATTTAGATTTGAACTATCATCCACTTGATATCATACAGGTATCTTTCCTTTATTTTTGGTGTTTTCACCCTTTATCATAGTTTACTATCTTGATCTATTTACCTACACACCCATGCATACCCTCAAAAACCCTAATTCACCCTTTTACTAATCAACCACATCCCATTACTTCCCTTTTAACCTTTTACCCATTCTCCCATAGGTAACCATAGATGGTTACTATAACCATCACCAGTTATAGCAACTATCTCTAGTCACATAACCAACACTGGTTAGGACAACCGTCATCAGTCACCCTGATTGTTACTAATCACTATCAAAAAAAATAATAGTTTGCTATTTTAGCCTTCCCCACACCCTACCAGACCTTTTGGATTTTGACCTATCTGTAGGCCCTACCTAGACCCTCTAGACTTGACCTTGGTATATTTGTACATTATGCCATATCTGCTATCAAACAGGTACATTATTTATTTTCTTGCATATTTATTTCCTTATCCTTTAAATATAATTATATTTATTATATCATTTTTGACTAAATTATCTTATAAGTGGATTTATAGCCTCCTAGAAATCCTCATTATTCTTGGATCCAGTATATGCTAGGTAATCCACTTAACCTACCATCTAACAAATTTTCTTCTAGTCTTCTTGTGATTTGTAGGTAGTCCTTCCTAGCCAAAAAGGAGTCCTCACATTCATCTGGATCAATGTGCACATTATACCAGGTATTTATCTACACACCTTAATATTTAATTTCTTTTATCTTATTTCAAAATGAAGAAATGAAATAAATAAATTGAAACATTTTGGCATGCTCGATGGGACCTAGTTCCCTTTCTTCCTTAATTGTTTGCTCATTAAATGAAATCATTTCTTTTGGGGCTTAAGATTAACCATTTGAATTCATTGATTTCTTTCCAATTTTAGTTCATCTAGTACCTTAGGAGGCAAATTAATCTTATCATAGCATTCACACTTGTTTTTACACATGAAATTGAACCAAAAAATAATTTACATATCAAAACAATACTTGAGACAAGGACCGACTGATATTTCATCACCTGGTGGTAACCTTACCCCCTCCTAGCTATCCCACTTAGATTTCACCACCAAGGGGAGAACCAACATAGCTCTCTATTTGAGTATAAACTCTAGACTCAATATATCTTAGCTAAGCTCCTGGCACCCTTATCACTGTGGGATTATGAAGTGAGGGGGTAAGCCCCAACACCAAGCCACATACTGAAGTTCAACATAGATCTTAATTTTGAGCACCTAAACAACCTAAAAACATCCTTTTAATTCCTCTTTATTACCCATTTTTCAAGCCAACCTCCCTTATCACACTCTTTAAGTCATAAGCCAAAAGTGATTTAAAAGTAATCCTGAGGTTAAAACACACTTCTTGGTGTATGTATTAATTGCTTTGAAGCTATTTTAGGTTTGCTCTCTATTTGAGGTGTGAGTGTCATAATAACATTCCCTATTTTCTCATGTGGTTTTAACTAGACAATAAGTGAAAAATCAAAATAACTAACCACCACCTTCTTCTTCATCCATGGATTATACCTCAGATGTTAACAAATCTCCTCACGCTTCACCTCACCATTCTCCTCCACCACCTTCTCCTTCCATAATTCCAATCATATTTGAAGGGGACCTAGACTTCACTACCTTTCTTGATAATAATCTAGTTACTTTACAACATTACCTCAATACCTTGCCTCACTATACCCACCTGCTTTGGTTCTTTCTTCTAATATTTCTATTGGCATGCCATCCCACCTTATGGTGGGTACCACTTCAACCCAACCATTGACTCAAGATTCTTCCAATATCCCATCCAACCAAACTCAAACCAACCTTCTACCTCCTAACCAAACACCTCTTGTCACACCCTATGTGGGTTCAACCTTGCCATTAGTCACCTATGCCCCATCTACTATGGTATTATCTTCCACTTCAACTTCTATCATACCTTCAGTTGTAACCAATCCCTCAAACATAGTTTCACTTCAAAACCTAGTGCTCTTTATACCTCAAAACCTTCCTCTAATTAAAACTAGGGTAACTACCCAGCCTCAACCTTCTCAACTTCCTCCTACCTCAACCATATCAGCCACATATTTTACTCATCAAGTGCCTATGAGAACTTATCAATATGTCCCTAACCCACAGGGTTACATACCATCAACCACCCAACCTTTTATACCAAGCATTTCTTATGTGCCACCATCTCAACCTCTTGGTACCACTTATCAGTATGTGGCTTCTTCGGTACCATCTATTACCTATGCATACATTGTTATGGGCCAATCCCTACAAAATGTGCCTCTCAATTATGTGGCTTCTCAACCCTAGCCTGATCTAATTAAAATGCTCATGGACAAAATTATTAGTTTGGTGTCATCCATCTCTGCCTCAACTAATCTTTTATCTTACAACCAAATTTGTAATGAGCCTATCCACCCCTTCATGCCCATTCATACTTATCCTTCTCAATGGAAATTGCCCAAATTTTCTAAATTCCAAGGTAAAGAGGATCTTCAATAGCACTTAAGAGCTTTCCATCATGTTTGCTATTTAATCGCTTATGATGATGCTCTCCTCCTCTAGTATTTTCCCATGTCATTATTTGAGGCTGCCCTTGATTGGCATATTACCTTTCCCACTCATTCCATCTTTTCTTTCTCTCAATTGACACAAACCTTTTTAGAACACTTTTCAGTAAACATATCTAAAAAGGTTTCCATTACCAACCTATACTCCATCAAACAATTTGAAGATGAATCCATTATTGATTTTGTTGCTAGATGGAGGGGCCTCATTAATCAACTCACCTTCTCATTACCCCAACTTGAATTAATCAAATTATTCTCTTGGGTTTGTGCTAAACACATTGGTCCAACTTTCCAAGTCTAAACCTTTTAGACCTTTGATGAAGCATTCACTATTGCCCACAAATTGGAAAACTATGTTATTGATGAAGGGAAGTTGAAGATTTAAAATAAAAATTCTAGTTTCAAATACACTAAGTCATCCTCCACCAAAACCACAAATCCAAATATTTTTAAAGCTAAAGCATCAATACACTTGGTTGTTCTCAAAATCATAACTCCTCTAACCATCAACTAAACACCTTGAATCAACAATCCTTCCAATCACCAAAACCATACCCAAAACTAGGCTCCTTCAAAACCATTTACTTTGATTTGGGAATATTATACATCAGTGTTGGAAAAAATACTTAAATCCAATCTAATTCAACTTCTACCTATCAATCCCCCTTAACAATTCGATACTTCTTGTCCCCTTCCTAGGTGTTACAGTGAGAATGATCATTGTGATTATTATTGGGTCATTAGATATGATATTGATAGATGCAATACCTTTAAGAGCATTATCCAAGACCTAATTGATAAAGGGGAGCTTGTGTTTGATAACCCAAATGATCCTTCCAACCAATCTCTTGACATCTTCTAAAAACCTTTTCCAAATCGTTCACCTTCAACCCAACATCATGAAAGCCAACTTGAATCCTCCAACTTACATGAGGCACATGTAATTAATGTCATCAGTAGCATGCCCACTACTGAAGAAGTCATTACATTGATAGAAAAAAACCTACCACCACTTATTTCTTTAGATGCCCAAATGGAGGAAGTAGCTACCCGTTCCACTTCCTTGGATGAAACTATAGTTATATCTACCCTACTTATGGTAAAAATATCCAAGGAGATAACAATGCTGAAACTACCCCTTCTTCTTCCCTAAAGGGCTTGAGCTTTGAAACTAATGATCAAGGAACAAAACTCATTTATAAACCTTTTTCTTGACTAGTTAAAATCTTGGAATTCACCTCCCAACCTAACTTTGATAGATCCACCTTTTAGCATTAGATCATCAAAATAAAACTGAACCTTTTACTTCACTTGAGTCCACTCTTGAACCTATTATTATAAATCCACCAACTACCCCTCCTAAAGTCACCACAAAACCATTTTAATTACCCCCACCTAAAATTTTCAAGTCACCCTATGCTTCTTTTTTCAAGCCAATCAAAAACTTGGGGATCCTTCCCATACCTAATCCTGCTCACCCTCCTTTGAGATTGGATTTAACCACATTAACCCAACCAAGACCTAATCCAATTAAGCCCATTAAGAAGGAAGGATTTCCTAGACCATAACCTCAAAGAGGGACCATACCCACTCCTTCACCTTTACCCTCTATTTTGGGACCCCATCCTTCTACCATTCCCATTACCTACTCTTCCTCTAAGAAACTATCTCCTCTTTTTCCACCTATAAAAACTCAATCCTCTAGTTCATCATCATTCCTCACCAAACTTTCTCTATCTACCTTCCCATCATTTAAACCCTCACTATCTAGACCCCAATTCCTAAACTAATTATAAATAAGACAATTCTTTCTAAACTACCAGCCAAGCTCAATCCACCAACCACACCTGCTATCAAGAAGTCTTTTCCAAATAAGGTTCCTACACCAAAAATATAAACTCTACCACCTCCAAAATATTTATCATAATATTATACAACTATTTTAAAAAGGATCTTGCAAGATTCTACCATTAGCTTACCACCAATCAAGCCTTTTGACCCCACTTGCCAAAATCCAACCTAGTTCAATGACAATCTAATTTGTTTTTACCATAAGACCCCTGGGTATGATATAGAGAACTATAAAGCTCTCCAAACTATCATTCATGTCCTTTTGGAGGAGGATGATCTATTGGATGAACCTTATTTAAGCCCCTTGACTCTTTTACCACCTATCTAATCCACTTAGCAATTGTCTACTTCTTTACTTCCATGAAAAAGTGAAGAAGGTGAACTGAAGCAAGAAATTGGTCCCATTATTCACATCATTCATATGATGACTTGATATTGAGCCCAAAAAAAGGATAAGGGTAAAATCAACCAATAAAATGAAAATGTCAAAGCCAAGGTAACAATTCTATGGTCTTACCCTTCAAGTCCTCAACCAACCAACTAAACCTAAAAAACTACCCCTTCACCTTCAACCTCACAACCATCCAAGCCTAAAGTCTCCACTTTAGGAGACCCTTCTTCCAACACCTCTCCATTCATCTAACACTTGGTGTTAAAATAAATTCACCAAATGCCAATCAAAATGAGTCTTTATGACTTAATTAACACCTCACCTTAGCATCATCAAGATTTAGTCAACGCACTACATTCTATAGAGGTTCAACTAGATGATCCCCAACCTCTTGCATCTTTGATTGAAGCTATCCAACACGCTACCATGGTCACCTTTCAAGAGTCTAAAATTTCACCATATCATAGTGAAGACCTTGATCCCCCTCTTTTTATCATAGTATCCATCAATCATACACGTGCCAAAAGAGTTATGATTGATGGGGGAATGAGTATCAATATCATCTCCTCTCATGCCTATGATCAAATCTAACTACCTAAAAACATCATGTCAGAAAGTTTGGTAGTTATTCAATTATTAAATGATACCTTGGCCACCACTATAGGAATAGTTTTTCTCGACATCCATTTGGGGCCTCAAACTATTCCTGAACTATTTTATGTCATAGATGGAAAATTTTAATATAATGTGTTACTCGATCACCCTTAGATCCATGACATGAGATGCATCCATTATACCCTTCACCTATGTGTCAAATTTGAACATGAGGGACAAGTCATTACAATCAAAGCTAATCCAAGTCCCTTTGCTTCTTTTAATATGACATATCGGCCCAATGATTTTCTTATTCCATCTTCAACCTCTTTAAAACTACCCTCTAGCCAAGCCACTACATCAACCCAACCTGCCAACACTTATATCTTCAACAATGATGAATCATCCACTAGTTCAACTATCGTTCATCTCAAATCCTAGTTGAACACCCCTTAAAATCCATGTTTCAATGTCTTACATTGGGGTAATATTGACTTTCATCTTTGGGTGCTTTCCATTCTCCACATGAATTTAGGAACCTTCAAAGTGATCCTTCTTATGATCCCAATATTGGTACCCTTGTCCCCTTTTGCCTTCCTAACAATATAACATACTTTATCTATGGGGGACTTCATAAACCACTCATTTCTCCCACCACCATGCCTTATATCTAGCCATTTACTTCCAACTTTTATTACCTTAACAACTTGACCTTTGCCCAAACATGCCTTCATTGGTGCACTTGGAAAGGGTTTGGTTTTGGCCTCTATGAACAAGGACCCCATGAGCTTCCTATTATCAAAATTGAAAAACCTTGTGATTTATTTGGCTTGGGATACATTTCCTCAAAATATCCCACATCAACAAAACCAGTTTTCACCACTATTGATGAACCTCTACCCTGACAAACCCCATTTTTCCAAATTGATGAACTTCTACCTTCACTAATCCCATTTTTCAAAGAACCTATACCTTCACCAACCTCACTATTCCAATTTGAAGAAACTCTACCCTCATCAACCCCACTTTTCCACTTTGATGACTCTCTACCCTCACCAACCCCATCTCTCCAATTTGAAGACATCAACATCATCCCACCTAACTTTTTTTATCAACACTATTAGTTTGGGTCC
Source organism: Torreya grandis (assembly GCA_037957365.1). Lineage (NCBI taxonomy): Eukaryota > Viridiplantae > Streptophyta > Pinopsida > Cupressales > Taxaceae > Torreya > Torreya grandis. The sequence continues at coordinate 2,008,060 of JARHVA010002465.1, read as the reverse complement.
CTTAACTTATCAATGAGAAGGCCAAACCAAAACCATTCATCTTATTCACCCTAAAATGATTACACATAACTCACCCACCATTAACACCATCTAACATCTAGATGATAATTCTATTCTTACCTATTTAGGTGTGGGGGACTCTTCTCTTCACAAAGCCCTCCCTCTTGAAAACCAAACATTGATAAATGAATTGACCATAAAAGTTAATTTGGGCACTCAGAGGACCTTCTTATTGTCAAGATTAGTCAATCTTTAACCCTTGAGGAACAATGAGACTATAAATATTTTTTCCATGACCATAGCATATCATTTCCTTGGTCTTATCAAGATATGCCTGGCATTGAAACTTCCATTGCTCTTCATAACATCATTACCCATCCTAAAGTTAAGCTTGTTTAGTAAAAACTTTGTCATATGCACCCTCACATAGCTCTTCTTATTAACTAAGAACATCAACACCTTCTATCTGTTAATTTCATTTAACCTATTGACTACCCAAAATGGGTCTCCAACATTGTTGCTATTACCAAACCCACTGGGGGACTCCACCTTTGTGTGGATTTTTGTGATCTTAACCTTGAATGCCCGAGAGATGATTTTACCCTACCTAACATAAACCGACTTTTTGATCTCACTGCTGGCCATGAAATGCTATCACTTATATATAGATTCTCAAGATACAACCAAATCTTGATTTCCCCTCAAGATCAACATAAAACATCCTTTATCAACCCATGGGGAACTTTATGCTATCGTGTCATGCCCTTTAGCCTGAAGAATGTGGGAGCCACTTATCAGTAGGCCATGACTTACATCTTTCATGACCTCATCTATAAAATAGTTGAGGATTATGTTGATGATCTTCTTGATAAATCCAAGCACTGTAAAGATCACCTCGTTATTCTTGCTATCATCTTTGAAAGACTTATCCATTATCATGTCAGGCCAACCCAAAAAAATACATCTTCGGTGTCTTATTAGGAAAACTTTTGGGCTTTATTATTTCCCTCCACATAATAGAAATAGACCCCACAAAATTATGAGACATTATATAATTACCTCCCCCTACTAACCTAAAACAAATTTGTAGCTTATAAGGCAAACTTTAGTCAATCCACCACTTTATCTCCCAGCTATCTAATCACTGTCAACCTTTTCACCACCTCCTTAAAAAAGACACCTCCTTTGAATGGACCAAATAATTTTAATAGGCCTTTGATGAAATTAAGTAATATCTTCTCTCTTTTCTAGTCCTTATCCTCCAAAATAGGATCAAGCTTTTTTATCTATACATATCTACCTTTGATCATTCCTTGGGGGCCATGCTCACTTATAAAGATGACCAAAATAATGAGCAATCCATTTATTACATCAGCACACCCTCATTGACTATGAAAATTGATACACCCATCCCAAAAAACTTTGCCTTTCCTTAGTTTTTATCACCTCTAAACTTCATCACTATCTTCTTAACAACAAAACTTATGTCATTACTAACACTGATCCCTTCAAGTATATGCACTCCAAGCCATATCACAACCAACGTATGTCCAAGTGGCTCATTATATAAGTAGAGTTTGATCTTGAGTTTCTTATACAAAATTACATTAAGGGATAGGTGATTATATACCAAATAGCTAAAGCTCTACTCTTTAATAATCAAACTCCCCATCTTACCTTTCCAAATTAGTCTGTAGCTACCCTTTCTTTAGAAGAACCCACCTACCAAATGATTATGTATTTTGATGGATCTAAATGTCAAAATGGTGGGGGCATCAATATAATTCTCATTCCCCTTAATATGGAACCTCTTCCCCTATCTTTCAAACTCAATTTTGAATACACCAATAATATAGTTGAATATGAAGCCTTGGTCATAGGTCTCCAAACCACTCTAGCTTTGGGAATCAAAATAATTAGCATATTTGGAGACTCTCAACTTATTATCAACCAAGTCATAAGAGCTTATAAATGCAAAAATGATGTTCTTATAAATTACAAATAGCTTTTTGACAAACTATTAACATCATTTGACCATTATATTATCTAATCAGTCCCTCATTCTACCAAAAAATTTGTAGGCACAATGGCTTCCTTTGCATCCCAAATTCCATCTCAACCTATTGAATCTAAACTATTTGTCACCATCCACCATTTCATCACACCATCCTACCTTAGTCTTGATCTTCTTACCATTTACTAATGAAAACATCATCTTTAGACATTTGGTATGATCAAATCTTTAATTACCTTAACATCGATATCCTCCCTTCAGATCTTTCTAGGAATGCTCATAGAGATTTTATTCAAATCACCTCTCATTACTTAATATTAAGGGGCATTATTTATAAATTATGATTTGAAAATCTCCTCCTTCATTGCCTTCAAAGCCATGAGGCTTCTCACACCATTAAAAAAGCGCATGACAACATTTGTGGGGGGAACTTTAGTGGTTTGGCTATTTTTAAATGTATCCTTCACCTAGGTTACTATTGGCCCATACTCAATCAAGATTGTTGTGACTATGTCAAGAAATGCATCAAATGTCAACAACATGCTAACATTCATCATGCACCTTTTCATGGTCTTCAAATATCAATTGACTATTGGCCTTTTTCATAATCGGGTCTTAATCTTATTAGAGAAATCAATCTATATTCCTCATAATGACATCAATATATCATCACCACCACATAATATTTCACCAAATGGGTAGAAGCCATCATGATAATCTTGATCAAAGCTAAAAAAATAATTGATTTTATCAATCACCACATCATTTATCACTTTTATATTCCTCATAAAATCATCACTGATAATGGTAAATCCTTTAAAAACAAAAAGGTCCAAGAACTTTGTGACACTTTTGGTATCAACCTAAGCTTATCCTCACCTTATCATCCACAAGATAATGGATAGGCTAAGGCTTCAAAAAAAACCCTCATTAAAATGATCACTAAGGTAGTCATTGCTTTGGGCAAGGATTGACACCTCCATATCCCATTTACTTTATGGGCTTACCACACTAGTATCTGAACTACTACAGGTACTACACCTTTTTCTCTTGTTTTTGGAGCCAAGACAATCCTACCTCCTAAAGTGTAAATTACATCTCTTTGTATATCCTTGCATCTCTTTGTATATCAAGAGCATATCAAATGAGCATACAATAAACATCTAAAAATACAAGAATTTAAAATTGAAGACCTCATCCTCAAGGAAAACCAACACATTACTAACATGGAGAAGACCAAGAAGGGAAAGTTTTATTTTAACTAGTTAGGACCCTACATTATAACCCATAAGTATGGATCAAGTGCTTATCACTTGTCCTCTCTTGAAGGTAGGCCAAAACCTAAACCCATCAATGCTCATATTTTCATCTCTTTCATTGTTAAAACAAGGTTCAAACACACTTTTGTGTCTAACTTAAGCTCATCCCATTGGTTCATTAACCTTATTCCACCTCATTTCCTTTCCATCTCTTTTGAGATCAATTGATTATATAAAACCACGTGATTCATCCATCATAGTAATAACCTAATCCTAAATATGGGTACCTTGGCTCAACCCATAGCACAGTTCTCATGGATAATTTTTGTTTTTTTCATAGATAGAATCCCATGGTTAGTTATTTCTCAAAACCCTTTTCTCTAATAAACCTTTCATGTATAGATCCTACTTCTACATGGGTAGACCTTTAAAACTTGAATAAACTTGTCCATGCCTAATCTTAGAATATATCTATATAGCAGATTGCTCCTTAAAGGATAGCTAATAGATCTAATAATAAGGTGCTTAATGTAGACTCGTACCTTAAAGTATAACTATGCCAAAATAAAATCTTAGACCACTCCCTCAAAGGATGGCTAAAATAATTATTCATTAAAAGCTTCCCACATTGATCAGCTTCAAAAACTTATAAAGCAAAAGCAATAAAGCAAAATCCAAAATCAATAGGCCACAACTAGATCTTACATCTGCTAAATGTAGACTTCCCATATCGATCAGTCTACCTACTATCCAATCAAGTTGTAATGGACTTTTATAACATAAGTAGACTTCCTACATTGATTAGTATACATAACATACCAATGGCATGGACTTATCTTCTAGGGTTCTTTGGTCACCTATGGAAAAGCCAATCACTCCACTAAAGATTTCATTTTCTTCTACCTAGGAATTCAAGTCCCTAATTATCACCTGAATCCCCAATGAGCTTAAGGGATTATGAGATTACTTGGCTTGAAGTGGTCAAGATACCAGTTTTCTCAATAAAGCATGCTACTATGATGCATTTGATAGGTTTGTGTTTACTAAGACATTCCAACTGTGGATTCATATTATTCAGTTCTCACTATTAGAACACCATGCCCCCTTTCTTATTTAAAATATGGACGTGAATGTTTCCTCTACCTATACCAACCCAACATCCATTAATCAAACATTAAATTTTCTTAGCATTATTTTAACATCAACATTAACACTATCCCATACAACCTACTCATCAATCAACTCCACATTACTATCATGCCAAATAATAGTATAATCAATGATAAAATAATCATACTCATCATCAATCACATAATAAATCTTAAGAAAAATCCATAATCTATAATCCATAACATTACATCAAAATCAATATGCACAACTACACCATAATAATCATCTCTAACATCTAAAAACATCATCACTCATATTCAACACATCATCAAGACATAAAGAATCCATCTCATTAAAATATAAACCCATAAAACATCTCAATACATCTAAACATCATATATATATATAAACAATCAAAATATGTCTATAATACAACACACATCGCTCATAAATACATCTCAAATCTTCAGTGCATAAGTTGATATCAAAATCATAAAAAAAGTCTATAATATGTGTATCATGATCCTAGGGCACCTCTACCACTAGCCTTTCCTAAACCTGCACCTATCTTACTACTTCTACCTTTCCAAAGTGGAACCTTTATTAGGGTTCAAAATTTTTTCCCACACTTTTATCATCCTTTCCCTCACCTTGGCTTATTATGGACTCACCCTCTCCCTTAACCTCTCAATAACTACATTGGGCTTGAAGTCCATGTTGGATCAATTGTCCCTAAGACTATGTAGGCAACATCCTCTTGCCTCATGCATCAAGAGTCAACTTGGCCACTATCTACCCAAACTACCCATTTATTTTCCCATATCTACCTTGACATTGGCCTTAGACCAACCTATTCACATACTTTTTGATAACCTTTCTTTGGTCATCCTGACTACCTTGACCAATTTTTCCCTATTGAACTTATGTATTACATACCACCTTATGTGTGCCTTGACCTATTATGTTTTTATCAAGAGAACTTCCTACCATAGATACCTAAAAAAACACTAAAATTTTATAATAACATATGATAAGTGTGACCTAATTAGTTATGACCAACATTGGGGACTAGTTACCTTGTCATTTATCCTATAAATCAATCTTATTTTTACCAACTTGGAAATATTAGTCCTTTCATGATGATTTTACTCATAATTTGTTGTATTTTATGTGCATACTTATGTCTCATATGCCCAACCTCATAACCTTCATTCTTTTTTTTTTATCAAACCCCAACCCAATTCAACCTTTGTCTTATTGCTTCCTAGTTTGAGGGGAAACACCTTCTCCCTCCCACACTCAGGGAAACTAGACCTAGACCTTGACCATTAGCCTATTTTTATTTTATATATTTCTTAAATATCCAAAAAAAGGGGCAAAATGTGGACACCTAAAAACTGTACAACAATAGTTTTTGATGTCATCTTGAATTATGGACCCTTAACTGATTCTGTGTTTAGTGGACCACCTAGTCTGCTAGCAATATTTTGAATTCCATCATGTTAAATACCCCCTCCCTAAATAAATCACTTAAATCATGACATTTTTACCCATTTTCTCATGGCCCCTCGACCATCAATGATTAGGGTAACCATTGATTGTTGACCCTAACCGTTGATGGTTATGGTCACCTAAACTTGCCTTAAGCATTTAAAGCATTTCCAACTTTGTTTGAGATTAGTATCTTATAGAATGTAAAATTTCTTCAACACCAACTTTTAAAGATGAAAAAAAACATGTAACTTCATCTCCTCCTAACTTAACAAATTTCCCTCAAGCCTCCCTCTCCTTACTTAGCAACTTTGTGCTATAAATACAAGGCTCTTGGAGGAGTTAGGGATCCAAAAATTTTCATCCATATTCTCTTATTTTCTTTGTACAGGCATATAAGACCATGAATCTCTATCCACATGACTTTTTAAGGTAGGAGTATTGTTATTCTATTCAACTTTCTTCAATTTTCAACTATCATTCACTTGATTTCATACAAGTATCTTTCATTTGTTTTTGGTGTTTTCACCCTTTATCATAGTTTGTTATGTTGATCTATTTACTTGCACACCTATGCATACCCTCAAAACCCCTAATTCACTCTTTTATTAATCAACCACATCCCCTTAATTCCATTTTATCCTTTTAGCCATTCTCCCATAGTTAACCATAGATGGATACTAGAACTATCACTAATTATAACAACCGTCACCAGTCAGGACAACCATCATAGATCACTGTTAAAAAAAATAATAGTTTATTATTTCAGCCTTTTCCACACCCTAAAAAACCTTCTTTTAAATTCTAACCTATCTTTAGACCCTACCCAGACCCTTTAGAATTGACCTTGGTATATTTGTGCATCGTGCCATATCTTCTATCAAATAGGTACATTATTTATTTTTTTGCATATTTATTTTCTTATCCTTTAAATGTAAGTATATTTATTATATATTTTTTGAATAAATTGTCTTATAAGTGGATTGAAAACCTCTTATAAAGCCTCATTCTTGGATCTAGTGTATGCTAGGCAATCCACTCAACCTACCATCTCAATTTTTTTCTTCTAGTCCTTTTGTGATTTATAGGTAGTCCTTCCTAGTCAAAAAGGAATCCTCACATTCATTTAGTTCAATGCACACATTATACTAGGTATTTATCTACACACCCTAATACTCACTTTCTTTTATCTACTTTCAAAACTAATAAATTAAAGAAATAAATTAAAATAAGTATCTCATAATTCCCAATGGGGTTGACATGCTTAGAAAATTCAAAAAAAAATTCACAAAAAATTCTAAATATAAAAACATTTATCCTATGTAAGCTTAGTTAGTCATCTTCGATCCACCCTACTAGGGAAAATACATTATTAGAATGCATTCTTTTGCTTTTAGTTTCAAGCTTTCTATGTGTTTATTTTATCTTTGCCTATTTTTTTTCTTTCTCTGTGTTGTTTGTTTGTTTGTTTATTTGTTCACTTTCCTATTTGTTTGATTTCAAGTACTATTTCCTTGACTTAGTCTATATGCATTCATTGGGTGATTCTTTGCATATTATTCTTGAGTCCTTCCATATTCATGTGTCAACATTATCATCATGGTTTTTATCATCGATGCATTATTTTTAATTATTTATTAGATTAGGAGTCAGTCTTTATGAATATTTCATCCAAGTTATCATGGTGTTTTATCATGAGGCATACCATCAAATTCTATAGTAAATATCAAATCAAGAAGTCTTACAAGCAATGGAGTAGAAGAGAATTCTCCTTGGTACCCTTGGCAAATCCTTCCACCCATGTTGATCAAATTAACACATTGACCATTCTAGTTATATCAATGCTAATAAGGATAAGCATATCCTCATTGAAAGTTAAAACTCAATCATTTCCATTGATCAATTCTTATTATTCTATTGATCTCTTTCATCACTTTATGCATCCTTGTGTGCCTAGTTATTTGTGGCTTCTTTAGTTATTAGACTAATGCATCTACATTTGCACCCTCTCATCTTTAATCTATAAAATAGGTTATATCCATGAGTTATTCTTGAAATCTACCCTATTGGGGAACAATCACACATATTTATTATATCTTGGTCATCTTAATGATAATAATTGCTTGTGGGCGAATCATTATTTTTTGACTCATCAATCCTAATTGGGGCATAGGCCATTGCCATTACTTATAACCACCTTTGTGAAAATTAGTGTTGAAACCTTTGTTATTGATTATAACCATATTTGGGCAAATCATTACTCTTTTTAAATCCATGCATGCAAGTATTTTATCATTTGGATTAATCTCACCCATGGGTTAATCCCACCTTTCTTTTTGCTTTTTTTTGAGGTACCATCCATCAAACATGTGATGGAAACTCCCTCAAGGGGCCATCATTATAGGATTCCCAAACATTCTTTGGAGATTTTTCTTCAATAATCATCTTCTTTTTGGCATACATTACTTTTTCTCATTATTTGTGAAGACATTATTGTGCCTATAGTTTGTAACATCTTCCCAAATAGGGGAAAACTATAGACACCTAAAATTGGCCACCAATGGATTCATACCAGATTTTAGATAGATTCTTATCAACCTTTTCACATCTAGCCTAAGAATCACTAAATTTATCAAATATGGCTTCATAAAATGCAATTTGGCCTATAAACCAATTAAATGTAGAAAATGCACACATCAAATTAATTCAAATATTGTAAAATTCTAAAATACCTAAATAAAATTATTTAAAATGCAAAACCTATTCAAATGCCTAATTGAATTCATCCATGATCAATTAAATGAATTATCAAAAAGGAAATTTAAAAATCAAAGAATATCCTAGGAATTCATAATTACCTTTTGTGAGTTATCAAAAATCCAAAAATATCTCAACATGCCTATTCATTATTAATCATAATCATTTAACACCTTTTAACTCTACTGAAGTTATTTAAATCACAAATTTTAGGTTTAAACTCATTTAAATATCTACCTATACTCTAATTTAGCTTTGGATGGGGTTAGTTGCTAAACCTACAAATACAAGCATTTACCTCTTCATTTGATGAGCTCGGACATAGTAATGTTATGATGTTGGTTTTATGACAAGATTGAAATCTATAGAGTTATAATGCCAAAATTATGATTCACAAGCCAAACCATCAATCCATGAAGCTACATCAAGCAAGCATGATCCAAACCATGGTGCTAAGGGGAGAAGGAACCACACAACTCTATTTATGAAAGATCTCTTGAGCACAAGCCAAGTAAGCCAAATGAATAAATATATTAGAGTATTCAAGGAAGGTAAGAAAGGTTATTTTTATTGAATTTTAGTTGTGATTTGTCAATTATTTTTCTTCACTAAGCTCCCCCTTTTGATCTAGGCAAGATAGTATTATGCATGTTAGTGTGTTTATTTTAATTTTGATTTCCATTATGAAAACTAACATATGATCTAACCACCCTTATTGGATTGCTTGATCATAGAGTCTTATTTTAGGTTTGAAATGAATTATTTTACCAAAATTTTATCATAGCCTTCAAATTTTTGCAGAAAAATAATCCAACCAACTTCCTCAAAGACCACTACATAAATGTCATCTTTCATGAACCCATCTATGGACTTAGGTTTATATCTCTTCTTTTGTCCCATGGTAGCTCTATTTATTCTCTAGAAGCAAGATTTATTCAAGCAGGTGAAAACAATAGTGATTAAAAAAAATAGCTTGCAAGCAATGAAGATGAAAAGAGTCAACAAATAGTCTAGTTATGAATATTATCTTAGTAGATGTTGATGCAATCCAAAACAATCATGATATAACATGGGGGATTTAAATGAAACTAACTTGAAAAAATTTGATATGTTACCACACTTATTAGACATGTGTACTGTCAACCACATCATCATTATTTGAAATTCTATGGACTAAATTGATAGATGGTTCATACATGTGGATAGAGTTAATATGACACTTTTTTACTTGTGTCTTTTTTCTCATTACTTTTCCATGTCATCAAGTGTTGTTATCATGGATATTATTTTAATAGCTTTCAAGACATCATTTGATAAAGTTACTTCAAACCACCTCCTCATGGTGAACATGTATGAACTAAAAGGACTTAAACTAATCTACTATAGATAAACACAATACTCTACTTACCTAATCATACTTAGAGTATTTGTTATTTTCCTTCCACCTAATTCTAAATAGAGAAAAAATACATGAGTTAGTATTTATAAATGTGTACAAATGAATACATCAATAATTTTATTACTTGGAACAATTTTATAAAAAGTTGATCAATTTTTTCTATTTTTTTTTTCTTTTGCCCTTGACTAGTTATTATTAGTTCTTAAATCAAGGCTCTTTTTTCAATACATGACCAACTGGGAAATTAGTTTTCTGATCAACATTGTCAATAGCATCTTAAAAGGATTTTCACTATTGATTATTTATATATATATATATATTGATTATATATATATATATATATATATATATATATATATATATATTTAAATTTTTGTAAGAATGAAACCATGGAGTGGTCTCCTTTGTATTTTTGTAGAATATACCTTTATGGAGTTCCTATCATGGAAGAACTAGGGTCTTCCATAAAAATAACTTCATTTATGATATTTTGAACAAACTCCCCTTTATTGACATGATTTTGATATAGTTTGAGTCTTTGTCTATTGACCAAAAAAGTCATCTGATTCCCATCTATTGGTAGTAGTTATACTAATCTATTCTAAAAGACTTTTTATATTTGGTCTGGGCCTATCCATCTTATTCTCAACTTTCCTTTAAATTGATAGAATTTAGAGTGAAATAAGAGTGCCAAATCCCCTTCTTGAAATATTATTTCTTTGATGTGGGAATCGTTCCACATTTTTTTATAGTGTTACAAATTTCTTATTTATTGTAAATATTCTATAATCATTTCATCAAGCTCATTTAGTTGGAGGATTCTATCTTGATGTGCCTTATCCAAATCAATGCCTACTTCTATTGATGTTTTCAAAGTTTTCAATTCAAAATAAATGAAAATTAGAGGTTTCTTACCATATACTAGCTCATAGGGTGCAAATATAGTGGTGGTATTCCAAGTATTGTTGTAATCCCTTACTTATTCTGTTACTCTGGCTACCTAATATTTTATATTGATGTTGACTATCTTAGTTAGAATGTTCTCTAGCTCTCTGTTGGTAATATTGACCAAATTTTAAACTCAAGACAAAATTGGTCACCCCCTCTAGGTTGAAACTTCATAGGGTTGTCAAAATATTTTCATGGTCTTGTCATGGTCTTAAATCATCTTAAATAGTTCTATATGGTCATATTTATCCTTGTCTAACATTGTCCAACGTTTGGTCTTATGCTCACTTGTCTAGTCTTAGGGGTCAATCTCAAGGTCTTGATGTTGTCAAACATTGTCAAAGGTTTGGTATGTTTTAAATTCACTTTAATAGGCTATTGAGATCTTATTAAAGTCATAATATCATGCACTAACCTTTTATTTAGCTCTCATATGCAAAAATCACGTTTTGGCCTATTTGGAAGAGTTGTACATATCATTCAAATAAGAAAACATTTAAAGAATATTCCTAACATACTTGATGTTATAAATGGGTTAGTTAATATTTAGGGATAGTCAAGGATTGATAACATCTATAGTTCAACATCTACACTAAGCAAAAGGATATTTTACAAGCACTCGTACAGCCTTACAAGATCAAATTTTAGTTGTAAATGGTTTCTAAGTATCCTTTGGGATCCTTTAGATAATTTTCCATATTTTGAACAAGTTTTAGGTAAAAATTGACACTCCATTCACTCTTTCTCCTCCATCATTGCCTTCATAAGCTCAAGAAGGAAAATTTGAACTGAATGGTATGGACATGAGAGAGAGAGAGTTAGGATATAAAACATTGGATATTTTTAGGGGTCCTAGTAAGATTGAAATTAGTGACATTAGTTTTTAGATTTATGGCCTCTTATTTATGAACAATCACTTAGAGTGACATCATGTCAATATGTCCATCTGAGCAGGGTCTTTTCATTCATTTATTTATCCACTTTAGAATTTGATGGAGAAGAATGGTCTTTAGGGGTGTTTTTATAAGACAATGAGATCATTTTCATGGTGGTTTAATTGGATAACTCATTGATATGTAAACTACACTAATAAACTCAAAGTGAAGTTTTAAGTATGAATACTATATTTCTAAAACTTAACAAATTCTTGAAATAATCAAAAGAAGTTGCAAAATTTTTGGCCAAAACGTTCTCAATTGTTGAGTTGGATTGGAATTGTCAAAAGACTTGTTACTTCCATTTACCAATTAAACTAGTTTTTTTAATAATGTTGTGTTATAATTTTCAAAATTTGAATCACTTGCATGATTTCATTTACTAATTAAAATCAAATCAACAAACAAAAACAATAACATGCATCAAATGACAATTACCAAAAACACAAAACGTGATAACGGAGTTTGGAATCTTTTGCCTACGTCTCTAGGTCCACCCAATAATGAGGACTATTTCTATTAAATTTGTGTAATAAATGGATTACAAATTTCTTGAAACATTACACACTTCCCTTGGGCCTGATCTCTATCCAAGAATTCCACCTTCACTGATAAACTCAAGCTCAGTCACATGGAATCGTTCCTCAGTCTTCAATCCCTTTCTGAAATGTGCTTAAGTCCCTTCAATCAAACTATTGGTATATCCAAATAATAATAATAACATTCTCTTTTTAATTAAAAAACATAATTAAAAAGGCTTACCTTCTATGTATAAGGTCGAATATTGGAGAAAATCCCATTAGCTAGCTATCTCCAAGCTTAAAACAAGCTCTCGGCCTCTTAAAATAAAAATACACAGTCCTGCAAAAATTACATTCAAATAGAATTTCATGGCTTTTATATTGTTTATGAACATGCAACTCAAGTGGTTAAGGCTAATCCCTTTTACTGGGTAGGTCCATGGTTAAAGTCTCATCCCATCCTATTTGGGTGCTTAGCTTATCATTAGTCCCACATTAGTAAATGGAACGGGTTTCAAGACTTTAAATAAGGTTGGCACCTTCTTTGAATCTGACAATGCCCCCCTTTTGGTGGGATCAAGGTGCTAAGTTAGCTTATACATTGGTTGATGTGCCAACTTAGCATGGGATGTTGGTAGGTGTGCCATTATTGCATAAACACTAATCTCCATGCTTTCACAGATTTGACTTGGCAATATGTTGGATGTGGCGTGGACACTTAGTAAATAATAAATTACAAAGAATTACCAAAGGAAAATAATTACAAAGCTTTAAAACATGTAATTTAATCCATACACACTATCAAAGAAAAATATCACCCAAATTTTTGGACTCCCATTGACTGCCACGTATCACCACCTGATTGGACCACTTGGCATGTCCACATTGCACCATGTCATCTTGTGACACCACATTTTCCCTATCGCATCAGAACTTTAGTGGCCTATAACTTTTGCATATGGTGTCCATTTTGCAAACTGCAAAAAGTGTTGGAAATATCTCGATGAGATCTATGCTGTGAAATTATTTTCATTACAAGTTGGAAACTTTTTCCTAACTGAACTCCAGATCACACCTCACTATAAAAGAGGCTTTTGGTCTCCAAAAGTCTATGATCTCCTAAAAATTGATAACTGGTCTACTACATCCATGAAAATAGAACCCAATCATAGCAAGAGATATAAACAATTACATTAAAGTGATTCATAATCAAACTACAAAAATGCCTAATCTAAAAGGCATGAGTAAGTGAATCTACAACTGCCAAAGTGATTACAAAATATCAAACTGCCTACCCATGTCACATCCTGTAAAGTGGTGAACTGTCAATAAACTAAAACAATTCCCAATGTAACTATAAAACAAGTTTGTTAATGTTGACAACATACAATAAATGTTGTGGACATGTTGCAATACAATGCCCTAGTATGGGACTTATATGCTAAGAAAATGCAAACAACACAAAGTGTATATTGCCTAACATCTCAAACATGCCCATAGGGTCTTACAATGCATCTATACATCCATGTACCAAAAATAGATACATTCTAAAAATAGCAGTTAAATATGAGAAAGTGTTGTAGGGAAACAAATCACAACATCACTCTGCTATATCCTTAACTATTTCAAATGAGTTAATGTCTTATCCATTATTAGACTACCCATACAATATATTCTAGAGATCAAAAAACTTAGAGTTATCAAAAAGTGAGAATTGAAAAACTTCATATGGTAAACCTGTCTTGAAATGTTCCCACCAACTCTAATCTACATCTATCAAAGCTTGTTCATTCCCTTAAATGAATTCTTAACATGCTTTGAAAAAAGAATGTAGTGATAATCCACTTAACCAATTCTTTCTTCCTAGTGAAATTAATTATCTCTGTGGATTCATTATCAATTGCATACTTTATCAATTTGGGCTTTGCCATATGTACTTGAAAAAATTGTTGACTTAACCTCTTAAATGGATTTTCACTTGTAAGTTTTACCTTATCCTAGGTTGTATTGTTAACTACATTATGGATTGAATTAGCTTTATTAACCTTAGTGAGAGGTTTGTAAATCATCTTAGTTTTAACATTACTTGAATGTGAAGATGAATGAAGCTTAAAACATATATCAATCCTATGTCCACTCACTTTACAATGAGTGCAAACATCCTTCTTAGGTGAGGGTCCCCTTTTGCCAATTCCCAACTTAACATGAGAATGGTCTTTCAAACATGCAATCTGCTTAAACAAAGCTTTTCATTTCCAACAAGTCTTAACACTATGGTTATTCATCTGACAAAAAGTACATGGAAATGATTACATTATCTTATGTACATTATATCCAAACTTCTTAAAAGTATCAATTGGATTAGAAGATTTAGTGTAAGAATCAGGAGGTGGAATCTCAATACCTCTTTTACCTTTACATTTTTGAACTAATGGCCTAGAACCTTTGCTATTGGAAGCTCATCTTCCTTTAGCCATGGAAGAAACTTCTCCATCATCCACCTACACACTAATTTAATCCAAACCTGCATGAAGAGGTCTATGCTCAACCTAAATTGGTTTAATAATTCCTTATTCATTTCGACCAAGACCTCCTATGTTAAATCCCATTTTAAACAACAATTTAGATTCTATGCCCTTAGTGTATCTTTCAAAATCACCAAAAATAATATTACTAAAATCTGAATCTAAACTGGTAGAAGAAGATGAAGATTCCTATGGTGAAAAACTTATAGTGCACTCAGTCATGGTTTCTACATCTGAATTAGAAGGATTTACCTTTTCACACTCACCACATTGCAATCTAATCAAGAGCTCATCCTTGGATTCGAGCTCTGATTTTAACTTTGCCACTTGCAATTCAAGTGCAAATTTTTGGCATCTCAAGATTGCATTTTCATCTTTAATGGCCTCAATATATGACAACTTACCCATGGTTTATTGTAAGCACCTGATTCCACACTACACACTGTAATATAATCAATCTACAAACTAGTAATCCAACTATTCTGGAAGCAACTATCAACACATAATTAAAAGCAAACCTTGCATTCTAACTAATCTAATACCAATTTGATCTGTAAACTACACTGATAAACTCAAAGTGAAGTTTTAAGTATGACTAATAAATTTCTCAAACTTAACAAATTCTTGAAATACTAAAAAAAACTTGCAAAATGTTTGTCCAAAACATTCTCGGTTGTTAAGTTGGATTGGAATTGTCAAAAGACTTGTTACTTCTATTTATCAATTAAACCAATTTTTTTAATAACATTGTGTTATAATTTTCAAAATTTGAATCACTTGAATGAGTTCATTTACTAATTAAAATCAAATCAACAAACTAAAACAATAACATGCATTAAATGTTAATTACCAAAAACATAAAATGTGATAACGAAGTTTGACATCTTTTGCCTACATCTCTGGGTCTACCCAATAGTGAGGACTATTTCTATTAAATTTGTGCAAAAAATGGCTTACAAATTTCTTGAAATGTTACACACTTCCCTCAGGCCTGATCTCTATCCAAGAATTCCACCTTTGCTAATAAACTCAAGCTCAGTCACACGAAATCCTTCCTCAGTCTTCAATCCCTTTTTGAAATGTGCTTAAGTCCCTTCAATCAAACTATTGGTATATCTAAATAATAATAATAATAAAATTCTATTTTTAATTACAAACCATAATTAAAAAGGCTTACCTTCTATGTATAATGTTGGATATTGGAGAAAATCCCATTAGCTAGCTATCTCCAAGCTTAAAACAAGCTCTCGGCCTCTTAAAATAAAAATACACAGTCCTGCAAAGGTCACATTCAAATAGAAGTTCATGGATTTTATATTGTTTATGAACACACAACTCAAGTGGTCAAGGCATATCCATTTTATTGGGTAGGTCCATAGTTTAAGTCTCATCCCATCCTATTTGGGCACTTAGCTTATCATTAGTCCCACATTAGTAAATGGAACGGGTTTCAAGACTTTAAAAAAGGTTGGTGCCTTCTTTGAATCTACCAACGCCCCCCCTTTTGGTGAGCTCAATGCACCAAGTTAGCTTGTACATTGGTTGATGTGCCAACTTAGCATGGGAAATTGGTAGGTGCGCCATTTTAGCATATGCACTAATCTCCATGCTTTCATGGCTTTGACTTGGTAATATGTTGGATGTGGCATGGCCAGTTGGTAAATAATAAATTACAAAGAATTACCAAAGGAAAATAATTACAAAGCTTTAAAACATGTAATTTAATCTATACACACTGTCAAAGACAAATATCATCTAGATTTTTGGACTCCCATTGACTTCCACATATCACCACTTGATTGGACCACTTGGCATGTCCACATTGTGCCATGTCATCTTGCGACACCACATTTTCCCTATCATATCAGAACTTTAGCGGCCTATAAATTTTGCATACGGTGGCCATTTTTCAAACCATGAAAAGTGATGGAAATCTCTCGATGAGATTTATGCTGTGAAATAATTTTCATTACAATTTGGAAACTTTTTCTATACTAAACTCTAGATCACTCATCTCCATGAAGTTCCTCTAATTGAAGGAAAAGTGTCTTAATATAAAAGGTCTTTCAGTTAATCCTACTATAAGTTTATATTTTATATTCATGGTGACCACTCTTAGAGGTTATAAATTCTTAATCACTCATGGAAGATCCCTAAAATTCATGGAGTTTATGTGATTTTATCTAATATGTGTCCTTTGTCCATATTCTTTAAGTGTGATGCTCTCTGAGAACATGGTCTGTGTTATGCAGTCCACTATATGTTTGACTATCAAAATGGGGTCAAATATTAGTGATATATTATAGTGTAAGATTCCAAAACAATATTTATCTATTGTAGTTATGGGAAGATGAAAATAATAGTCTAAGCACACCTTCTAATGGGATTCACAAGTGTCTCTTTTGTATACAATCTTATACAGATTGTAGGATCAGGTTGAAGGTGATCAAAGTCATGGGGAAGTCTTGATACATATATTAATGCATTAATATGGCCTTGAATACCCCATTTCCATCATCAAGTTGTTAAAATTGACTATATGCTCTAAAGACAACACAAATAACATATATATGGGCTAATTATACCTACAGGTCTGTATAGACTGCAAGGTGAATTGAAGATGATAAGAGGAATTTTCATAAGCTTTGTAAGACCTTGAAGGAGTGATGAGGATGTATAATGGAGTTGATAATGTTGAAGGGTATAAGAACTTAAGGATGTGTCTCTTTGTATCCCTAAATAAATAAGTAGAGACCTAAAAACCCTAAGCCCATAGGTCATCCTTTTGGATCTAATCAATATCAATCAATACAAAATCAAATATTCAGATAGGAAAACATAAATTCAAGGATAATAAAAAATCTATGAAGATATAATACCAATAAAAAGAAATCTAGACCACTTGTAAATTTGACACTGAGTCCATAGTCTTAGAAGGCTACCTATAAGACTGTGTATGAAATGAAGAAGACATATGTTGTTGGATACAAAGGTATGAGAATGTCATTATGTAGATTATGAACTCTATTTTATTGTGAATAAAATCCATGAAATTTAATCCTCTAAATTCTCCATACACATTCAATCAATATCTTCAGGATAGATTGAAGAACCAATTGTGAAACCCTCTCTTAACTAACACCTACAACCAGGCTTGAAGAGAAGGTCAAACACATAGTGACTGAGTTTGAGCCTTGGAAAATAAATGAACAAATGCCATTATTATTTTTTAATTTAAATTATCAAAGAGGGAAGGTTTAGAATAGATTATAAGGTCAACATTTCAAATACCCATATATGCATCCCTCTAGCAGCTACAGGGTACTAATTGAAGAATTAACATCAGGCCTAAGGAGAGTAGGCTTAGTATAATAAAGAGATGATTTGAGACTAATTTTGGATCTAAAAAAATAAAAATACAAAATAGAATCATTGAGGTAGGAGTGAGGTCCTAAACCTAAACAAGGATGCAATTAAATGACCCTATGAAAGGCACCTATGAGCTACAATGAGGATAAATTGGTTCTAAGCCTAAAAGGGAGAACACAATTGTATATAATACTCTGAGGTCTAACTTAGATAAACTAATAAATATTAAGTTAATTTTAGACCAAAGTAAAAAATTCAAAATATTGATCAAGAATTAGTCTAAATTCTCCATATACAATCAATCAATACATACATGTCTGCTTGCTCCTCAAGAGTGTTTATGCTTGATTTAAGAATGGAAAGTCTTGTGAGAGGTATAAAGAGATGAAATTAATTTTTGAAATTATTTAATAATTTTATAAACACCTTAATGTAACCCTTATACCTGATAATAAAGGAGAAAAGGGTCAAAACTCAGTCTAGACTTAATGAAGCATAAGACACACACAAGCATATCTAGCTAGTCATAAGAGAGATGAAGTTTTGAGGTCTCTATAAGAATTATAAGACTTTTTGGATGGATAAAATATATGGTTTTTAGTGGAAAAATATGTCCATGGTCAACTTAAATCCATATAGGTTGTAAACATATTCACTATTTTGTCTCAGACCTTGCTCACTCCATTGACAAGGTGCAGTCTTAAGATAAGCATGTCAAACCTCATGGAGGGACCTTTAAGTAACACAAAAACATTTTAAAATGTATCAATACACTTTTAGGTTGCAAAAAATTTCTATTTTCAATCCAAATGCTCTTGAGGGCTAGCAAGGAGGTGATAAACCTTAAACCCCAAATCCCCTGACTAGTACACCAAATGCATATAGTGGGGTAATAATCACTAAAAATAATGTATAATCATGAGGAATATTTTTTTTTGAGGGTTTTAAACCTCTCCCATTAGTTAGATTAAGTTTTGAGGCCTAAAACCTAAATTAGGACTTTCTAGAGTTTAAGAAGGACATGATTGCCACCCGAGGAGAAACTTCATACACTCACATCATATCTCACACTTTGAATGAGAAGATAAAACATTTGGAATATGTTGGGGGGGGGGGTAATAAAAAGAATGTTATAAAAGTGGAATGAGGCCAATTTGTGTCTTGAGATTTATGAATGCTCATTAAGACCCCAAATAGTTCTTAAACCCTCCTAAAAACTTGATAGTGACCATATATAAAAAATGGACATCTAAGGCACATTTAATGCCATATTTTGATCATAAAAACTCTTGGATGTTTTTTAGGACTATAAGGAGGTTTTCCAAATGTACTTATTCTATAATTAAAATTGTATGGACTATAATAAATGCCATATTTTTCATGCTTTTTGGTGTTTTATAGGTGTTCTAAGAAAGGGAGAACTTCCCAATCATTAGATGAGGTAATTTTGGATGTGTAATAATTATTTAAGATAAAAAATATGAATAATATATTATATAGGTGGTCAAACAGGGATCATTTTCCAAGATAGTCTTAAACAAGCCTAAAATAAGACTAGGTGACAAGGTCATTTCAGAGTTTTCACACTTTCATAGGGTCTCAATACAAAAAATTGACATGGAGGTTGGTTATATCATATTTAAAGTTAATAAAATGATTTTTTGTGATTTAAAATATGTGGGATAAGTCTGGATCAATAAAATGGGATTCTAGGCAAGGAGCCCTAATTGAGGCTTAGTTGAAGAGAGAGAAAGGCCAAAAAATTGGACTTATACTCAGATTCAAAACATAAAAATTGACATGAATTTAAAGGACATAATGGGTCCTATAATATTCCCTTATTTTGTCATTATCCTTTATGGATTCTCCTACACAAGGGGGTTTATAGGTTTTTAGGGCTACAAGAAAAATAGGCCTAATAAGGGCTTGAAGAGCAAAATGGAGTCTTGGGAATTGTTCCAAAAATGATTTTTTTTTCAAGTATGATAACATATTTAAATAAAATAAATTGATATTTAGTGACTTTAAGAAGATGAAATTGAGTTTTAGGCCACTTGGACCAAGCTAGGCATGGAAATGAAGAGTTTCAAGACACCTATGCACATGAATGATGAAATGTCAAATTTGATGAGTTTATTAAGGAATTATAGGTGTAAAATTGGTTATATAACATAATTTCATGGTGAATTCATGATTTAGGAGTCCATTTTTCACTCTTATTATGCAAAGAAGGAAAGTTTTCAGGAAACTAGTCAAGGTGTCAAGCCAAATTGTAACTCCTACACCACTTGAAAGATTGGAGAATATTAAAGAGTTAGACACATGGATTTAAAATTATATTCATGATATTTACATAACCCCATTTATTTTTGTAACTCATATGGACACTTTTCAATCTTCTCCTACTATGCCTCTCTCTCTCTCTCTCTCTCTCTCTCTCTCTCTCTCTCTCTCTCTCTTCACACTTGTCTATATAAGTAACCACTTTTAACTTTGTAATCAATCCATATCTAGTATAGATAATCCCTAATATTTTGAGTACTAATTTTAATTTGAATAAAATATTTAAATATGGTTTTGATTTATCAAATTATTTTATAAGTGTGTGAAGTAGTGCATAGTTGAATGACAAGTGATAATCATCTATCCTTGTGTTCATCTTACTCTTTCATGTTTGTGCAAGTAATCTACTCTCTAATAGGTCACACAAAGTGTAGTTAGTGTTATTTTATGTATTTAAGTGTAAGGAATAGTACTAGTATCTATAATCATACCTCTTATTCATCCACCTTAGGAAATTCATTTCATCTTACCTCCATGTTGAAGTAATCATATTAGAGAAACCTTGAATATTGAGATTATTTTTGTGAGTCACCTTTCATAGTTTAAGTTTATGATATTACAGTGGAGATTAACTTGGTGAATCACCTCATTAGGTTATATTTATATCATTTTTCTCTCTTTCTTTTCATTCCAATAATTTAGTAGCGTAGATGATGAGCTTGAATAGACATATCGAGGGAGCTAACCCTTCAATCTAGAGGTTTACCCCCACTATAGACAAACCATGAGTCTTGGGGTAATCTAATTATTTCACTCATTTGAAGTAGGACTGAACTACCTATCCAAGGGTGAAAAATCAAGTGAAAATAGTTTTGGCATACTTGATGGGATCATTGTCCTAACCACTTCTTATCAAGGTGAATGTTGGTTTTGATAATATCAAAACTACATAAGTATTTCTTACTCAACATTTGATGAATCCACTGAAGGTACAACATATGGTTGTAGACCAATTTCTTATTTTCATGATTCATGGTCTTTACTAGGTCATTTTATACTAAAGGAAATTATTATGCAAATCCACTCCATCATCTTGAACTTCTTATTGAAGTGCAGTAACCTAAACCTTTTTTGACACTTAAGAATCCTAAAGAAGAACAAGAAGACTTTGAAAGTCAATAAGAACAAGAGAGTGAAGAATAGTTTAAAGGCAACATGGATAGGAAATATTCTTTCCCATCTTTCAATATTAAAAATCCTATAAAAATTGCTACATATGGTGATACCCCTCCTAATGGAAATAAGATTATTCCCACTTTTAATGGGGAAGGTCTTATCACCCCAAGTGAACATATTAGAAACATATCTAACTTCTAAAATTTCCATAATATCACTAAGATTAATATATTAATCATATTTATTGCCATGTATCTAAGGGGAAAACCCCTTAATTGGTATACAACCTTAGTAGGAGGATTCATTACTACATGGGATGAATTTGGGGAGTTGTTGACTATAATATTTGAGGATAGGAGTGATCATACATCACTAATTCATCAACTGAATTTCATCTAAAGAGGACCTAAGGAATCCATGCATGATTTCAATGAAATGTTCCAAAGAACATGAAA
This sequence comes from Torreya grandis, assembly GCA_037957365.1. Lineage (NCBI taxonomy): Eukaryota > Viridiplantae > Streptophyta > Pinopsida > Cupressales > Taxaceae > Torreya > Torreya grandis. The sequence goes on along the minus strand of JARHVA010002465.1, from coordinate 1,985,818 downwards.
TAGGATTCCACATCCTATTAAACCCACTAAAAGTTTTATTTTCTCAACCTATCTCAAAGATATTATTATTGATATATCTATCATGTTGTAGTCCATGGGAGGATATTCCTTGCATGATACCTATGATGTGGCTATTAGAGTAGGGAATGGCTAAGAATGGTTAAATCCAAGATAGTAAAATCCCTCCAAAGGTCTCAATGCCTATCTTGCCTAACATGCATACTAATCCTCCAAGCCTTTCTCCATTTCCAAATCCAAATATCAAGCTTAAATTTACTCCAATTAAATTGGATGATGCCATTGATTGACAAGCAAAGTATAAGGCTTTAAAAGCTTTAATTAGGCAACCAAATCAAAATGTTGGAGCTTATAAAAAATCCTAATATTACCCTCCATAATAAATTATATTTACTCCTCAATATAATTTTCAAGTGAGGGGACAAGGTCAACCTAATTTTAATAGGTCACCTAATGCCTATGATCCAAATTCTGCTCCCACTAAAAGAGCCATGGTTTTGGTTCATAACCTAGTTCAAGGAGAATAATGGAAAAAATATTGGGGGAAACCTCAAGGTCAATTAATTAATGATATTAAGGGGGAATTTAAATATTTTATGGCTCAAAGAGGGACTACTCCTTACTTGACATCAAAATATGAAAGATCTATACAAGCAGAACCAAGTGGAGAGTGTAACAATCAAGGAACAAGCCTTATGAACTACCAAATGGAGGATAGATTTATCCTAGATAAAATCACCTTAGTTACATCCAACACTAGGTCAAAGAGGATATATTGGAGATGTTAAAGATGTGGATATAATTCCAAGCAATACCCCTTCAAGGAAATATGGTTTAGATGAAAATGTGGCATCCTTTACAAGTCTTACACATCTTCAAAATTAGAACTTGGGAAAGGTGGTCAAACCTTCATTAACTCAAGCTAAAGATACTTTATTTCCTCAAATAATGTAATAAAATTTTGTTTTATCTCATTTTAATATCATTGTATCTTTTAAGAACACAAAAAAAATCATATGTCTTTGGGAAGTACTCCACATGCCTAGTTAAAAAAAGTTACTCCAAGAGCATCTATACTAACTCCATATTAGTCCTCAAACATAAAAAAATATTAGTATATCCATCATAAATGTACCTACTAATATTTTTGAACATTAAAAGAATTATTAAAATTCCACACCTTTCTATTGTATCCTCATTATGGGAGAGAAGCTAGTCCATAATTACATTGTGGATAGTGGGGTAAAAAATTTAGTTATGCCTAAACTAGTTGTAGACAAATTGGGATTCAAGTATGAACCTTATATAAAAGGAGTTTTGTATATTTATGGAAAAAAAAATAATACAATAGGGATCATCAAAGGTTTTAAAGTGTTCTTGCATGACTGCCTAAGTTTTGCAATTCTACAAGACATAATAGTGGCAGATCTACTGGCACACTTTGCCATTTGCCTATCAAGAGACTTAATTGCCAAGATAAGAGGGTATGTTTCTACTAATTAGTCTTTGTTTAATTTTAGAATAAGTTATGGATCTAATGTGATAATAATAAAATGCCTTTTTCCAAGTTTCACATTGAACCATATGAATGAGTAAGAGGAACATGTCATAGATGATGGAGCATATTCCAAAATTAAAGGTATTTATAATATATTCTTAGATAAATATTGTGTTGAGACATATGAGTATGATCCATATGATTTCATTGAAGAGATAGGTCTTGGCACATATATCATTCATGATGAGGGTGATGAGTATTCTAAAGTAATTTTTGATGACCCCCTCACACAATTTGTAGTGGGTAACTACTATCTTCATATAGATAGTAATGATGAGTTTCAAAGTGTAATATAATAAGGTAATGAAGATAGTGAAATTATGCCTACACAATATGAAAAGGTTAATGGGTGTGATTATCATGAAGAAAATGATGATCTATGGTAGCAGTTTCATGCTATAGTACAAGAGTTTGAACAAGTGGCCCAACTCTCATTCCTAAAGAACACGAACTTGATAGTAAGGTCATTTTTTGACCTAATGAGCATGAAGCGGAGTGTAAAATCATTTTTAAGTAGGATTAAATATTGTAAGAGTGAAATTAGGCCAAGGTAAAAGCTTGTGTGTTTGAAGAGCAACCTAAGCATCAATCTGATATTGAGTCACTTGAAGACATGATTGGTTAGTAATAAGGCAAGTATGAAGGCTCTAGAAATCAAGTACATCATGGTATATATGAAGGTGAAGTTGAAAAAGATTTCATGACTCCCAAGAAGAAAATTGACAAGCACCAGATGATCATGAATGAGATCAAGTAGGCTGCACCATCAAGTAGACCTAAAGGAGAGTTAGAGGAACCCTTTAAATAAGTTTCAAGTGGTGTACTTGTAGCTAGTATAAGTACCATGAGTGGTAAGTCATTTGATCACCTTCAAAAGAAAATTTTATTTCATAAACATCCATCATATGGTGACTTATTCTCATGGAGCAGTTGTGACTCAAGAAATATTCTTTTTGATCTTGGTTAAAGTAAGATAAATGGTTCCATCACCTCAAACATGTTTTGTGGTTTGTAAATATTAGGTTAAGTGTTTTGTTTTGAGTCTTTTATGTGTGTTTTTCCCTAAATGACTTTATTATAGTGTGAATTTACTTATTTTTGTGTGTTTGGTATGAGTTTGAAGTGTTTATAAGGCATATCAGTTTTAGATTATAGCATAAAAGTGGCTCCATTGCCTAATGGAAGGACAAGACTATTGGGCCATTAACATTGTAGGCATGGTAACCCTATGAATCATTAAGAATGTTGACCTCAATTAAAAATTGGTCACCCCCTCTAAGTTGAAACTTCATAAGGTTATCAAAATATTTTCTTGGTCGTAGATCATCTTAAATAGTTATATAGGTCATATTTGTCCTTGTCTAGCATTGTCCAAAGATTGGTCTTATGTTCACTTGTCTAGTCCTAAGGGTCAATCTCAAGGTTTTGATGTTGTCAAATATGGTATAATGTTTGGTATGTTTTAAAGTCACTATAATAGGTTATTGATATGTCATTACAATCATAATATCATGAACTAATTTTTTATTTAGCTCTTGTATTCAAAAATCACATTTTGGCCTATTTGGAAGAGTTGGATGTACCATTAAAAGAATAAAACATTTAAATAATATTATTAATGTACATAATGTCATAAATGGGTTATATAATGTTTAGGGATAGTCAGAGACTAACAACATCTATATTTCAATGCCTAAACTAAGTAAAAAGACACTTTACAAGTACTTGTATAGCCTTACAAGATCATATTTCAGTTGGAAATGGTTTATAAGTGTCCTTGGGATCCCTCATATCATTTTATATACATGGAACAAGTTTAAAGTCTAACTAACACTAAAATAATTATTTCTCTTCCATCACTACCTTCATGAACTCAAGAAGGCAAATTTGAACTAAATTATATGGCTAAGAGAGAGAGTTAGGAGTTTAAACTTTGGAAATTATTATTGGTCCTAGTAAGATTTAAATTAGTAGAATTAGTTTTCATATTTGTGGCCTCTTATTTATGAACAATCACTAAGAGTGATAGTAGGTCATTATGTCCTATCCATTTGATCAAGGTCTATTTTTCATTTTTTTATCCACTTCAAAAATTGATGGAGAATAATGGTTTTAGGGGTGTTTTTAGAGGTCAATGAGCTCATTTTCATGGTTTTTTCATCATCTAAATCATTTCCATGAAGTGCTTTCACTTGGAAGAAAAGTGTCTTAATATACCAGGTCTTTTAGTCAATCTTACTCTAATTCTCAATCTTATCTCCATGTTGATACTCTCATAGGTTCTAAATGCTTCATAACTCATAGAAGATCCCTCAAATTTATGGAGTTCATGTGATTTTATCTTAGATGTGTCCTTTGTCCATATTATTCATGTTTGATTCTCTCTGATAACATGACCTGTGTTATGCAATACACTATATGTTTGATTATCAAAATGGTCTCAAACATTAGTGATATATCATAGTGGAAAATTTTGAGACAATATTAACATACTAGAAGTATGGGAAGATGAAGATAACAGTCTACTCACACCTTCTAATGGGAGTCACAAGTGTATCTTACATATATAGGCCTATATAAACTATAGGAGTAGGTTGAATATTATGAGATTCATGGGGAAGAATTGATACATATCTTCATGCATTAATATGGCCTTGATTTACCCACTACTATAATCAAGTTGTTCAAATTAACTAGATGTTCTAGAGACAACACACAAAACATATAAATGGGATGACTATACCTACAAGTTTGTATAGACTATAAGGTGAATTGAAGAGGATATGAGGCATTGACATATGATATATGAGGCATTGTAATATGATATATAAGACATTGAAGGAGTGATGAGGAGGTGTAATGGAGATGATAGTGTTGAAGGGTTTAAGAACATAAGAAAGTGACTCTTTATAGCCCTAAATAAACAAGTATAGACCTATAGGCCCCAAGCCTGTAGGTCCTCATTTTGGATCCAATAAATATAAAATCAATAGAAAAGAAAATATTTAGATAATAAAACGTAACTTTAAGGCATATTAAGACAAAATAATAAGCATATAAGAGCTAGACCACTTGCAAATCTAAGATTGAGTTCGTAGACTTATAAGGCTACTTAGATGACTATATATGGAATGAAGAAGGCATATGATGTTGGATATAGAGGTATGATAATGTCATTAGGTAGATTATGAAATATATTGGATTATGAAGCAAATTCATGAAATTTATTCCTCTAAAGTCTCCATACGCAATCAATCAATATCTTTTGGACAAGCTCAAGAACCAATAAACTTTATCCTAGCAGTCACCTATAGCTAGGCTTGAAGAGAAGGTCAAACACAAAGTTACTAAGTTTAGGAATTGTAAAATAAATGAAAAAATTCCATGAGTTTTTTATAATTTAAATGAGTAGAGAGGGAAGGTTTATAAGAGATTACTAGGTTAACATCTCAAATACCCATATATGTAGACCTCTAGCATCTACAAGTTGCTAAATGAACAACTAACATCAGACCTAAGGAGAGGAGGTAGAGTAAAATGAAGAGATGATCTAAGCCTAATTTGGGATATCAAACAAGTAAAAATCCAAAATATTATTATTGAAGTATGAGTGAGGTCATAAACCTAAACAAGGATGTAATCAAATGACCCTAAGACAGCCATCTATAAGCTACAATGACGATAGGTTGGTTCTAAGCTTGGGGAGAACATAAGTGTATGAAAATCTCTAAGGTATACTTTAGATAAACAAATTATAATAAGGTTAGTTGAGACTAAAGGAAAAAAATCAAAATATTGATCAAGAATGATTCCAAAGTCTCCATACACAGTCAATCAATACATACAGGTTTGCCTACTCTTCAAGAGTGTTTGTACTTGATTTAAGAATGAAAAGTATTGTGATAGGTCTAAAGAGATGAAATTAATTTTATTAATGATATAATAATTTTATAAACACACAAATATAACCCTTAAACCTGATAACAAAGAATAAAAATTCAAAACTTGATCTAGACCTAATCAAGCATAGGACACACACATATAAATCTAGCTAATCATAAGAGAGATGTAGTTTTGAGGCCTCTATAGGAATGATCACACATTTTGGATGGATTAAAAATATGGTTATGAGTGAATTAATATGTCCATGGTCACCTCAAACTTATATATTAATCAAACATATTAACTATTTTGTCTCAAACCTTGCTCATTCCATTGGTAGGGGCAGTCTTGAGACCAAGTGGTTTGTTTAAACTCAAAAGCATAAGATAAGCATGTAAAACCTCATGGAGGGAAATTGAGGAAACATATAAATATTTGAAAATGTCTCAATACACTTTCAAGTGGCACAAAACTTTAGTTTTCAATCTAAATACTCTTAAGGGCTAGTAAGGAGGTGACAAGCCTTAAACCCCAAGTCCCCTGACCAGTTCACCAAAAACATACAATGGGGTAATAATCAATAAAAAATCATGTATAATCATGGGTAATATTATTTTTAAGGTTTATTAACCTCTCCTAGTAATTATATTTAATTTTGAGGCCTAAAACCTAAATTAGGCCTTTTTTAAGTTAAAGAAAGTGAAGATTGCCACTCCAAGAGCAACTTCATACACTCACACCATCTCTCACACTTTGAATGGGATTATGAGACATTTTGAATAATTGGGTGGGTTATTTAATAATTTTATCCAATTTTAATGAGTTTAATTATGGTCTTTGTTTTATGAATGATCGTTAAGACCCCAAATAAGTCTTAAACCCCCCTAAAACCCTAATAGTGACTAGGCATAACAAATGGACCTATAAGTAATACTTAATGCCACTATTTTATCCTAAAACCTCTAGTATGTTTTTTAGGACTCCAGGTAGGTTCTCTACATGTACTTATTCTATACTTTTAGTTATACAAACTATAATAAATGCCCTATTTTTCATTCTTTTTTAGTGTTTTATAGGTGTTTTGAGAAAGGGAGAACTTTAAAATAATTGGATGAGGTCATTTGAGATGTGTCATAACTATTAAATCAAAACAATATTCACATGATATTATTTATGTGGTCAAACAAGGCTCATTTCCAAGGCAATCTCAAACAAGCCTAAAATGAGACTAGGTGGCAAGGTCATTTCAAGGTTGTCACACTTTCACAGGGTCTCAAGACCTCAAAATTTACATGAAGATTGGTTATATCATAGGTTAATTTATTCACACACTTTTGGGTGATTTTTCATGTGTGTGATAAGTTTGGACCAAGAAAATAAGGTTCTAGGCAAGGAGGCCTATTTAGGGCCTAGTTGAAGAGAGAGAAAGGTAGAAAAAATGGATTTACACTAAGATTCAGAACATGAAACTTGAAATTAATATTAAGGACATAATGGGTCATAAAATTTTCCATTGGTTTGTCATTACCCTTCGTGTATTCTCCTACACAAGGAGGTTTATAGGTTTTATGGCTATAAGGAAAATAGGCCTAGCGAGGGCTTGAAGAGCAACATAGAGTCTTGGGAGTTGTTCCATGAACCAAAATGGTTTTTTTAGGTCTAATAATATATTTTAATACCATACATGGAGATAAAATGACTTGAAGAATATGAATTTGAGTTTGAAGCCACTAGGACCAAAATAGGCATGGAAAATGAAGAGTTTCAAGACACATATGCACATGAATGATGAAATGTCAAATTAAAGGAGTTTATTAAGGCCTTATAGGTGTCTAATGAAATTTTTAATATAATTTCATGGTGAATTCATGATTTAATGTTCCATTTTTCACTCTTCTTATGTAAGTAAGGGCATTTTTCAAGAAGTTAGTCAAAGTGTCAATCCAAATTGTAAATCCTACACCACTTGGAAGGGTGGATCATATTCAAGAGTGAGACACATGGATTTGGAAGTATGTTCATGACTATTACATAATACCCTTTCTTGTTTTAACTCACATGGATCTTGTTAATATTCTCCTACTACACCCCTCTCTCTCTCTCTTCACACTTATCTATATAACAAACCACTTTTGGCTTTGTAATCAATCCAGATTTGGTATGGTAGGGGCCTTAAAGTTTTATTAGTGTTTTTTATTTGAATAAAATATTTCAATATGGTTTTAAGTTCTCAACTTCTTGTCTAAGTGTGTGAATTAGTGCATAGTTGAATGACAAGTGATAATCATCTATCCTTGTGTTCATCTTACGCTTTCATGTCTGTGTAAATATTCCACTCTCTAATAGTTCACATGAAGTGTAGTAAGTGTTATTTTTAAGTATAAGGAAGAGTGATATTGTCTATAATCAGACCTCTTATTCATCCACCTTTAGAAATGCATTTAATCTTACCTCAATGTTGAAATACTCATGTTAGAGAAACCTTGAATGTCAAGATCAGTTTTATGAGTCACCTTTCATAGTAAATTTTCATGGTAGTCTAGTGGAAATTAAATTCATGAATCACCTCATTAATTTATATTTATTTTATGTTTATCTCTCTTTTTTCATTCCAAAAATTTAGTAGTATAGGTGATGAGATTAAATAGACATATCAAGGGAGTTATTTCTTAAATCTAGAGGTTTATACACACTATATGCAATCCACAAGTCTATAGTTAATCCCATTATTTCACTCAATTTGAGTAGGCTTGAACTACCTCTCCAAGGGTAAAAAATTGAGTGATACAAAGTAACTTCCACTTGACTATTAGACTATGGATGATAAAGAGAAGATTTCCTATGGTTAACTTGGTATAATTCCATGAAATGCTTGATCATATTACACATGAATTTTTTCCCTAATCTAATACTCTCTCTTTAGGTGCACCAAACTATTACATGATCTTGAAATACATAAAATTTGCTACTACTTCTTCTCTAGTAAAATACAAGGCTTGGACTCTAGCCCACTTAGTGACATAGTATGCACATACTAGGAGGTATTCCTTATCTTTAGATGAAATATATACATGACCAAAAAAGGATATTCCCCATTTCTAAAATAGTTATAACACTAATTTTGGATAAAGAGGCATCTCTGCTAATAATGTAGGTTATCCCATATTTTGACATGGATCACATTGTCTAATATACCTATTTACTTTCCTATGAAGGAAAGGCTAGTAATATCTTTCTCCTATGATATTATTCATGGTTCTCTTTGACAAATAATGAAATATTCATGGTTCATCATGATAATATCCAATGATTTCATAGGATTCATCATCTATTACACACTTACAAAAAACATGATCAGGTCCATACTTTAATAGCATGCCATTAATCCATTTAAAAGAAGAACTTTATTTGATTAAAAGTTTCCTTTCTTTATAAATAAAATGAGAAGGAAACTTCTCTATGTCCAAATAGTTGATTATATCAGCAAACCATGGTGATTTTGTTGAAACAAAAAATAGTTGTTCATATGAAAATCTATCTTTAACTAGTTCCTCATCACCTACAATGTTTATTCTAGACAAAAATTTAAAACCACATTAAAATTTATTGGTTTATCAATAATGGTTATATAAAATTCTTTCAAAAGTAATAACCATCTTATGATTCTTCCTCCTACTATAGGTTTATTCATGAGATAAATTATGGATGAATGGCCTATGTATATGAAGACCTTATAACCTGTAATATAATGTCTAAATTTGTTGATGGCATAAATCACAACAAGAAATTCTTTTTTTGTGATTGTTTAATTTATTTTAGTAGGTTTGATATTTTTTATGATGTAATAAATAAAATACATATGACCATTTTCATATATTTGTCTTAGAACTACCCCCATTACATAATTAGAGGCATCAGTGTAGATGTGAAAAGGTTTTTCCCAATTGGGCCCTCTCAACACTATATTTAATACCTTAAAAAGTTTTATGGGAGTCATCACTGCACATAAATTCACTATCATTGATAAAAACCAAAATGACCTAAGAATATTTTGATATCAGTTTAGTTCTATGGGGGCAAACAGGTTAGAGATTACTTCAATTTTCTTAGGATCCACTTGGATTCTTTTGGCAGAGATTTGGTGTCCTAGTACTATGCTGTGATCCATCATCATTAGTCATTTATCATGACTTAGTAACAATTGGTGTTCTTCACATCTAGTTATAACCTTGTCAATATTGTGTAAAGCTTTATCAAATATGTCTCCATGAGTAGTGAAATCATCCATGTAAACTGCTACACAATCATTTGTTATATTAAAGAATATGGATAAAATTTCTCATTGAAAATTAGATAAAGTGTTACAAAGGCTAAATGGTAAAAATATATAATCAAACCTTCCCCATGGGTAAGTGAAAGTGGTTTTGTATTGATCCTCAATTACCACTATTATTTGATTGTATCCACTGAATCCATCTAGGAAAGAAAAGTATATTTTTATTGCTAGATTATCAAGCAACTGATTAATGAAAGGAAGAGAGAAATAATCCTTCATAGTTTATTTGTTTAGCTCTTGATAGTCTACACACACTCTCCATTTCCCATTTTTCTTAGTTATAATTACTAGTGAAGAAAACCATTAGCTATATGAAATGGGATAAATGAATCCACATCCAACAATTTCTCAATCTTGGTATTTATTATATCTCTTAATGTTGGATTTATCCATCTTTATGGTTGTCTAACTATTTTTTCCTAACTTATGTAAATGTGATGTGTACAAAAACTTGGATGAATTTGTCTCATGTCTATGTAATCTCAAACAAAAGTTTTGGTATATTTTTGTTAGACATCAAAAACTTTTATTTCTTGATCATGGGTTAACTAGATATTTATGTTCAATGTTTTTCTTGGTAATACTATAGTTTGTTTAGTGTCAGGATGGACATAATCTATTTGTTTGAATTCACTCATCCAAGAGTTAAGAGGACATGGATGGGGTAATAACATATGAATTGTATATACATTTTTTATAAATCCATCTCCTAAAGGAATAATTCTAGCTAATGGAAAATGAAATATAGTTATAAAATTAATTGGTTTATCTTCTACCCAATTCCAAATACTTTCTTGCAATGGTCTATGGTCATATGTTGAATAGGCAAGTGAAAATTTTGATCAAAGAATGAGTTTCTATCAACAAGTTTCGTTGAGTATGTAGTTGATAGATTAGAAAATTCTATAGCTAACAATCTGGCAAAGTCTTTAGCTAATGGACTGGTAGAGTATATAACTAATAGACTAGTAGAGTCTATAGCTAATAGACTGGTAGATTTTGTAGATAGGATCATAAGGATAGTGGCCTCTTCTAGATCTTGTACTAGCTCACTAGTGAATTATTCCATGTGTCCTTGTACTATTATCATCACTAGGGGATGAAAGTTCATTCTTGTTTCTTTCTAGTTCATCCACCAATATTTTTTTAGTGTAATCTAGTGAGGGTTTTGAAAGGGGTATAAATATATTCATTTTGATTTTAGACCATTTGAAATAGTCATATATCTTGACATGTAATTTATTAATGATGCTAAAGTATCCAACCAGGGTCTTCATAAAATGAGGGGGTACCCTAAATTCTTGGTTTTGCATTGTAGCACCATAAAATATATTGGATACTCCCATGACTCAATTATTATAGCCACATCTTCTATAGTGACTTCTAGTTTAACAACTAAATGATCATCCATTTGAAGAATGGTGAAGGTAGGTTGTATCCCTATAAGAGATAGTGTTTACATGTAGATTATCAGTTGTCATTACATTTATTGTTACACCCAAATCTACTAAAACATTGGGTATTTATTTTTTCCCTATGGTTACTATTATAACTAGATTACCTAGGTCTACATATTTGGGTATCAATAGTTTTCTTGTTAAAATATCATCTAATTTAACATACACATGTATTGTATTTGGATATTGTTTCTTTATTCTAGGTGTCTTAACACACATGATTTAATGACTCTATTTAATAATGGAATATCATTGATAGCTTGTAACAAGGGTATTTAAATGTTCAATTTTCTCAATTTTTAGATCAAATCAGATTCTTATTTAGTTTCAATTTATTTATATCTATTAGGGAAAGGTAGAGGAACACCAATTTGTTCCTCTATATTCTCTGGGATTTTATATGATTCTTCTTTTCTGACTGTGGATTGAGGTGGATCTATTTTTTGTTTTTCATTGGGTAGTTTTGAAATGTTGATAGAAGGCTCTTGAATCATTCTACCTAATCTAATATAGATATTCATAAATTCAATAGCTCCTACATTCATGGTTTCTCCTTGCTCATTTACATAAACAAGGGTTGATGGTTTATTATTAGGGATAGCCACTGGTTGAGCAAAAAATTATGGATAATCAACCTATTTTGTAGGTTGAGCAATAGTAGGTGCCATCAAAGCTTGTTGTGGTGGGAACCTTCTTTGAGGTTTAAATTGTGGATTGGTGTTCCACTAGGTATTTCCCCATGGTTGTGACTATGGTTGGGGTATCCATGGTTGTTGAGGTATAATATAAAGTTTAGGAAACATCCATTCTTTATTGGGCTATTGTGGATGTACTTGTCCACACATAGGTTTAGGTGCCTGAGTAATCCAAGGTGTCATCCGTGGATTAATTGGACCATACTAACCTTGGGTCTAGTTTTTTGGAAATTGATTTTATCTTTGAATGTAATTTAGGTCTTCTATGGGTTGTGTGTTCTGTTTTAATTTATTTTTAAATGTAGGAAGATAAGTACAATGGGTTGTGTCATGGTCTTTACTGTCAGATATCCAACATATCTTTATTTTGTCTAGAGGACAATTTTTGAAGTCATGTTTTAACTTACATTTTGGGTAGTATATGGCTAAGGGTTATGTGGTAAAATTAGATTTCTATTGAAGCTCATCCAATGTGGTGTTTAACTAGACAAAAATTCTAGTTTTTAAATTGTCAAATTCCTCCATTAATTGACTAACTTCATTAGACTTACCTAGTTTTCCTTTCTTGATGCTTGGTTTTATCTTAGAGTAATTAGTACACAAGTTTGAGATCTGGTGAAATGTTAATTTTACAATGTCTCTTCTACTCATCAGGTTTAGATTATATCTAGATTCATCATCTAGTCCATTAAGAAAGACCATTTTCAATACATATGTAAGTGGATAACCACTATGTTTATGAATAAATGTGAATCTATCCAGATAATCCTTTAAAGTTTCATCCTCATTCTATTTAATATTTAAGAATTCTTCTTTCATGTCCCTTATTTGTAGTAATATTGATAATTATCAATAAATTTAGTTTGCATGTCTCTTCATGTATTAATAGAATCACCTAGAAGGCCCATGAACCACCTCATGATTGCCTCCTTAAGTGTAGAAGGGAATAATTTGAGTCTTTGATTATTAGTTGTATAATAATAGGTTTGGCATAACATTTTAAACTAAAAAAGGAATTAATATAGATATTATGAGGATTTACCCCTAAAATTTTGTAGATTTGAAGGTGAGATGTTCTTCATAGAGGTTTGATCTACTAGATCATGACTATAGGAAAGGAAAAGGTTTTGTCTTGTTGCATTTTATTTTATTCATGATTTTCCACATTTCCTTAATTATTAGCCATAGTTTTTGTTTATTCTTCTTCTTCCAAACCTATATTAAATATCCAATTTATTAATTCCTCTTGACCTTGCAAAGTTTGAGGTCTAAGACCTACTATTCTAGACAAAGGATCCTCAGGGTTAATTCTAACTAAGGGGAAGATATTCCAAATGTGATTGTTCATACATGATTTATTTGTGAAGATGATCCTAATTCTAATGAAAAATCTAAGTGTGATTCAAGAGTTTTTATTATATTTTTATACCTCTTAGTCAAAGATTTTATTCTTTCCTCTTCTAGTTCTAACTCGAGATCTTTGGAGATGAACCTTCCTTTAGCATCTCTAGGTTAGTTCATAATTTTTTTTGATTGATTTTTTTAATGTTTTTATTATTTTACTTTAGACCAATAAAGGTTACCTTACTGACACCTAATTATCCTTGAAAATAGTGCCAAAAATGATGGGTATCATGTATCCCTTCATTTAACCAAATTTTCTGTTGATGTCATTCAAACTAGGGGCAACATACAAAGCTATTTGCAACAAGATTTATGGTTTTAGGTATTACACAATTAGTCTAGGGGGTTATTGATCTTATAAATGTTTAATTTAATCTATTCTATAAATTATTTTCTTATGCAACAAATAAACACACTTACAAAATTAAAAAACTCTATAATCTAATTTGCTAAAAAAAACACACTTGATGAAAGTAAACACTCTACTAAAAAATAAACACACTTTTTTGAAAGTAAACACTCTACTAAAAATAAAAACTATGTTCAAAGTAAACACTTTGATTTTAAATACTTGAATTTAATCTAATTTCATGTAGGTTATAAGGCTAAAATATACTTGCAATTATCAAAACTATAAAAACACATAAAATATTATACAAAATCACATTCTTAATTCCTGAGGAGAGTGGGCCCTTGCTCGAATGGAAGGTAAACTCAATACTTTAAAACTAGAGATATATTCATTAATTTATAAAAATATATTACATGAATATAATTAAAACTTTTTATTATTGTATTAGATTATCAATTAAACAATGAAATAATTATCTCTCTCTACACTTAAGACATAGAGATCCACCTATATATAATGATACAACTATAGATCCCTAGATCTTAATAACTAATCTTATCTTATCTAGACAAATCTCATAATTTCAATGGATATTCAAAATAGATGATTTATGGTTGAAATAAGAAGAATCACCTATTACAAAATCCACTTACAAATATACTAAGAATAACTTCCTAGATCTATTAGATCGATTTATCTTATAAAGGCTATTGATATATTTATAATGACATGAATATAGAAAGTCTAGTTATAGATTTTATATTTATAGTAATAATATAAATAGTAATTAACCAAAATAATATTAATTGACAAAAGTGTAAAGTATGGATATTTAATCTTACAAGCTCAAGAGCTAGACTGGGAGAGTCCGTAGTAACTCTAGCAGAGTCCATAACAACTCTAGTAGAGTCTAGAGATGTATCTATAAAAGTATGATGGAGCCCTTAACAATATGATTAAAGGATATTGAATGTCAAGGAATTATATAGTAAGGGTACTAGGCTAATAAAGATGGTAGAATGCTTTGGTGAAGGGTAGAATCCAGTCTTGAATGAGTTCATAAATGTAGACTGGGTGAGTTCATAACTACTGGGCGAGTCCATATCAGTGAATTGGGTGAGTTTGTAGCTATTGGGAAAGTTTGTAGCTAAATATATAGTATACATAGATGATCCTTCATATAATTCACCTTATATTATCATAAAAAATGTTATTATTTATAGATTGTTGTATTATCTGTATATACACAAAATTGGGAGACTAAACATGCAAAGAGTTAGAATAAAGTGACATAATTAGTAACATAAACTTCAATTAAATCATATAAGATAAAGCATCTATTTAATACATTAGGATTAGATACAAGCCTAATATCCTCGAAATGTTTAGTCTAAAGGAGAGGTAATTGAGGTAAAATGAAGAAAACTAATAGTAATAATGAGTCATATTTTAGAATGATCAATTATGAGCTTAAAAGTCACAAGTATGATGGAATTTAGCATAAATTTTTGTCCAAAAAATACCCTAGGTAGAGGGGAAATTTTGACTCATGAGATGCTGCAAGGACCCATGTAGAATGGGAATGGCATGAGGATGACTCTCATGTAGAGGATATGCACTATTTTGATGAATAATTATACCTTAGTAAGTTTGAAAAAACTTTGGAAAGATAATTTGAAGTTCCTAATGAAGTAGATGACATACAATAAGAGGCTACTAAGGAAATTCATGTTTCCTTCCTACCTAGAGAACAAGCTCATACACTATTATCATGATTAGAATAAAAAAACCAAGATGTTTTCCATATCTTAGGCATAATTAATTATAGCATATATTTACTTACAAACCAATCATGTTGGTGGTTGCATATCTTGTGTAACCTTTGGGCCCAATGATGTATTGTATGCCACTAGCAAGAGGAAGTCTAATGCCTCAATCAAGTAGTAAAACACAAGGTGGAATGGTAAGAGTTAGAGGAATATTGTTATGATAGTAGTCCATATAAGTAGGAGTATTGTAGTATATCCTATTATGATAATAGGTGGTTTTGCACCATCAATAAAAAGTATGAGAGGTACCCCTAGAGGAAGCTAGAGTTCAAGCACACTAGTAATACAAGAACCAAATGTGCCCATATCTAATCCATAGATCTTTTATGAGTTGTATATAAGTTTTCCTAAGTATTTCATAGTGGATAATGTCATGGAGCATATTCACAAGTGTGAACTCATCTAGCATGCAAAATAAGTTACATTTTTTAGCATAAGGTAAGTCAGCTTTCCCCATTTTTTTTGGATTATGCCTAAACCTGGTATCTAAATATTGATCAAAACTAATCAATTATGAACTAAAATCTTATGAAAGTAGCCTTCTTAAAATATTTTGATATTCCTAAGTTTGAGTAGCAGATAATCATTATATTGAAGGAGATCAATAAATATTTGAAAGAAAGCATATGTCTGTATGATGTTAGGTTCAAAACTATAATGTCTAAGCTCTCGTTTGATATTCACCTAATAAAGCATGCATAATGGTTTGTCTAAATTTTTATTGCACCCTTTTGGTGTTCCCTATCCATGAAGACATTAACTAAGCCTCAATAGGCCCATGAGGTGGCACTAAGATATGAAGTTGTTAGATGTGTAGATATAGGAATAATACCATTCATGTAGGGGAATATTACCTCAATGGAATCATTTGTGTAGAAGATTATAGCTAATAACACATAAGTTTTTGAATCAGGTTGTGGTGTATTGAATTCATAGTAGAGGAACATAATAATAATAATAATAATAATAATAATAATAATAATAATAATAATAATAATAATAATAATTTCCCAAGGTGGAATATAAAATATCTCATTGCTTCATGTGAAATATGTCATGAAGTCCATGATGTGCAAAATTTTCCCCTCCTTCATCACACAGCCCAACTAAGGTTTATTTTTACTCCAATATTTGTGTTGCCTTAACTTGATGAGGTGAATGAGGTGAGGGATCAAGATGAATAGAAGTCTATTATAGGTCTAAATAACCAAACCCATTATGATTATGAGAAACATAGATACATAGGCTATGATGGGGGATGTGGGGGTGTAAAGTTTCCATCACAGCATTATTATAAGTGTGGACCATTGGACCACTACTAGTGATATTGCCCCACATATCCCACTTGTGGGTATTTTCAAGGTGATCATATGGTGAATGAGTGCCCATATATGTATGATAAACTCATGCATAAGGAAAGGACTGAGAATGGCACCAACATGATTAGACTTATGCATAACTTAGACTAGTGGTTTTCAAAGGCAAAAAATAAAAAATGTTAGCCCCAAAGTGCATGTAACAGTCCATATTTTCATAACTATACAAATAGTATCATATCCCAAAGAGAGAGTATAAGTAGGATATGATCTAATAATATCTAAATATAAGGTGGCATTCCCAATCCCTCTATAACATCTTATCTAGATGGATCACACCAAAATGAGGCACTACATGAAGTCATGGATGTCATATATAATTTTTAGGGTGAAAATAAATATGATCAAGAATTAGAGTAAAATATAAGGAAGGATATCCAACCCCAAGTATAGGTTGATAATCAGGAGAATTATCTTGTTGACATACTAGCTCTCATGCATTCCTAGGTAATAATCCTTATGTTAAATTTTTTTTGGTCAACTATGAAGGAAAATAGCCCATTGCATTACATACACTAGATATATCATGAGGTCATAGGGTGAGGATAACCTATAATGTAGGTTTTTACTTGTAACTACTCATAGATGTAGACATTAGTGGATATTCAGTATGTGACATTCTAGTGGACACATGCACCATATTCAACATTATCACAGGAGATGTTTGGAACAACATGGGTAGCCCCACTTTATGACCTTAATCACACATTTTTTAATGGAAAAAAAACCTAATACTAATGTTGATATAATGGGGACATAGTTTTCATTAGAATTTGAGGTAATTGAGCTTGTCGAGGTAGAAAACTACACAGCTTTACTTGGTTGACCTTGGTGATATTAAAAAATTGTATACATGTGCTTGAATAAACATTATAGGATATTTTAAAATGGAAAGGAATGTGTGTTTATTACTATATCAAATTATTAAGACCCCTTGTGTCAAAAGTTTTGTCTTGGTGGATGAGATCAATAACATATACAAAATCACAACATAAGGATTGGAGAACCTAGATCCAAATGGGGATCATATCCTATCCTGGTATGAGTCATAACCCACTCTTAACATCACAAGAATTACCTATTATTATTTGTTACATAACTCATACAAAGTCATGCAAAAAAAATGTGGCTTAGTGTAGTCAAGACCTTAGTTTCTATGTGCATATAATTCCCTTTGTGCCAACATCAACCCCTCTTCAAGTGGAAGTAGAATATAAATACTACACACCACATTCAAGGTGAAGAGAGTGTTCCACATAAGTAAGGTAAAACATGTTTCACTACCCATATATGATAGCTCCACAAGTGCTAGCCCATCTATGCATGACCTTAAGGCATGTGTCCTTGTGGATAAGTATCAATTGAGTGATTTAGTATACACTTTTAAGATCATTATTGTGTGTTTGTGGGCTAATAATAATCCAATTATTGAACCTAGATTTTTTTTTAGGATGTCATATGCTATATATTTGAGCACATTAATAAAAACTAATGATTACATACATACAATGGTGACTCTAATCTATAGATGCATATTCATGAGTGTGAAGACAAATTGAGAAGGAAAAAATCTTTTTTCCAATAGAATTATGGGTTCATGATTTCTACCAAACCCTAAAAACTTGTGCTTATTATGGTATGTTTTAAATGACATATGTTGGGAGACTTACAAATGGATGGTTTTAAAGGATAAGTTCATCCATACCTTCTATTTCCCCTCATCTAATTTAGAGATAGTCAAATCCCTACAATGAATTTATTACACTATCATGGAAAATGAAGCTTTAACTAAAGAATAGGTCAAATAAATGTTCATTGAGAAGGGACTCACACTACCCAATTTCTTTAAGGACTATACTATGAATATTGATTTTAGTGATGATGATGAGGTAGTGTGGATGGCATGAAATTAGAAGTATATATCCAAGAAGTAGAATAATGTGCATAAGGTAGTTGAATAACCCAAAGAAGAAGCCCATGGTCATTTATGAGTCAATACTTCTCATGGAGAGTGAGAAGTAATGGATGCACCATTAGATCAGAATAAGTGATACCAATAGCCTTTAAAAATAAATAAGGTGAATATTAGCTCAAATTTAGAGCTTTAAATGGCCATAATTGGGAATTATATGTTTAATTCAAAATTAACTCACATCATGGAGCTACTCTAGGAATTCCAAGACCTCTTCCCAAGAAGATACTCTAGGAATTACAAGATCTCTTCCAAGGAAGCTACAAGTAGATGAATTATGTACATTATTCTTTGGGGATGATGAATATGATGTTGGTGGATGGCACAATACCCATGAAGAAATGACCATACTAGATAAACCTTAGTTTATGTGCTAAGGTTAAGGATGAGATTTATAGCATGTTGGTTGCAAGCATGATATCACCAGTTGAGGACTTTGAATAAGTGAGCCTAATGGTTATTAGTATAAAAAAATTAGCATATCTGTGTGTGTGTGTGTGTGTTGACTATCAGATCTTTAATTTTACATGTGTCACTAATATATTTCTCACTCCTTTCACTGAGTAAGTTCTTGAAAGAGTAGCAGGTTATGATATCTACACCTTTAATGATGAATTTTCATACTATCACCAAATTCATATCAAGGAAGAGGATAAGCCAAAAACCACCTTCACTACCAAATGGGGTTCATTTTCTTATAATTTCATGTCATTTAGATTTAAAAATATGTCTATCAAATTCTCACACATATTCATAATGGCTTTCAAGGAATTTATGTATTATTTTTGTTGTTACTTGCACAACAAATCATAGTTTCACCAATAAAATCATGGAACCCATTTTTACTTGGGAGCTTAATATTTTGATTTAATACAGTTTATGCCTTATGCCTATTTAATCTATTAATCTGATTTGAAAAAGAGTATTTGGGGTATGTTGCAATCACCTTGCATGTTGAAATACTTGGTTTAGGTATGATTATATTTAAGTATTAATTTATGTAAGTGTATGGATTTGTGTGAATATAATAAGTCTTGGTCTATTTCTGACCATGTTTTGAATTGCATTAAAATTTTCACTTTTTGACCATTTCACCTCAGATTTGTGCAAGATATCTAAATATTTCAGAGTTTTCATGACCTTTCCTTATGCAAATTGGTATGAATATTATCCTTTTATAATAAAAATGGCTAAAGTTCTATATGTTTTTATGTTTAGACTTGGTCATTTTATTTATGTTAGATCGATTGGATTGAAATTTGGAAAAAAAGCATTTTTATTTATTTATCTTATTGCATATTTCCTTTATCTTTGGTTTTCCTTTATCCATTTTTAGACAAATTTCATATTTAAATTCTAACATATATTATCCCTTTTTTTATGAAAATAGTCACTTCATCTCCCTGAGTCCCTAAATAATCCTAGAGCTACTAAGTGTCAGTCACTCAGTTCTTTAAGCCTTTTTGGGACTTAGTCATTTTTCACTAAATATTATGGTCCCTAGGTAAGTGGGATGAATATACATGTCCAAATATCATTTAATAGCTTCCCCAAATAATATAAAACTTCAAGGCAATCCTTTGAGCTCATGAATGCTAAGTATGTTGATAGGTGTCATAATCCTATCTCCTCACTTCATCATAGATTTTAGATCTATGAGCATAGACCAAAGAGCTTCTTGATACATGGGATCATTCCATGTGGCATAATATCAGTTCATCATGGCCTCTAGGATAATCAAAACACTTATGATCAATAGTCAATCTCCTAAATGCTTAGGATCATGTCATGTGGCACAATTATGTCTTCTCACTCTTTACAGATAGCCCATATGTTTTAAAGCCTTTAGTGAGGATATAGATAAAAAGTACCCTAAAAAGTGTTAATATATTACCTCACCAAGATTAAAGAGGCAAATGATCTAGGTGGATATTTAATTAATCCTGAAATGAGTGACTGTTTACCAAATGTCACAACCTCACCAACTAGATGACACGATGACATCTATGTTGGCATTGCATGAGCTTAAATTTTATGGTTATCTAACCTATCAATACCATAAAATAATCTCAATGTTTTTTATTTGGGATAAACTATTTAAAATTTCTTAAATATATTGATTTTGGGTCCATTTATTCCCTTAAATAACTTTAAATTGACTGTGTTCATGAAATTTGATCTTTAGGCTTAGTCATTTTATCTTGAAAATATACTAAATTAGTTGTGTTTTAAGAAAAAAACCCTTTAAATCACTAATTATATGTACTTTTCACCTTTATTTTTCAAGTTTTTGGTCTTAATTATTTTCAATTAAAATTTGGTGATTGAAGTCTAATAGATACCTTTTGTTTGAAATTTAATGACTAATTCCTTCACTACAAGCCCAAAATAAATAAGAGAATGGCACATGTTGAGCCCTAACTTATCAACTTATCTAGAGCACCTCAGATAAAATAACCACCTAGGATCATATAGATACCTGGGATCATGTCATGTGGCATGATCTTGTTTCCCTAGGCACATGGGATGGATAGTACAAAGTAGATAGCCGATAGAATCTCTAGGTGAATGGGATGATGCCACATGACAACATCATACTTATCAATGCTTATAGATTAATCATAATAGGTAGGTAGAGGGAAGATATAGATAATACCTAGGATGACTCCATGTTTCAAAATCTTAGGGTTAAAAGGTGGTCAGTATGCATTGAACATAAAGTTGGGACTATGAAGCTTTGAGTGAGCAGGATTTTTCCATTTATCAAAATCTTATTACACCCTAATCCAAATAAAATTCAAAAGGGATGGGGCCCTTAGCCAATCAACCAAGCAATGGAATATCAAAATAATTTCATTTAGCCTAGACCTAGCATATGAAATACATGATACCTTCTTGAGTAGTGAGAGGTAACCATGTAATGTGAATTTATTGAGGAAGATACATGAAACTTCATGAAAAGGATTAAAGCCTAGATTTGATGGTCATATTTCCTATTTAGGACATCAAAAATATATAAACTATACTATGATCCCAATAAAATATGTGTGTATTCATGATTTATCTTATTATCTAGTGGTAAAGAGATCATGGGATGCAAATTCTTAGATAAGTCAAAAAGTGGGTTTGTCTAGGTGATGGCATGCACATCAGGATCAGTCAGGTGTAAACCAAAAAATGACAAATAAATTACTTAATAAAGCATGACAATTATAGTGTAGAGAATGGCTGACTGAGCATTTTGGTGGATCTCAATGACTCTCAACCATCCAAATTCAATTTGAGAGAATAAAAAAAAAATATTTTTCTACATTAGGCATGGCCCCTACTACACAGATTATGGAAAACTTAGTGATTTGATGAGTGTTAGACCAGCTAGAGTTGCATAAGTTTAATTTAGATATCAGTCACCATGATCTTAGTCCTAATCTACTTGGGATTAAGTGTGATCTAATTCAAATTTAATCTTGTTTGGAGATGTCTCATTGAATGTTTTAAACCACCTAGCAATGGGCTAATTGCCAACTCCATAGGCTTGTATTTCCTATAAAAGACCAATTTTATGATGTAATATATTTTTTTCACTTCAATCATCTCCTTCTCATAGGAGTTCATGATATTGGGCATACCTTGAAAAGGTGAAGGTGGGTACAACTATGAACTTTTGTCCTCTCTTTTAGGACTAATATGGGATCAAACCAAGGCATGACTATGGGTATTAGACTTCACAAATAGAGTCTACGTGAATAGTATCCAATAGATGCACTATCATCACCAAAATTTCAATCTAATGTACTTCACATAGGTTAAAGATGGTCATGAATATTTGAGTTTTGGGATTATTATTTATAAACACAAGGGGAAAGGTTATTTATATTCCATTAAACAAACACAAAAGAGAGGGAATGGTAAGGTAGAGAAGGGAAGCCTCTTGTTTTAAAAGGAACTCAATGCATTAGTAACTAAACCAAGTGACTCTACCATAGTTATACCACTATAGACCTAGTTTCACTAGAGTTCCACCTCCAAGAACATAAAGTGGGGAGAGTCTAAGGGAACTAGGAGTATGCCTTCAATGTGAGTTCTCACTAATGATGAGTACTAGAGGTTTATTGTTAAAAACACATAAACACCAAACAAGATTTTGTATATAGGCACACAAATTATTAGTACTACCAAAGGGGAAATGAAATAACTCACACATAAATTATAATATATACGCACATAATAACCATGACATACATAGAGAAACAAAGTTTTAATCCAATTAAGCTAACATAGATAATAATTTAAACATGGAGATGAAGTATAATTGAAACACAAAATAGAACCTCTTACAAAAATAGAAATTATATTAATTAAAATATTAAAATATTATTATAATAATTAATATAGGATGATTTTATCGTCTATAGTGGTGAATGAAATGTTGGTGAAGTCTTGGCAGTAATCCAATAACACTTTTGAGATATTTTAGTCAACCCTATAATATAATATAACTCTTCCTTAAATATATAAGGATTGGGGCTCACCTCCAAAAAGAATGATAATCCCATCCTGGGCCATGATGGCCACTCATTATAATTATAAATGTATTTTAAAATTTAAACCAAAATAATCCCTATAAACCCATAATAGATATGCATAAGACCACTAGTTGACACGAGGATGTGGTTGAGAGAATAGTTCCTAAATGATCCAACTAGGCACTCCTTGCTTCCAACATGACTATTCCAAGGTCAAATTCCTTATCCAACTTGGCCAAATTCATTAGGGGATCCTTGAAGATCACTTAGGCCCAAACTACTAGTATCTGAGAGATTTGGAAAGTTATTTCAATTAATGCTTCGACTCTAGAGACTTAGTTGATGCTCATTATGTACTGAGTTGATAGGTCTAGCACCACTCTAGCCCCTTGAATTAGCCACTTTCTCCCTCATAACTTGGTTGAATTAACTTAGGTAGACTCTGAATTTCCCTTGGTTGATCAATGTGCCATCTAGATGGAGAAACATAAAGATATTGACCTATTTATAGTAGGTCAATATTTTATTCTTGCCCTCTTCTAAGGGCCATGTTGTAGTGTAGGCCAAGGATAGCCACTCCTCCATTACAATTCTCATGTTCCCAATGTATGTTTGGTACAATCCCAAGTCTAAGGTTGGCATCAGTTTAAGCTTTTAAAACATTCCCTATTGACCACCACTTGTAATTTATAACACTTCCCATTTATTTATGTGATCCTCCCCATGTAAGCCTAAGTTGCCTATTGTTTTAATGAATTTGGGAAACTATAGGTTTAATTTCCTAAATAGTAAAGGGGTCTAGATTAAGGGGAAAATCAGTAAATAAAAGTGCTTAATTGATTTCTGAAAATAACAAACAAGGGGATAAAGAGTAAAACTTAGCTAATTCTAAGATGAGATAGAGGAGATAGAGGCTACAAATTACTGATATGGCTAGGTAGACTATCAAAAATAAGATCTAAAAGTCTATTCTCTACTTGGATAGGAGTGCCATAAATGGGACACTTAAAGGTCTAGTGATGTAGTCTAAGTGTTGGCACTATAGTCCTTAGTGTCTAAGCTTTTTGAGATTTTGGAGTTATATTTGTATGCTCAAGGAGACCCTATGTCTGAAATATTGAGTCTTGGTTATTCACAAAGCTCTATTTACAATTGATTTTGTCTTCAAGGATCCTAGTTCCTCTTCATTCTTGATAGGTGTTCTCAAATCCAAATGGAAAAAGGGGTTAGGGTGTAATATGCATTGAATGTGCAATCACACCTTGTGTGTGGGCATGCTACCTACATACCAATACTCCGAAGAGGGATCAAGGCCAATGTAGTTCTCCCAATTTGAATGTGTATTTTTCAATCTTATGTTTATAATGCAAGTGCATGTGAATTTGGGCAAGCTTGAGATGACTCATGCCTAGTGCGGGAGATTAGATAGGCTAGAAATAATAGTGTTTGGCTGTATGTAGATAATAGGAATATTTTCTTGAGTGTGCTTTGGTATATTTCTAGCTTGTGCCTTTTTAATTATTTACAACCCTTCTAAATGACCTTCAAATGGGATTTTATAGGGAAACTAATGATCTTGGGTTAGATGAACTCGCATTATGATAATAAGGGAAAAGATAAGGATTTAGGAAAATCTAACCATTTGAGGCTATTATGGACTTAGAAAATAGCACTAGAAAGTGGACACCCTGGGTCCTAATTCTATAGTCCAACCTATGATACTATTATCCAAAGGGAAAGAGACCCTAGGGGATAGATATATGTCTGAGAGAGGAGTCTAAGACAATGGGGGCTGAATCTAGAAGGCTTCAAATGATTTAGAAATAGTGAAAACATACCTAAGTGGATTTTGTAAGTGAGTAGGAGAGACCTATGGTTTGGGTGTCACAAGTCATGCTCAAGTTTTACAATTTTCATTTTAGTATGACTACATTTGTTGGGTTATACTAGGTAATGCTAGAAGTATGTTGAACTAAGAGTTATATCAATGAATGAGATGAGTGCTCAATCCCCTAGAAGTTATCTAAAAAATGCAAAGGTAGGCCCTTTAGCTCCATCATTTCCAACTATATGAATTTAATAAATCATACATATGCTAATTGATGTCTGGACTATTTGTCCAATCCCTTTAAATAGGTGGCTCAAGATTACAAAGGTTAGTTAGACCTTTGGCTCCATCTTTACCCTATGATGTGACGCTGAATGAGAAAATACTGGTGTAGATGAATGTCATATGAGATGGCTCATAGAGCCCCTAAATGTGCTATGATTTGGCAATGTTGGTGTGGATAGCTGAATGTAAACTAGAAACTAGGCAACTATTAGGCACTTCAAAAGATGGAGATTGGACTTGTATATAATCCCCTCCTAAAATTGGAATTAAGGATTATAAAGCCACTCAAGAACTTAGGTACATGGGAGGCCAACCACCTACATATGTTATAAGTCATACAACTATTGGGAATGTGTAAGAAAATACAATAAACTTGGAAATAGAGAAGTCCCATGTGTCACGCACATTGCCCCTAATAATTGGTGTCTAAAACATAGATTCTAAACTAAAAGTTATATCAACTACCATGTCTAAATTAAAAATGGAAACCCTCATGCCATACATGATGTCCCTTATATATAGATTCTTTGAGTAAAATAAGTGCTAAAAACTACTGATTTCTAGATTAAACTATACTAGCAAAATTGTGATTGAACTCATCTCTACCTGATTCTAGAAAAACTAAATATTCTACTATTTGGACAACAATGCCAAAAAATAGACACTTTGGGGTCCAGCACTGTAGTCCCATTTTTGGCATTTTTGTTTAGAGATAAAAATGATGACTAATCTGGATTCTCTATTGTTTGCCTGGTCTAGTTTGCCTATGTTAAGTTTTAGATTCTAGACTATATTATTCTAAAATTGCTTTTTTGACTATTAGGAGCTTTGATCTCTATGAAAAAACCCATGTTTGTTACCCCCTCTTCTGAGGGTAGGAATGAAGACCTTGTAATGACTACCCTTAGAAGAAGAAGCTCTACAAGTGTGTTAAGCTATAAAAACATTTGATATAGCATTGATATACATTATCTCAAGATATAGCGAAAGTTGTAGAGAGAGATTGTTAGATCCACAGGGGTATGCCTAAATAGATATAACAATGTAATAACATGTGCATAAGAGTAAATTGGGATTTGAAATGTTAGTTTTTAGTTTTTAGTGGCATGGAAGGACGGAGCATGATGTCCATCATGGCATCTAAGATACAAGGTAAATTCATGATTGGAATCATGACATTGCACACAAAGATAAGCAATCAAACAACAAACATATAAAGTAAGAAGCAAGAAAAATGCAAGGGTGGCCAAGTGGCTAAATAAGGACACATGGCAAACAAAGCATGTTCAAATTCCACATACACACATAATGGGAACAAAAAAATATTAACACAAGGGCCATAAGCACATGAAAGGCACACATAAAGGACATTGATTAGTGTCCAAAGGCACACACATATAGATAGGAACAAAGGACATTGACAAATGTCTTGAAACATAAGTAGGAAGAAAATAGGAACTAGAAAATGCAAACACATTTAGCTAATCAAAGTGAAGAGTGGAAGCATGCAAATTAATAGAAATATAGACATACATTTAACTATGGAAAATAAGAAGCAAGAGTATAAAAGATATGTAATACAAGACTAATGTATATGCTATGAAATAAAAAAGTGTGATATATGCTAATGGATGTCGATGTGATATCTATGTAAGCAAGTAAAGAACATACTATAATAAGATGTCTAGAGTGTATAGTGTAAGAATGACATAACCTAGATGGTGTATTAATGTAAAGTATGCCCCTAGTGGGTATATGTATCGATATGCAACTGGAATGTAGAAGTAAGATGCCCCCTCAATGGGTAGAGTGAAGCAATAAAGGATTTAGATGTACTTCACACACTCAAAGAAGATCAAGTGAAGCCTGATAATATAGCTAAATTGATAAAAAATAGCATAGAATAGCGTAATGTAAGTCTATAATAATGGTTAGAAATGTAAAACATAGATGATGCATACAATTGACATGTTTTTGTATTTTTGAAATATTATATTGTTTTTATATTTTCAAATATTTGAGCTATGTACAATCAATCAGAGGAAACTATGTATAATCAAAGTAAGGAGTTTATTTAAATATGAAATCTATGTGGGTACATGATATTCATTTGGTTTTTGAGTTTCTTTCCTTATAGTGAAGCTAGATGATACACTTTTGGACTAATCTATTTAGTAATGATGTATGGCTCAAGTCAATTAGGTTTGAATTTGCCTTTGGTTTCTTCTTTGACATTCATATTATGTAGGTTTTATTTTAAGATGAGATCATTAACATTGAATTATCTGATATGGACTCATTTTTTGTAAGAATGTTGTATACATTGCTGGTAGACTCTGAGATTTTCTACTACTTGAATAAGTTTATGATCTAGATGTTCCAATTGATGTAAGAATTTTTTTATGATATTGATCATCAGTGATAATACCCCTGAGAGAGATATGAATGGATGGGATTTCTAATTCCAATGGTAAAATTGCTTTAGTGTTGTAGATGAGTGAAAAAGTAGTGGCTCTTGTGGGTGTAAAAATGATTGTGCGATAAGCCCATAGTGCAAAGACAAGTTGGTTGTGCTAATCATCACCAAAATTTGTCACAATTTTACTTAGAATGCTATTGATGGTTTTTTTAGTATCTTCTACTTGACCATTGTGTGCGCGCGCGCACGCACACACACACACACACACACACACACACACACACACACACACACACACACACACACACACACACACACACACACACACACACACACACACACACACACACACACACCTTGTGGATAGTAGGGGGTGGAAAATGTGTGTTTTATTTTATATTTTAGGGAAAATTTCTTGATAGTTTTATTTTTAAAAGATGTTCCATTATAAAAAATGATTGTTGTAGGTAATCCAAAGTGTGAAATAATATGCATCATGAGATAATTGTAAATGTCTTAACCTATGGTGGTTTGGAGTGGAATAATTTCTACCCATTTGGTGAAATATTCTATGGTTGTGATAATGAACTTATGTCCATCGGTTGATTTTGGGTTTATTTTACTAATAAGATCAAATCCCCATAACATAAATGACCAAGGAGAAGCAATTGGCTGTAGTTTTTGTGATGGTGCATGTTGTAGGTTACTATGTCATTGACATTTTTCATAGAGTTTTGTATATTTTAAACATTATTCTTCCATATTAGGCTAGTAGTATCCTTGTTGAATTAATTTGTGTGACATGGCTTTTCCATTAAAATGATCACCACATTCACTATCATGTATTTGTGCAAGAGCAAATTTAATTTATTTTATATTTAAGCATCAGAGTAAATGTCTATCAAAAGACAATTTAAAAATATCACCACCAATGATTACATATCAAAGTGCTTGTTTTTGTAATTTACATTTTTTAGTTTGAGAGAAAGCTTCTAGTGTAGTAGATTTGTTTAAGTAGTTATAACTATTGGAGAACCATTTTGGAGGTGCAGAACTACACATAGTGACTAAAATAGAGAGTGATACTAAATCATAATTTGATATGGATGTTAACTATAGTCTTTTAATTATGAAGATTGCTTGATCATCATTAATGTCAATAGGGATGAAGGATGCAGTACTTGCCATGGCATTAGTGTGGTAGTTGTATTTTCTTGGTATGCTACCAATGGAGAAGTAATTAAATTGCATCGATAAGAATTATACCATATTTTTATATGGGATGAGATGTTATTCTTTTATTTGGTATACATTATTGACTTGGTTGACAACTAGTTGGGAATCACCAAATACTTAAATGGATTTGATTTGGAGTGACTAGGTGGAAAATAGACCTAATATAAGTGCATTATATTTTTTTGTATTGTTTGTACAAGAAAAACTTAAGCAATATACAATAGGTACTATGTGACCAAAAGGATGGATAAAAATGATGCTTACTCCTACACCTGATGCACATCAAGAACCATCGAAGAACATGGTCTAGGTGTTTGAATAAGTAGAATAGGTGGTAAAATCATCTCAAAATGTGTCATTAATTGGAGTTGTATTTAGGAGAGGTGATACTACCAAGTGATATGAAATGATTTGGCCTTTGGTTGATTTATAGAGGACTATCTTTAAGTCAAATTTAGTTAATAACATGACCCATTTTGCTATTCTACTAGAGAGGTGTGGTTTTGCCATTAGAAATTTTAAAGGGTCTACTTTAGTGATAACTTGAGTTTCATTATGGACCACGTAGTGCTTGAGATTTTGTGTAGCGAAGACTAATTCTAGGCATAATATTTCAATTATAAAATAGTTTTTCTCATAATCAACCAACATGTAATTGATGTAGTACACTTCTCATTTGACATGTTAATCATTGTTTTGTGCTAATAATGCTCCTAAGGCATGATTTGTCATAGATATGTATAGTAAGAAAGGCCTATCTAGCATATGTGGGACTAAAATGGGGGGATTGAAGATATATTTCTTGATTACATTGAAGCTATCTTGGCAAGCTTGGTTCTAGACAAATTTTGTATCTTTCTTTAATATTTGCATGAATGATTGGGTTTTATCCATGAGTTGGGATACAAAATGAAGAATGGATAAAATTTTACCTTGAAAAGATCTTAGTTCATTTAGGTTTGTCAGGGGGCATGTCAATAATTATTTTGAATTTTTTAGGATCCACTTTGATACCCCATTGTGAAATAATAAAGCCTAGTAGTTTGCTTGATGTGACACAAAAACCACATTTCTTGGGGTTGAGACATACATTGTATTGTCATAATCTTTGAATTTTTTCTCATAAATCAAGAGCATGATGCTATAATTATTTAGATTTTGATAATATATCATTGATGTAATCTTTGATAGTATGGTAAATCAAGTCATGAAAGATATGTGTCATGGTACACTGATATGTAGCTCCAACATTTTTAATCCAAAGAACATAACAATATAGAAAAATGTGCCCCAAGGGGTGGTGAAGGATGTTTTTTCTTGATCTTTTTAATAAATTTTGATTTGATTATATCTAGAAAATCCATCCAAGAATGATAACATTTTGTAACTAACTGTGGAATCTATGATCATGTCAATATTGGGTAAAGGGAAATCATCTTTAGGAAATGCTTTATTTATATCTCATGAATTAGAGTAGCATTGAATTTGACATTAGGTTTGATGATAGGGACAATATTATAAACCCACTTAGGGTGTGATACTACTCAGATGAAACTAACATCTAAGAGGTATTGAATTTCATCTTTGACTAAGATAACTACCTTAAGATGCATTTTATGGATCTTTTATTTTATGAGTTTTGGATTGGGGTACAAGGGAATTTGATGAACTACAATAGATGTGTCAATTCTAAGCATGTTAGAGTAAGACCAAACAAATAATTCAAGAAAGTCTATTAAAGTTTGTTGAATGTTTGTGTCTTCTTCTTTTCATAAAGTAGTGGCTAATAAGACAATGCAAGGATCCTAATTGGTTCCAAAGTTAAAATTTATTATTTCCTCATTAAGTGATGTGGATCGATTAAGTGAATATGGGATTATGGGGATGGTGTCACTTGAGTCTTTTGGTATGTCTTGAGAGGATTCTAAATTTTATCTGAAATGCATATGTGTGTACATGTGATATGGGAATCTATTTTTTATGGTAGTAGGTTAGGAGATCATTGTAAGCTCCTAGAAATTGTAAAAGGGATTCATCACTAGAAATATCATTGAATGCTAGCATATTTGGGGAAATAATATCATTAATGAGGTTAGGGTGGACCAAGGAAATCATGGAAACATGATTGATATTATGGTCTACTGATGTACTGGATGGGAAAAATTTGATATATTTTGAGGTATTAGTCAAAGGTTTGCTATTAAGGGAGGTAGGATAATATCCCAATCCTTGGTTCCCATGTTTTGAGGATGCCATAATTGGATAAATAATTCCTTTCTCATGTTTTCCAAGACATTTGCCTTGATATCCTATCTTATTAAGATATTTGAGTGCAAAAGGTGATGTGAACTGGTGGGTTGAGGTGGGGGATATGCTAAGACCTATAGTGGGCTGATGGGATGCCATGTCTGAGGGTACACTATGTGTAATGGGCTATGTGGATATAGTACAAAGGTTATAATTTAATGTTTTTTTGGTTCAATAACTTGGAAATATTTGAAAGGTTCATTATCTATGGGACATGTGTATATATAGCCCTTACAACTAAATTTTAGGTAAGCATGGAGTGTAGAAGGGACTGCATGCATGTCATGAATCCATGGTCAACCAAGTAGTAAATTATAGTTAAGGTAATTTGGAATTACTTGGTAGGTAGTTTGGAGTGTTTTAGGCCCTAAAGTTAGGTTAAACATTATTTGACTCAACATTTCTTAGTGTGTTGTCAAAACCTTGAATATGCATACCAGAGTGGTCTTAATCTTAAGGTTGTATGTTAAGATGTTTTATACTCTTTTGTCCATTGAATTATATTGAGGATGGATGAAACATAAGATATTTATATATAATTAGGAATTATAGTGTTATGAAGGGCTACATATAGTATATCTTAGTAGACATCTGAACATTGGAGGAGCTCAAGAACTAAGACTATATCTAGGAGGGCACCATTTTGAGTGACAAAGCTATGGCCATTTGTGTAACCAATTTTTCTATCCTCATAAAATTGGGTGATAGCATGGACTACATGATATATTATAGGCATATAGATAGTAGTGGGTGTAGGATGTGTGCTAGATATACCAAGTGTGGAGGAAGGAAGGAGGGATGTAAACCCTAGTGCTTGCTTATGTCTAGTAGCGGGA
Organism: Torreya grandis; assembly: GCA_037957365.1. Lineage (NCBI taxonomy): Eukaryota > Viridiplantae > Streptophyta > Pinopsida > Cupressales > Taxaceae > Torreya > Torreya grandis. Next base: position 1,953,502 of record JARHVA010002465.1, on the reverse strand, counting down.
GGAAAGGACTCAAGAGTGACCAATGATTTGCATGTTGCTATGTAAAGATAATAAATATGAAATGGTATGTATGAGATCATATATATGAATGGTATACCAATATATGTAAAAATATTTTTCCATATGATAGAGATAAAGTAGCATATAAAAAATATAGATTGATATGAAAACACAAAAAAGTGTGTGACATGTGTTATGATATATATAATGTACTGAGCATAATAAATGTGACATTTGGAAAATAGATAGTTAGAGAGAGCAAGTGTGCATTGATGCAAGAGTACATAAATAACTTTGGTATTTATTAGAACATGTTGAATGAGCTTAGTATGATAAACTTGAAAAAAAAATTGTGTGAGAAACAAAGAACAAAGGATATAGAACATGCATTTTTGCATAAAGGTATATAAAGTTTTGATATGCAATATGACATTTATAATGAATTTAGCAAGATAAGTTTGAAAAATTTACATAGATTGAAAGAGAATATATAAAAAGAATTTTGGAATCTTGTGCATGTTTAGCAGTGAATTTTGTAATATCATCCCTTATTATGAAAATTAAGCATGAAATACAAAGAATGAAACTTTGTCCTAACATATGATAGACTTCATAATTCATGTACATAATAAGAATAATAATGGTCTCTTTATTATTTCCCATAAATGTAAGAAACATGTGTATATAAGTGAAATCCATTGTTATTTTATACAAGTTTGAATCTTATATGTAAGGTGATAGCTCAGGAAGCAATGGGACCTAGTGTATGCAACTAGGGTTTGAGAGAAATTATTTTAAAATTATAAAAATAATTTAAAAAATTTATAATCAATTTATAGATTTTGGATTTTAAAAATTTAGGAAAAATCTGAAAATATTGCTAAAATTAGCAATATATTTTTCCTAGTGGTTTGAAAGTGTTTATATGCAAATAGGACTTGGTATGTGAAAACAAGGGTTTTAGTAGATTATTGAAAAAAATATTTCAAATAATTTTTAGTTTTTTAATTTTTAAATTATATAAAAATAAATAAAATATTATAAAAAATCAAAAATAATTATCCCTAGGGTTTTTGTGCAAAAATTTGAAGTAAGTCAAGTTCACCAAATGTTTTACTAGATTTGGGAAACTATAGGTTTAATTTACTAAATAGTAAAGGGGTCTAGATTAAGGGGAGAATAAATAAATAAATGTGACTTAATTATCCTACTAATTTATTGAATATGAAAGTGATTAATTGATTTCTAAGAAAATCAAACAAGGGGATAGAGAGTAAAACTTAGTTGATTCTAGGCTGAGACAGAGGAGATAGAGGCTGTAATTTGTTGATCTAGCTGGGTAGACTATTAGAAACAAGATCCAAAAGTATATTCTCTACATAGATAGGAGCACTGGAAATAGGACCCCTAGAGGTCCAACATTGTAGTGTAAGTTTTGGTGTTAGATTCCTTAGTGTTTGAACTTTCTAAGCTTTTTAGGTTCTATTTTTCTACTCCAGGAGACCCTATGCCTAAAATATCGAGTCCTAGTTGTTCACAAAGATATATGTTTAATTGATTTTATCTTCAAGTTTTTTAGTTCATTTTCATGCTTGATAGGTAATCTTGAATCCAACTAGAAAAAGGGGTTAGTGTGTAATATGCACTGAATGTGTGATCACACCCTATATGTGAGCACACTGCCTATATATAGCAATACTCTGAAGAGGGATCAAGGCTAATGTAATTATCCTAATTTGAATGTGTATTATGTAATATATGTTTTCAATTCAAGTGTATGTGAATTTGGGCAAGCTTGAGATGACTCATGACTAGTGCGGGAGCTTGGATAGGCTAGAAATAATAGTGGTTGGCTATATGCAGAGAATAGGAAGATTTGCTTTAGTGTACTTTAGTATATTTTTATCTTGTGAATTTTGAATGATTTATAACCCTTCTAAATTACCTTTTAATGGGATTTTATAGGTAAAATAGTGATCTTGGATCAGATGAACTTGCATTAGGCTGACAAGGTAAAAGATAAGGATTCAAGAAAATTTGATTATTTGAGGCTATTGTGGACTTGGACAACAATGTCAGAAAGTGGGCACCCTAGGTCCCAACACTCTAGTCCAACCTATGGTGCTATTATCCAAGTATAAATGGATCTAATGGGATAGACATATGCCTAGTAGAGGAGTCCAAGACACTAGGGGTTGAATCTGGAAGGCTTCGAATGACTAGGAAATAGTGAAAACATGCCTAAGTGAGCTGTGTAAGTGAGTAGGAGAGACCTATGGTTTGGGTGTCACAAGTCATGATAAATTTGTACAAATTAAATTTTAGTATGACTACACATATATAATTACATTAGTCTTAGATTGAGTCTCCACTACTTTCCCAAAGATTGAGAAAAGTAGTATGAGGATGTCCTTAACCTACCTTATTAGACTAATTAGGAACATGATTTTCACTTGGGATTTGAGAGTTTGGGGGTGTAGGAGGTGTGGTTGAAATGGTGGTGAATGGTAGAGGGGATATTGAAGAAGTGGAAGGAATGAAAGAGGAAAGTAGTAGAGGTAGAGGGGGCTTGGGGGCAAAAGGAGGGAGAATGAAAGGGGAAGCCCATGGGAACATTTAAGACTACCACTATTCCTGAGTTAAGTTCATCTAAGGTAGAATTACCCCAGGAATAGGTCATGGAATAACAAGGAAGAGATGAACTAGTTGAAATCAAGCCCCACAAGCCCTTGGGTAAGGGAGAGAGGTGGATGAGGAACTAAACATTGAGCTATTTATATTGGGGATAGAGGAGCCATTAAGGCCTATGGAGGAGGTGGAGTTAGAGTAAAAGCCCTTCAATTTGGAGCTAGAGTGTGGGTCACCTTATGTCTCTTCTTTATCTTTTTTCTTGAGTCAGCTCTGGGTACTATAGGGTCCTTACTAGAAGTGTCATGTTCTCTAAGGATCTAGTCATGCCTACTGCTAAAGGAATACCCAAGGGAGGCACTGGGAGGACTCTAGGATATGATATGGGAGGAGAAAAAGGGAATTAAGAAGCAAGGGAACTAAAAATGAGAAAGACCAAAGGTACTTGGGAAAATATGAAGGGGGAGCAATGGGAAAGAGAGGGGGTAGATCCCAACTCATGGGCACCAAAATAAGGAGCTGGAATGAAGTGAGAGTGAGGGGTGGAAGGGAAATGAGAGGAGATGGAAGATTAAGAGGGGGAACCTATATGAGTACCTATTGGTTGCCTCATTCTAGGCTTACTCTCAAGATGCTAGTCACATCAAATCTTAGGGTATGTTGTGCCAGTGGTTGAGCAAGTTGTGTTTGTGCTATTTGGTGTCATGTAGTTTGGGGTTAGTTCTATCATGACCTAGTTACTGGCATTGCCGTAGGAGTTAAAGGTAAAGCATGAGGAAAAATTAGAGGAGGTAAATATAGAACTAGAGCATGAGAAGAATGAATTATTGGTGGAATTATATCTAGAGTTAGAGATAGAGATCGATGAGGAAAGGTTGGTAGGATGCCCCATAGGATCCTTTGGGAGATGACTAGAGCTATTAGAGTTGGGTCATCTAAGGACTAGGCAAGATTAGGAGGAGGCATGGGGGACTAATTGAGTCTTCTTACCCTTTTTATTCTTCTTGGTTGTTATCCTAGATAGTACATCCTAGTCATCAATGGAATTCAAATAAAGCTCATCATCATCTTCTCCTTAATGGTCATAGTTGATGTTGAGCCAAGTTGAGTATTGTGCCAAATGGGCTCAAATCACCCATTTAGGGTCCCATTACCAAACCTTGCACTTGTAAAGTATGAAGTAATCTCACCCAAATTCCATCTTCTATATAGAGGGAAATATCTCATATATGTGGTATCATATGGTGATTGGGAGCAATAGACATTCCCTTTACTAATGTTATATGTATAACCCAAAGATTCCATCCACTAGTTGATAATGATATCCTATTTTGCCAAGAAATTAGGGACATAATATGTCAGGTAGAGGGCGTATTTTAGAAATCTTGTGATCTAGATCATTGTGTCATCCTTGTATAGATTATAGTCCCTGATGGCTATGATATAGTCCTGTATTACCTTTGACAGCCAGGACATTGAATCTTCATTAACTTCCTAGTACACAACTAGGTCGAAGTTCTCACAGACATCCTAGATGTGTTGGTGTAACTAGTAGAAATACATATTATAAAATAACATGTGGACCATTGAGCCATATAAAAACCACATAGGAAAGGCTAAAGGCTTAAAAAAGAGTGTCCCATAGATTACATCTAGCAAGTAGATCATCATGTAGAAGTTTCTTCTAGTTCAGGCATCTATAATGGCATGGACCAACTTGAAATTGATCAACCCTACCGTGTCAAAGATGTATAATCATGTTAGGACCATATGCAAGAGAGAAACCCATGGCTCATTGACATGTTGGCAATTTGGGTCCCAAAATAGTCAGTTCAATAGGATCATTCCTACTTAGACCTCCTCCAAAAAGGTGCAAACTATGTAAGAATTGATTTTCTCCTTATTAACCCTCTTAGAGGTTGGGTTCTCATCCTATTCATGGAGGACATCATAGATCTGGTAGGTGCTCATCCAAACCAACACTACTAATGTATTGTAGGAGAAAACTAAGTCCAAGAAGGAGTACTATGCATTGAAGGTGCTCCTAGATATATCATCAATCTGGTGTTGAGAGGAAGGTGAGCACACCCAGTCATTGACCCTATCTTTCATGTGAATTACCTTGTGGATGATGTTGCCTAATAGGATGGTGTAAGTAAATGCCTCTAGTTTGGCTATAGCTCTACAAAGTATGCACTTCTTATAATACCTAAGGGCATCCTCATACTCAGCCTACGGGTCATCTATGCCAGTAGAATCCTTAGGGACCTACTCAATTGCCTTAAATATATCATTGTAGTGATTATACTTAGTTAATCCAATAAGTAATGTGGTGTCCCATTACTCAAGTTTGGCCTTTGGGTTTGAGGATATATCAACCACTAGAATATGATAGAGGGGAAATTAGGAAGCTTTGAGCATAGGAGGAATGAGATACATGGGCTCTATGGAATTTAAAAATAAAGGAGTTAGAGATCTCTTCAAATTTAGTAATTATGACCATTAATGGGCTTACTTAAGGATTTAAAAGTGCATGTATGCATCTGCTTGCATTAATATATTTTTGTATCTCACTTTCTTGGAATTTGAATTTGATTTTATGGATAGATTTTCTCCCTTTATATCCAAATCCATAATTGAATTTGGAGCCCATGATCCTCTACTACCAGCGAGATATAACAATGAAAATGGGATGTTTTTAAACTATTAATTAGGTTTAAATTCCCATTCTATTAATGCCTAACATGTGGTAGGCACATGATCACATCTCTTAGAGGATTCTCAATTAAATCCTACTTTTGGACATGCATCATCCACTTATTCATCTTTTCATTAATTATTTATACCTAGGCATAGATCTATACCTCATATCATTTCCCTAGGTCAGATGATGTGTCACCTAGGGATACATGGTATGTTCTGATTGGATTTTGAGTCTCATCTATACTTTATTCTAGGATTTCTATGGATTTAGGTGGTAACTAGTTCATCTACATACTAGGTGATGTGGTGGCTTCTCATTCAATTAGGCTCTCTTAGGATCTAACATCTCTGACAAGTCTAGGGGACTGGCTACTCTAGCTCATGGAAATGTGGTGCCTTCCCATTTGGTCAATATCTCTAAGGCTCTAACATATTTGACAAGTCTAGGGGACTAACCACTCTGACTCATTATGATGTGGCAACTTCCCATTTGATCAAGCTCTCTTAGCCTATGACATATTTGATAGGTTTGGGGGAATAACCTCTCTAACTCATGAAAATGTGGCACCTTCCCATTTAGCTAGGCTTTCCCAAGCTTTGACATCTTTGATAGGTCTAGGGTACTAGCCACTTTAACTCATGGTGTATGTGGTGCCTTCCCATTTAGTTGGTATCTCCCAAGATCTGGCATCTCTAATAGGTTTAGAGGATTGGATGATATAACCCATGGTAACATAGTGCCTTCCCATTTAGTCAGTTTCTCCTAGGATCTAACATCTTTGATAGGTCTGGGGTACTAGATGATTTAACTCATGGTGATGTCATGATTTCCATTTTAGTTAGGCTCTCCTAGGCTCTGACATATCTAATTATTTTAAAGGATTGGCTGATCTAACTCATGGTGATGTGGCACCTTCCCATTTGGTCAAGATCTACCAGGATCTAACATCTCTAATAGGTCTAAAATTGGCTAGTCTAAATCATGATGATGTGGTGCCATCCTATTCATCTAGGTTTTATGAAACTCATGAAAATGACCAATTAAGCAAGATAAAAAAATATGATGCATTAAAACTTACCTGTCAAATACAAAGATATAAATTTTCCACAAAGGATAATGGGTTTGTTATTCTAGGAAGGGAGCTAAACTCTAGGAGATTTAAGTGAAAATCAACTTGCAATGTTAGTTCTATGATGTATAAAAAAGGACAAACACTCCTTAGTTATAAAGATAAATCAAAAGAGGCATGTTATTACTTAGGGGAATCAAGGTAGTGCATATTCTAAATATTTGAGTATGCATCATTGAGAAGAACAAGAGAAAAGACTCTAAAGCTCTGGTTTATGAGATTTTTATAGGGGTCCCCCATTTCAAAGAAAATGGGGTGTGTTGGACATAATAAATGGTGACTTATGTGGGGAAAGTGATGAAAAACACTTAGAACCTAACCAACTTCTTCTTCTTTCCTTGCTCAACATATAGACTGTATATGGGTTCTTTATTATCCACAAAAATATGAAGTGCTAAATTATTTTAGTAGTAAGTAGCATACTGAGCTTCTACCTTGTAGATGGCCATCAACATATGTGAGAAGTGATTTTTATTTTCAATTTATTCTTGGATCACCTTCAAGTAATCAAGGTTAAAATAGTTATCAGACTTCCTCTGGGGCATTATTGGCTTTATGAATTATGGGGGATGGATAGGAAATTGCCCTAATACTGTATGTATGTCCATATCTCTAACATAGATTCTTCTAGTCCTGTTCATGGCCTTATTCCATTACCATCTAAGTTAGAAAGCCTACAGTGGAGGTTGCCTATATATCCCTTTTGAGGTAGACTCAAAATTTATATTCTTCATTATTTATTTATTATTTTCTAAGATTCCCATGAAAAAATCATTATTCATTAAACTTATCCATTGAAGGTTTGGGACTAAACCAAGGATGGATGAAAAAGGGTGGAAGTTTTGAATATCTAGCCAATCTTTGATCAACTTGAGTAATCTATTATCTTCTTGAGACATTATTTTAAGTGCATCTTGGTGTCTATATTAGGGTGTAGGATATTATAAAATATATCTATTTCTCTTAGAATCATTAGCCTCTCAAATCTAGGATGTCAAAAGTTCACATTACTATACCAAAATCACTTAGATTTAATGCTTCAACTCGGGCCTTTTTAATCCTCAATAATCCTCCTAAGTTTTTTCCACCACATAAATCAACTACTAACAAGGGTTGAGCACCATAAGAACAATATATAATAAATATGGGGCCAAAGGGGAAAATTAAGAAACAAAAAAAATCACACATCAGAAATAAACACATGACAAAAGCAAACACAAACTAAAGAAAATCTATCTAATATATATATATATATATATATATATATATATATTACCACCTCCTACTCAAATTAATCATAAACTAATTTGGAGGGGACAGTCGAGAAATAGTGATTTAAGAAATACCCATTTAATGAAAGTGGTAAGTCACTTCCCTCAATATCTTTGAGACAAAAGGCTTTCTAGCCCAATATTTTGGTAATCTGGTATGGGCAATCCAGAGGGGATTGAATTTCTAATGATGAACTTTATTTTCATGGACCTTGTCCCACATTAGGACTAGGTATAAGATTATAAAGGTCTTAACCTTTTCCCTCTTGTCAAACCACCTATTGATTGTGTCTTGATGTTTTTTAAAGATCAACAGAGCTTTATCCTAAGGTTATTATAGCTAAATTAGGTCCAAGAGTTTAGAATTCAATTTGTCATCTAGTTCCATGAATTTATGTATTAATTTATAGGTTAGGGTTTTTAGAGTGATCGACATGATTGGATCCAATTCTTAGACTAGAAAAAAAGGAGAGATTTTTATGTCTTGTTTATACTTGGTACGGTTTGCCCATAAGGAAAACTTTAGCAATGAGTGTCATTCTTGAGGCTTCTCTCTAGTTAATTTCTTGATGGTGTTGATCAAGTTTTTATTAGTGGACTCTGCTAATTTATTCCCTCATGGGTAGTGATTGGATGAGAAATATAGTGTGATCCCATTATCATAGGCATATTCTATAAATTTTATAGATTGAAAGGTAGGGCCATTATCACATACTATGGAAATAAGGACGCCAAAATGGGTGACTATGGGATTCTCCAATAATTTGATGACTTTGACATTGGTGATTCTCTTGGTTACAAATACCTCAAACCATCTAGTGTAATAGTTTGTACTTGCTAGGATGAATTTATGACTAGATGATGAATTGAGGTTAATCATCTTCATGAAATCCAGTCCCCTTTGTGAAAACAATGTAGACTCTACAATAAGCTATAGTGGCATTGTAGTATGTGTTTCTCTTTTAGCAAAAGTTTGGTATTGGTGGCAAAAAAAAATGTGAGTGTGAACATATTTGAATAGTATGGGTCAATAGTAACAAACTTAGAGAAATTTATGAGCTATAGTGTTTTCCATGAGATGGATAACTCCCAGTTTTTCATGGAAACTTTCCATTATCTCCTTAGCATCTTCTTGTGATACACACTGGAGGTAGATTCCTTCATGGTTTATTATAAAGAGAACTCCTTTCTTTAACATATAGTGTGTGGCATTCAACCAAAGTGATATTATCTATGTATGGTTGAGTCCTAGGGGTGAATTTTCATAAAGTAGAAAGTGCATGACTAGGGATTACCAGTTTGAGTTATGTATCCTCTATTAATCCACCTAGTGTACCATGATTCTTAGGTCTATATTTCTGATTAGTTGGGTAATCCCTTATCGCCTAACCAATTTTACCAACTTGATTTCTAAGTCATACTCTTTTAATTTCATCATCCATCAGCCTCTCCTTTCACCTAACTCATTCTACCCTAGCATTTACTTTATAGTTAGGTCGGACAATGGCATGTAATCTAATCCAAAGGATGTAATGCTTGAATTTATTCATTGCCTTAAATAGGGTGTAGGCATTCTTGTCTAAGGTACAATACCAAATTTTATCATATTTAAGATTAGTGATCATAAAATCCATGAGGCTTTCTTCTCCTTCAAACCTCTAAGTGAGGCAAACAACAATGGTGTTCTTTGAAGTAAAAGGGTATACATAGAAGTATTGCATATAGTCTAGGTTGAAGAGGACTGAGGCTCGCATGATTTTAGATTTGATATCTTAGAAAGATTTTATTTATCCCATGTAACACTCTAATTTAGTGTCTTATTTTAACATGTAATTTAAGGGCTTCACTATTTAAGTAAATCTAGAAATAAACTTATGCACAAAGATAATTTTCCTAAATAAATATTTTAGTTCCTTCTTATTATTAGGTAAAGGTATTTTATAAATTACATCCCCCCCTTTTGAGGTCGATAAAAATACCTTATTTTATGATAATGTGATTGAGAATCTTACCTTAATTGATACCAAACACACTCTTCTTTTGGTTTAAGGAAATGCCATACCTTTTTCATCTTTCAAATACCCTTTCCTAGTGGTGCACATGATCTAACTTATATTTGGAAAACATAATTAGGTCATCCATATATATTATTATGCACTTACGTATCATGTCTTTAAATGCAAATTCCATCACATTTATTAGCATGAAAGGCATCTATTTATAAATGAATGTTACCCACTTGGTGGTGAAATCAATCTTAGTTATATCTTTTGGGTTGACCAGGACCTAGTTATAACTTGAGAATCCATCCAAGAAAGACATCATTTGAGACTCGATCACCATTTGGATCACCTCATATAGTGAGGATAATGGGTAATTATATTTATCTAAGGTCTAATTCAAGTTCTATAAGTCCACACAAAGGTGGATTTATCCATTCTTCTTTTGCACCAGGGCTAAGTTAGCCACCCAGGTAGATTGACAAATTGGGAAAATTATCCCTATAGAGAGTAACTTGTGGACTTCCTTATGAATCAAGGTCTCTAGGATTAGGTTTACCAACCTGTATCTTTGTTTGAAGGGGTTTTAGATAGATTTTAATGGGTTAGTATGAGTAATTACTCTTGGGTTGAATACCTTAAGGTATCCATTGGCCTAGGAAATCATGTCTTTGTACCTTATTAGTAACATTTGTAGCTACTCCAATTCATGGTCCATCCAATCTAGATCCAAATTAATTGTTTATGTATTCATTACAGGACTAAGATTAATGAGTTGACACTTTTTATCTTCAAACTTAGGCTTTTTATCTTAAAAGGCTAGGTATAATGCATCAAATGCTCTTTCCATCAAAATCATCCACTAAGGATCTAGTTCTCATGAATGTTTAGGATTTCATCCTTATCCAACTCATTCCTAGGGTTGTCTCTATGCTTTTCATCTATGATTTGGGCCTTGAATATCCCCTCATTTTTTAAGAACTAGATGATTTTTTGGTCATCTTCAAAGACCTAGAATTTAATCATTTTATTTAGGATAGAAGGATGAGGGATGATTTTCATAGATAACTATTGTAGCTTAGTGTCATCCAAAGGGGTTAGGTTCAGTACTACCAATGCTAGTGAGTTTTCTACTTGGATTTCCTCTTGAGGAATATGAATCATATTAAATGAATTTAACATTTCAATTAGGTCCAAATATATATGTTTATACCTTATGGGTATGATAGTTTTAACTAAAACTTGGATTTAATCTAGTTGACCACAAGTTTAGAGTCATTGAATAATATCAGCTCATTAGCCTCATGCTTTAATGAAAATTATAATCCTAGGATTAGAGATTTGTACTCCACCAAGTTATTTGTATAAGGAAACTATATCTTATAGGATGCCAAATGTTTCATCCCTAAGGGGTATATAATTAGAATAATAGCCCCACTTCCTTTTTTGGAATGAGCTCCATACATATAAAGAGACCACAATCAAAGAAAACATGGGTTGTGACTATTTTATTTTTTAGGAGGCTTGGTACTTAGTGTGTAGATGCCTATGTTTGAGGAAACTAAGTTTATATTATCATTAATGGTATTATATTCAATGATCATATGCTTAATTAATGGTTCTTTATCTAATTTTATTTGGTTGGCTATTCCTTTCCGTAAAAACCAAATATGGGAGAAATTTGTGGCTATATACCCATTTAAGGTTTTGGACCAATCTCTATTGAGGATCATGTCAAAGGCTTCTAAGCTATCAACCACTTGAATGTCTATAAAGTGTTGAATCTTAAGATCAAATTGTAACTAGTTGTGGATGTTTATAATCTTACGTATCAATTTCACCTCTAACTTGTCTAGTTGGACCATTACCTTGTCTAATTTTATGGGGCCTAGACTAAGTTTCTCACATATGTCTACTAACATCACATTGGTTGACGCTCCTAAATTTACTAATAAGCTATGCATATTATTACAAACAACTATATGGTCAAGAGGAATGAAGGGACCTCCATCTTATTCTTGTGAATGAGCACATTGGTGTGTGCTACTCTTGGTTTTGGTTGGGCCTGTGGGGTCAATGTTTGAGTCAAAGACTTTAATAGGAGATCCCATTTTTCCATGATTTAGGCAAGATCATGAAGGGTAATGTTAGCCTTGTTATTATTCATATCCTTGACTATATTTTAAACCCATTTACTTTGGATTGGTGGGTTTTTCATAGGTGCTTTAGGATTTTGAGGTCTTGGAGGTGGAGTATCATTATTTTGGGTTTAAAAGATAGTTTTTCTCTACTGGGGTTTCACCATTATTTGGGGGTGTTGAGGTAGAAAGGGGATGTTATTGTTTTATATTCCTAAGGGTTTATTTACTATTTTAGAACTAATGAAAAATTTTCATCTCACCAATACCTTATTCTATCTCATTTTATTCTTGGCTAGGCAAATCCATGGTTTCCAACACCATAACAACACTAGGGGCTTTACCCAAGTTGGAAGATTCTTGGTGATTGGGGACTAACTCATTTTCTTCCATTTCCTTTTGGAAGATCTCAAAATTAGAACTAAAATATATGTAGTCTAGATCCCCATTTTATTCCATGTTATACACTCGACACTAGTTAGGTAAGGCCATCTCAAAGACATTAATCTCAAGGAGCCTATTGGGTGAAGGTTTTGGGGGGTTGTGAGGGAAGTTGGATCCCCTATTTTGTATTTGATATGTGAAGTTCTTGTTATAGATTTAGGAATTTTAATTACTCATTTTCAGCCCTAGGATGTAATTGCTAATTTTTTTCACCATATAATAAATGGCATCTAGCTTAGTTTTAGTGGACTCTTGAGGTATGGTCTAGGTGTTGTTAGCCAAAACTAACATCACTTGATGTTGAATTTAGGGAGTTAGATTTACCCCCATAGGTTTAGTAAAATCAATTAGTTTGAAGTGGGATAAACTAGTGGGAGTTTATACATTGTATGGAGTAGTTGAGGCATAGGTTCATTCTAGTTAACACTAAGTAAGAAGTTTAATGTAAGCATTTGTGGTAGCATGTTAGGAGTGGGGGTCATGGTGTGACCTTTGGGGTTCAATTGTTTATCCAATTTTATGGCTCTTACATATGATGAGGATATGTCTATTATATTTATGTCCTTTCGTAGGAACATGGTTGTTTAAAGGTGAAATGAATTCTTATACATTTTAAGTTCTAGTTGAGGGTTGGGTTGGTAAAACATGATTACCTGACTATACATGTTTTGGAACCTAGCATTAAAATTTATAATGGGATCATTGGGATCTCTTTTGATACAAGTAAATTATTGGTATAGGACACTAGGGTCTATTAATTTGACAAATTAGGTGAGGAAAGACTAACCAAAATTGTCCCAAATCAATATAGAGTCTTTAGGAAGGTTTAAGAACTATCATAGAGAGATTCCATCAAGGTAAAATGGAACAACTTGCATGCCACATCCTCATGTTATCCATTTAGGATTATCATGGAATTATTTTAGGATGTTATATTTTTCTCTTGGGTTTGTCCCACACCAAGGGTGAAATGAGAAAGATACCTCTTAGGGTCATTGGGTAGATCATGGATGACTCCTAGGACATTAATGGTTGAGCCAACTAACCAGGCCATCTTGGGCTATGAAATTGGGATAGGTTGTGGAGAGGAATTGATAATAATAATAGTAGGTTTGGGTTGAATGGACTTGGGTTTCTTATGGAGAAGTAAGGCAGAAATTACCAATCTACCTTGATGGGACCTAGCCCTGATAACATGTAAACTAGTCTCCAAGATGCTTCATAATCACATAATAGTTAGCACATTATTACCAATAATCCAATATCAAAATATTCATAAAATTAACTAATAACAATCATGAGTTATTTAAACATCCCTCATTTTAGTGTTAATTTTTGTTTGATCTAATCTACTCCTCATAAGGTGCCCATGATATTGGGCATACCTTAAAAAGGGAAAAATGGGGATAATGATGGAATTTCATCCTCTAATTTGGGAATGATTTGGGATTAACCTAAGGCATGAATATGGGTATTGTATTTCAAAAATGGATTTTGTGTGAATAGTCTCCAATAGATGCACTATAACCACTTAAAGTTCAATCTAATGTACGTCACATAGGTTAATGATGGTCATGAATACTTGAGTATTAGGCTTATTATTTTTAAAGATAAGGGGAAGGGGTATTAAAATTATAATAAAAAAAAAAGAGAGGGAAGGGTAAGGTAGATAAAGGAATCCTCTAAAATAAAAAATTAACTCAATGCATTGGTCACTGAACTAACTCACTCTACCATAATTATACCAATACAAACCAAATTTCACTAGAGTTATACCTTCAAGAACATATAGTGGGGAGAGTCTAAGGGAACCAAGGGTTTTTTAAAACACATAAATTTCATATAAGGTTTTGTAATTAGGCACACAAATTATCAGTATTACCAAAGGGGAAATGAAAGAGCTCACATAAAATTTATTATATCTAAACACATCATAACCATGAAATACATATAGAAATAAAGTTTTAATAAAATTAACCTAAAATTTATAATCATTTAAACATGGATATGAAATAAAATTTCAACACAAAAAGACCTCTTGCAAAAAATTTGAATTAAAACAATCCATTCAAACCCACAAGAGATCGATGGGGGACAATTAGTTGACATGAGAAGGTAGCTGAGAGGGACCAACTCTTAACTTATTAAAATAGGTTCTCTTAAATTTAAATAAAATTTCCATGAGTTTAAAATCCTTGACCAACTTGGATAAGTTCATTAGGGTCTCCCTAAAGATCACCTTGGCCTGAGCTTCCAATCTCTGATAAATTTGGAAAATTGCTTCCATTGATGCCTAGACTCTGGAGACTTAGTTGATGATCATTGTGGATTGATTTGATAGGTACAAAACTACCCAGGAGCATTCATAATTTTCTTTGGTCACTTTATCCCTCATAACCTGGTCAAATTGACCTAGGTGGACTTTGAATTCCCCTTGGTCGAGCAAGGTGCCATCTAGGTGGAATAACATGTATATATTGACCTCTTTAAAGTAGGTCAATATTTTATTCTCATATTATTATAAGAGTCTTATTATAGTGTATGAAAATTATAAACACTCCTCATTACAACTCTCATATTCTCAATGTATGTTTGGTACAATCCCAAGTCTGAGGTTGGCATTAGTTTGAGCTCTCAGAACATTCCCTTGTTGATCAACACCTATAACTTTTGACACTTGACATTGAGTTACATGATATTAAACATATAGGTATAAGTTTCATATATAATTTCATCAATATTAGTCCAATTATCCACTACTTTCTAAAGGATTGAGAAAATTAGTAGGAGGGCATCCTTGACCTAGCCGGTTAGCCTGATTAGGAATGTGCTTTTAACTTGGGCTTTAAGAGTCTAGACTTAGATCTACATGTCCTTGAGGATATTATTGGAGCTTATTGGAAATGTCATGGGTAGGTTTAAGGATAAATAATGTGTCATCGGTCATATTTTCCTCTCTAGTGGTAGTCCTCACCTTGGTGAGGGAAAACTAATCCTAGTGGGTTTTCCATATCTCTAGGTTCATCTCCTAGATAAATCTCTACATGAGAATATTTTTCATGCTCTTAGAGGCTCAGTAAAAACTCCATTATATTTTTAGGTCATCTTATACATCCATATGTGGAACTTGTGACCCCAAGACCATCCCTTTGGTTGTGGGGGTGTATGAGGTGTGGCTAAAATGGCAATGAAGGGTGGAAGATGAGGCAGAGGAGAAATGGAGGAAATGAAAGGAGTGAAATATGAAAAGAGTGGAGGTAGAGGGGGAATGGGAGTGAAATAATTGACAATGAAAGAGGAGGCCCATGGTAACATTTTATTCCACCATTATTCTTGAGTCAATTTCACCTGAAGCATAATTACCCCTAAGAACAGGTTATGGAACAATAAGGAAGAGATGGGCTAATTAAAATTGAGTCTTATGGGGCCTTAGGTAGGGGAGAGAGGGGAAAAAGGAGATAAACATAAATATATTTATACTAGGGTTTTAGGATCCATTGAGTATTGAAAATAAGGTGGATTTGGAGAAAAAGGCCTTTGGGTTAGAGCCAGAGTGTGGGTCATCTTTTATTTCTTCTTCAGCCTCTTTCTTGGGTTATCTCTAAGTGCTATGGTGGATGGTTTGATTGGGATGATAAGGGTTATAGGGGATGATGGTATAGTAATTATATCTATGGAGAGGAACACCATGCTAATGGAAGTGAGGACCAAGAGGGTCCTTACTATAAGTGACATGCTCTTAAAGGCTATAGTCATGACTGCTACTAAAGGCATGCCCAAAGGAGGTACTAGGAGGACTCAAGGCTTTGATATGGGAGGATAATAAGGGAATTAATAAGAAAGGAAACTCATAAAGACTAAGGATATAGGTACTTTTGTGAAATATGTAGGGGAGAAATGGAAAATAGAAGGGGTAGAGCTAAACTAGTGGGCATCAGAACTAGGAGTTGGAATGAGGCCAGAGTAAGAGGTGGGAGGAAAATGAGAGGAGATGGAGGAGTGAGTATGGGAACCTATATGGGTGTATTTTGGTTTACTAATTTTTAGCTTACTCTTGAGCTATAAACCACATCAAATCTTAATGGTTATTATGCCAATGGCTGAGTGGGTTATGTCTAGGCTGCTTGGCATTGTGTAGTTTGGGGTCATCTCTATCATGTCCTAGTTATTAGTGCTATTAGAATATGTGCATTCAAAGCACAAGGAGAAAATATACGAGATGGATAAATAGATAGAGAATGGAGAGAAATATATTTTGGTATAAAAAGAGCTAGATCTCAAGGGGGAGGGGGTGAAAGGATGCCCAATAGGATCCTCAAGGAGATGGACAAAGCTATTAGAGTTGGGTACTCTATGGACCAGGAAAGAGTAGGAGGAGGAACAAGGGGGGATAATTGAGCCTCATTTCTCTTATTATTCTTATTATCCTCTATCTAAGATATTGCCTTCTAGTCATTTGTGACATTTAAATAAATATCATAGTCATCGTCATCCTGATGGTCATAGTTGATGTTGAGTTAAGTTTAGTATTATGCTAAATGGGCTCAAATAACCCCTTTAAGGTCCCATTTCATAAACTTTCACTTTTTAAGTGTGAAGGAGTCTCACCTAAAAACCATATTTTATATTTAATGGAAGGTCTTATAGACATGGTGTTATATGGTGATCAGGAGTGGTGGGCATGCCCTCTATTGATACTATATGCAAAACCTAAAGATGTCATCCACAAATTGATAAGAAATATCCTATTGTACTAAGTGGTTAGGGACATAATATGATAGGTGAAGGGGGTATTTAAGAAATTTCATGATCCAGACCACCATATTATCCTTGTATATCTATTAGTCTTTGATGTCTATGATAGAGTCAAGGATTAACTTTGAGATTTGGGGCATCATAGATTTATTGATTTCCTAGTACACCACCAGGTATAAGTGATTATATACATCCTAGATATGTTTGTGGAAATGGTGGTCATACAACTTATAAAATACCATGTGGACTATTGGGACACCATGAACCCACATAGGAAAGGATGAATGCTTGAATGGGAGCATCCCATATCTTTCATATATTAAGTAGATCATCATGTAGAACTCATATTTAGCTCTGGCATATGCAATGGTGAAGACCAAATTGAAGTTGATTAAGCCTCTAATGTTTTGGATGTATGAGTGTGTCAGGACCATATATAAGAGAGGCACCCATAGCTCATTAACATGTTATAAATATGGGTCCCTAAATAACTGGTTCAGTAGGATCATGCCTACTTAGACCTCCTCTAGGAAGGTACAAACTATGTAAACATTTATTTTCTCCTTGTTAACACACTTAGATTCAGGGTTCTCAACCTAGTCATGGAGGATGTCATTGATCTATTAGGTGTTCATCTAGACTGATACTACCACTATATCATAGGATAAAGAGATGTTCAAGAGGATTAGTATGCCTTAAAGGTATTCCTAGATATATCAGTAATTTAGTGTTAAGAGGTGGGTGAGCACACCTAGTCATTGACCCCATTTTGCATGTGGATGGCCTTGTGGAGGATGTTACCTAATAGGTTAGTGTAGGGAAAATCCTCTAGTTTGGATATGGTCTATGAAGTCTTAAATTCTTATATGACCTAAGGGAATCTTCATACTCAACCTACTAATCATCCATGTTGGTAGAATCCTTGAGGACCTACTCAATTGCCTTAAGTATATTATTTTAATGCTTATACTTAGTTAAGCTAATAGGGTAGGTGGTGTCCTAGTACTAAGGTTTGGATTTGGGTTTGAGGATGTATCAACCATTAGATTAGGATGGAAGGTTAATTAGGAAGATTTGAGCATAAGAGGTGATGGATATAGGGGCTCTATGAATTTTAAAATTAAGGAGTTAGATGTCTCCTTTACATTAGCAATGGTAATCATTAATGGGCTTCCTTTAGGATTTATAAGTACATGCATGCATCCACATCCATTAATGGAGTTTATAAGCTCACTTGATTTGAATTTGAATATGAGTTGGTGGCTAGATTTTTTCCCTTTATTTTTAAATCTAGAATTTAATTCAAAGCCCATGATCTTCCACTACTAGCTAGATATAATAATGGACATGTGATATTTTAAAGCTATCTAATCAAGTCCAACTTCCTATTTGATTAATTCCTAACACATGGTAGGTATGAAATCATATATCTTAGAGTTTTCTTAGATAACTCTTACCTTTTAACACATGTTGTCCCCTAATTGGTCTTTCCATAAATGGTCATCACCTAGGCACAACTATGTACCTCATATCATTTCCCTAGGCGTAACGATGTGTCACCTAGGGACATATGGCATATTTTGATAGGATTTTGAGTCTAATCCATACTTAATTTTGGGCATCCTAGGGATTTAGGTGGTAATTAGTTCATCTACATACTAGGTGACATGGCACCTTCCCATTTGGTTGGGATCTCCTAGGATTTGACATCTATGAAATGTCTATGGGACTGGTAGCTCTAACTCATGGTGATGTAGTACCTTCCCATTTGGATAGGCTCTAACATATCTAATAGATACATAGGACTAGACACTTTAAATCATGGTGATGTGGTACCTTCCCAATAATCTAGGGTCTCCTAGGCTCTTACATCTTAGAAAGGTCTAGGGGACTGCCCACTCTAACTTATGAAGACATGGTGCCTTCCCATTTGGCTAGGCTCTCTCACTCTCTAACATATCTAAGAGGTTTAGGGGACTAGCCATTATAACTAATAGTGACATGGTACCTTCTCATTCTATTAGGATCTCTAAGGCTCTAACATATCTAATAGGTTTAGTTGACTGACTGCTTAGACTCATGGATATGTGGCACCTTCCCATTTGTCTAGGTTCTCTCAAACTTTGACATATATGATAGGTTTGGGGGATTGGCCACTCTGACTTACAGGATGTGGTACCTTCCCATTCATTCAAGATTTCTTTGGATCTAACATCTCAAATAGGTCTAGGGGATTGGCCACTTTGACTCATGGAAATGTGGAACCTTCCCATTTGGTTGGGCTCTCCCACACTTTGACATATCTGAAAGGTCTGTGGATTGGATGCTCTGACTCATCATGATGTGGCACCTTCCCATTCAACTAATCTCTATAAAATTCATGAAAATGACCAAGTAAGAATGATAAAAAAAATATGATGCATTAAAACTTACTTGTCATATATAGATATCTCTAAAGAGGATAATGGGTCTATTGTTCTTAGAAGATAACTAGACTCTAGGAGATTTAAGTAAAAATAAACCTATAATATTAGCACCATGATTTATAAAAAAGTAAAAATGTTCCTTTTTTCTAAAGAGAAATTAAAATAATCTTCTTATTACTTGGGGGAGTCAATGCGGTGCATATTTTGAAGATTTGAGTATGTGTCACTAATGGGATAAAGAGGAAGGAATCTAAATCTTTAATTCATGATATTTTTAGAGGGGTCCCCCATTTCAAAGAAAAGTGGGCGTGTTAGCCACAATAATATAGGTTGGTTTATTTAGTATTATAGGCTAGTGTATAAGACTACACCCCTTTTCCTACCTATTTTAGTTATTTTTTCCTTTATTACATGAGTTAAGGATATTTGAAGATTTCTTTTTTGTATAAAAATAGAGTTTAATCAATCCTAGCTTGGAGAAGATAAATCCTACTTACACTTTTGATTGTTGATACATTATATATTTTGGATCATGACCAAAATGGATCCACTATACCTAACCAAGGGATATCTTACCATAATAAAAACCCTAGAGAGGGATCTAAAGCCTCTAGTCAAATAACCCTATGCAATAAACCTATCTAGGTCCTACGTTTTCATATTCATAAAGTAAATGACAAGTAAAGTAAAGTAAAGTAAAGTATAATCTAGTGCTCATCAAAGCTTATGGCATAAAGTGATGGTAATAAACATAAAAAGTAAACATGTATAGAATATCTATACTCATTTCAATGTATAGGAAATCCTAATGGATGGGAGATAAGTACAAATGAAAATATATCTACTCTTATAAAAGAGAAACAAATTTAGGAATATTTACTTTTGAATACAAACCTGTCGAGCCTCAATATATCCATTGGCCAAGGTGTTTTGCAATAGGTTGTTATGTTATGTAAAGATAAAAAAGATAAGTAAGCTATAGGTTACATAAATTATCTATGCATCTAAAAGAATTCTCCACAAAATAAGATCTGTATCTCCAAAGAAAGTATTGAAACCCTAAGCTATGCTCCCTAAGTAGAATGGTAGATAAGTAGATTCATAATATAACATTCTTCTTCTTCTTCTTCTTCTTCTTCTTCTTCTCTTTCTCCTTTTAAATGATGGGAATGGATGTGCTATATATAGTTTAATTTAACCCTAAACCTTTTCAAAAGTTTAGTCAACAAGGTCAGCCCAATCAAATCTATATCATTAATTGACAAAATAAATTAGGTATTAGTTTAGGTCAGTCAGGAGCCATCTTATACCGTTAATTAATTTTATCAATTTGAATATAGGGTCGATAGGGTCGATAGTGTAATCTAAAATATCAAAAATGGTTTTAGGTTTAGGAAGGGGCTAAGTAAGGAGGTAAATGCTTAGAGTATTTTTAAATAGAGAAGACAAGGATTAGGGAATTACATAGGAGAATTTTGTGTAGATATAAAATAGTGGTATAGGGGGAAATAATCCTACGAAGCACCAATGGTCTGCCCACCCTTTTCCTAGTGCACCCTTTAAGGTGTGCACTCAAAGAGATTAAGACTGAATGAGTTCATGAAAGAGATAAATCATAAGTAATTGATAAAGTTTTAAAATATTATATGTATACATAATCCCCACTCAATATCATCACGTGTCATGTAGGTGTAATATGGGATGGTTCTTTGGGATAAGAACATAACAATACACAACATTGAAGTTGAATAAATTGTAGTAAGAATCAAGTAAGATAAATGAAATGATAGAATTGAAAAATACATACCTTTACTTACCTTAGTTTTATAGATAATAAATTAGGTGAAGGAAATGTGAAGGTGTCTAATTTAGGGAACATTAGGTGAACCTATATAGGTTAGTGAAAAAGAGCAAAAAAATGATTTTTTTCAAAAAATAGATGTAATATATGAAAATATTCTCTACGATGTTAGGATTCCATAACATCCTACAAAATAAAAAAGAGGTAGTAGAAAAAATGATATGATAAAAAAGAGAATTTGGAGGTAAATATTTGACAAGTGAATAAATTTGAATAGTAAATATAAATAGGGTAAAAACAATTCATTTGTTATTTTAACTATTTTGAGAAGACAAAGCTCTAAGAGACCTAGTGTGAGATTAGAGAGACATTATGGTGAGGAGATGATAGATGAGATGTGGAGGGTGTCTAATAGCCACAATGATTGAAGCACATGTAAGTAATCATGAATTTTGATTTTTTTGAGTAATTTTATTTGAAATTGAGATAGATATATAAAATTGATTGATAAACAAAATGTAGGCATCAAAACTAAACCTAGGAAATTTTTAGGTAGACTATGGGTAGAACATGGTACTAGGTAGGCAAAATTTAGACCAATAAATTCCTAAGTCATTTATGGTAAATGGTCAAAAATTCACCATAGTGAAAGAACAAGTTTGACCTAGTTGACTCAGTTTGTAAGGCAAACAAAAGATAGGGGTTGACTACATAGTAGTGGGCTGAAATAGTATTGTTAAGGGTGGTCAACTATGTAGTAGTGGGCTGATGTAGTCTGAAAGGAAAATGGAGCTAAGTGTGTAATAGAGGGTTTATATAGTTGGTAATAAAGGGTAGATAAAGTTTGTAAAAGAAATATGACTATGTACCAGAGCACTGATGTAGTATGCTAGAGATGAAGGGATGATTTAGTTGGAAAGGACAAGGAATGATTTAGTATTAAATGGGATGATGTTTTGTAACAAGATGGGTCCAAGGCTGATTTAGTATCAAATGGGTTGATTGTGTAGAAAAATTAGAAAATGGAAGAAACTAAATCAAATTAACTTATTAAATAATTAATATGTAAGTTTTGAAGAATGTATTACAATTATTTATGAATGGAGATATGATACATCCTTTAATTTTTATATTTTGTAAAGATGATAGAGATATTGGTTCCTAGTAGATGCATCATGGTTACCAAATTTATTGGATCATTTGATAGATGTAGATAGAGCTTAATTGGTCACCTTGGGTTTTGGAGGCATTATGGAAATGAGATAAATCCCTTTGAGAGTTAGTCTCATTGTCATGTTCCTAGGAACATGGTAATCGTTGACCAACACTTTCTAATGGGAGGTGGATGGGGACATCATTGATGTGGGTATCTCTTTGGAGGATGTTCATGTATTGATTGAACTTATTATAGGTAAGATGTCATTGATTATTGATACACTAGAGGATAAGGATAAGAGACGAGCATTATCCTAGTGGGCTACATGATCATATATGATTCACCCTAGATTTAAGGTGATTTTTTTTATGTTTATGTTACATCCATTCTAGACATATAAAAGGTAGTGATAAGACTTATGAGAACATGAGTACTATGTCATAAGTCAGATGGAAATATACCACTTATACAATAGCCTTATGCTAGTCTATATTGGATCAGGGAGCACTCTATTATTTTGGGGCTATCATTTAGGTCTATCTCATGTATGATATGTATAAGATGTTGTCTAGAGGGAAAAATACCATGGGGCATGTGGTTTTACTAAGCATGTGGATATATGAGAGGTTTCTCATGTATTTCCAATTTATTTTCCCCATATAGTTGATGATAGGTTACCTCAAGTCTTGAGATGGAGATAGGACCATGTAGCTTGGGTCATGCCCCATATGCTAACACTACACATAATCACACAAGGGGAGATTGTGTGGTATTCCTATATGAACATAGTTTATATATGGCCTAGTTGGTCAATTGATATGATAGGGTTAGAATAGGTGTAGATCATAAATCACTTCACATCACAAGTAGAGACACATCTAGTGGTAAACTTACTAGGATAGTTTGAAATCACCCATCTAGAGGCCCCTCTACTAGTACCTACTTATTGGACATGAAAATTTATAGAGTCAAGAGGGAGAGGATGTGGAGGGGTATCTTTGGAGATACTGGTGACCAAGCCTTGGTATGCTAGACCATGGATTGGTCTAGCATGATAGTAGATAAAAATGGATCCAATAGAGGGAGAGACAATGGATATGGATGTAAGGGAATAATAGGCACCACAATAGAGTTAAAAAATACCATCATGTTCTCATCAAATATGGAAGCACCATAGATTTGAGGATATATAGATACTAGCTTCTGCACAGGGGGACCTAGAAACCACTCCAAGACATAGTTGGTCCATAGAAGCACCCATGAGGAGAAGACCAAAAAATGCTTAAGTGGTGACTATTGGGTTTGGACTGGTGTAAAGGTAGCTGACAAAGGAGGTGCTTAATGGGTGAGTAAATAGAGAGACTATGATCGATGACACTATCACTGGTGAGAAATGTTTTAGTTTTTATTTAAGTTTTTGATATAGGATAATAGTTGCTTTATGATTATGGTAGATAGATGATTTTGAGATATATATGTGATATGATGGCTATTTATTTTTTATAGATCCTACAATAGGGGAGATCAAATGAGGATCTCTAGTTATGGTTGTGAACCATGAAATTTTGGATGGGGTGCTGGCACCATATGATCCCACAACATTAAATGATATTGTGGTTTTGTCTGCCCTAGCCTAGGTAGACTAGTGAAAAAGGCCAAGATGCAGATAAAATAACATGATGACGGGATCCACCCATTAATACAGGTTAGATCAGGAGAGGCATAGGATTGATAGGCCTTATCATAGGAGAGAGCTGTACATATGGAAACCACCATCTAGCTAGGATAGGTACATGCCCAGGTGGCCAATCTATAAGGATAGGTTATTAGATCAAGATCATGAACTACCTCTTTTAAGATCACTATTCATAAGGGATAGTCATAGGCATCAATGGATAGTGTGGCTAGGCCACATGATAGACATGATGGAGACCATCCTTAGAGCTAGAACTATTGTATGAGTTATACTTGGATTTTGATGTGGATGCATTGATATATTTATTTCTAGCACACGTATTTAGCTTTTATTGTATATGCTATGGAAATATATGATGAGTGTTTCATTTTTTATCATTATGTGATACACATGCATGGTTAAAAACAAAAAGGCAAGAATGAATTGGAAAAGTATAAGTAATAAAAAAATGTACTACACACTATATCATGATGGGAAATGTGTAATAATAAAAGATGACTAAATATAATAAACCAAAAATGGAAAAAGGAATAAAAAATGTTTTTAAACCATGTAAAATGCTTATACCACATTAAAACAAACAAAAATCACACTATATCACATAGGAAAGTATGAAAATATTGTAATAAAATAGAAAGCATATGAAAAATCAATAGTATAAAAATAATATAATTAAGTCAATCAATCATACTAAATCACAATAGGAAGTATAAAAAGAAAGACAAATTTGAAAAATGAAATTAAATTGATCATAATAATTCAAGCTAGAAAGTATGAAAAATTTAATAAAATGGTTGTAAGAATACATGCAATCATAAAATCATAAGATAAAAGTGAATATTAATGAAGTAAACATAAAACACACTAAATCAAGATGGGAAACATGTCAATGACATGTAACTCATAATAAAACACTACTTATCTTAAATTTGATGCATGTAATTTCATTGTGACTTGGGTATTATAATATTTTATGAGGAGGGCCTAGTCATATCCATATTCTTACACTAAAACTCACAAAGGAAACACCAATAAGGTAGAAACAATGGTAGAAATAATTTATAAAATATGGTTGTAACATGGTAATTTTTGAGGAAGGCCTAGTCCTATCCATGGTCTTACACTACAACTCACAAAGGGAAACCCGAGAAGGAATGATCAATTAAAAAAAGAATACTTCTCAAGGGGAAATGTGAGGAATGTTGTAATGAAAAAGGGAATGTAAAAATCATGACATAGGTGTCTATGAGATGACCTTATTAAACATGAGGCATACTAGGTTCATAGTAAAGAAACTAAGAGTCTAAGGGCTATAAAAATACAAATGATACCCTATTCATAACAAGCAAAAATATATATAGGAAAATAAGTAAGATACTAAGGTCAACTCATGTTGGTTATATGAACAAGAAAATTAAAATAGACTACCTACCCAAAACATGTTCCGCGTTCCTCAGGACCTCTTATAGAGCCATTGGTCTACTATGAATATTAGGTACTTGTGTGAGAATTTAAGTAGCACTAAATTTTTTTTAATTCTCCTTTCCTAAAATGGAGAGGTGCTATGAATTATGTCTTTTAGTGTGATTGGACTTTTGAAATTTGTATGTTGACTTTTGTATCATTTCCTTTTATTTAAATGATTTGGATTTTATGTTTTATGGTTTTTATGATTCCTTCTCCATACAAATTTGTAATAACCAATATGAGTGATATAATTGATACACATGAATGAGCTTTAGGCTTTGGTTAAAGGAAGCTAATATCTAAAGATATGGCTGACTAAAAACTTAGGTTTACCTATGAACCAATATGGTATCTCAAGCTTTAACCATATTTATTCTTAGTATGTGAAATGATATAAAGTAATAAAGGGAGGTATAAATTAGATCATTAAGATATGATTACAATGAAATTCCATGTTTTCTAACTAATCACATGGTAAATAATAATTGTTAAGGGGAGAAAGGTTTGTATAACCAAGTCACAATAATTATTTGAATTTTTAAGATAAGGTAGCAAATAATAATTAAAAAATATAAAAACATCCATGAAAGAAATGATCTCTTAAATATAAACATGCAATCATGGAAATAATCAAAATAAGCCATAAGAAGAGATAAAAGAAAATGAAATCATATGCAACACATATTGCATAGGATAAAGATCCATGTGAAATAGATAAGTGAAAATAGATTTGACACATAGTCAAATGATATAAGATATATAAAAGTGGATCACAATTCCAATCTAAATTCATAATGAATAATAAAATGAAGGAACACCATGTTATATTCACAAGTACTAATAAATTTGTCCACAAATATTATCCATAACATCTAAAATATCTCTATGAAGTTGGATCATAACTATAGCTAGAGTCTCATATATCCTTAGGTAAAGTTGTAAAAATACCTCTTATCAAATCTCCTCAATATAAAATACAAGCATAGCTAAAAGATAATTCTCATGAGGGATCATATGCATAAAATACCCAAGGAGGGGAATAGATGATGAAACAATAATGGTATATATAGGATAAGAAGGTGGAACCACTAATGGATAAGGAATCATAAGTGGGGAAGAAAGAACCACAGGTGAAGAAGGAGGAGCCTTCTTACATGGGAAACCTATCAAAGGAGGAATAATGGGCATAGGAATTATGATAAGCTGATCATGAAGATGTTGGAGAATCAAAAAATGATTGGTATGATGGGTACCACACTTGTGCCAAAGATGATATACCTCCACATATTTAGTGATATACTTAGTTAATAATTTGGGAGGGGGTATAGACTTGTCTTTGGGATGGGGAAAGGTATGATGTAATGTGTTAATAAATTGACTAACCTTTTGATAATGGGTGGAAGAATGATTATTTATGACATGGAAGAAATAGATACAATTATTATTAGACTTTGGGGGTTTACTAACAGAAGAGGTAGAAGCAAAATTTAGGGAAGGCTGATGTAACTAGTAGTCTTGGGTCTAATGACTGATAACATTGTGAATATCATAGTAAGGTTGATCATCCCATTAGATAGGTAAGGGATCAAGATAAAACAAAAGAAGGACATCTCCAAGGTGAGGCAAGTCTAGAGTAGAGATAGGTTTGGGCTCATCTGAAGGTAAAGTAGAATCATATATAGGATGAGGCTCAACTAAAGGTAGAGTCAGAGTAGGAGTTAGACTAGGCTCAATTGAGGGTGAAGCATGACATGTAGAAGGATTAAGATTAGTAGCTAACTTCTCTAGGGGAAGTAAAATAAAATGATTTTGGTATCTATCAAAATGATAAGGACCAGTCATAAAATGATCTATGATCATGATTCTAAGAGGATCTGATAAAATTAGAGGTGTACCATACAATCAATCCATCTCTACCTTGTAAAAAATAGGAAGAATACTAGAATTAGTTACTATGAAAGAAGTAACACAAAAATATGAAAAAATAGATTGAAATAAACAAGTTTAATACCAAAGAATCTTAACATCTCTAGTTTGGACAAGTCCTCTTATAAATGGATCATATAAAGTGTAACCATCATCATAATCAAGTGTATGTAGATCTATGGTATAGGTAAGTATGATATTTTTGTCATAAGTTAAATGATGAATAAAATTCATAGTATTGGTTAAGACCACAAGTATGCCATCGATAGGAGGCTGATAGGAGCACAAATTCAAAGATGGAAAAAGCTAGGTGATGAGATGAGGGGATAGATCTGAAGTTTTGATCTTGAGGTTGATCTGATCTAGCTCATCATCATAAGAATCTAAGAGGTTAGATGGTATATTCCCAATGAGTTTTGGGTGACCATGATAACCTCAGGTAGAATTAATAAGATAATTGAAACACTGAGATTCCATAAATGGGATACTAAGTAAGGGTTAGAATTTTAAAGACACCACCTTCTTGGAATTATTCTAAATTATAAGGGTTTGTGTCTCCTTTAATCTTGTAGATATCACCATTATGGGTAATTTTTTTGCATTGGTAGGTATATGAGGTAACAACCCTCATGTGATGAGTCTAAAGTCTTCCAAGCAAGATGTTATAAGAAAGGGGAAAGTTAAATATCTTAACTTTCACTCAACTAGTGATAGAAGGGATGGTAATAAGAATCCACATGTAACCTAAAGGAGGCATTCAAATTATATCATAACCTTGAAATGTACTGAATGTGGACTTAAGATTACACTCAGAATATCTAAGATTTTTAATGAAATTGAGGGAGGCAACATAAGTACCTCATCCCACATCAATCAAATAAATATTAACTTGGATATCACTAATTTGGATGTTAATAAATATTGTATGATCATTTTTGTGAAGTATAATCTCATATAGGATCATGGAAGTAATACAAAACTTAAGGGAAAGATAATTATCCATTATCTCATCAACATGTATAGACATCTCTTCATATTGATATAGTATAATATCATCAAACCTAGATAGTGTAGCTTCACATCCTTCTAAAGGAGGATGAGGAATGTTCATTTCAAATAATAATTTCATCATTCAATTGTGATGATGGGGTGAAGTTCACATTAGTTCAAGAAAAGGTATTTGAGATAGAAAATGATAAATTTATGCTATGGGGTCCCATTCATCATAACCCTTTGGGGGATTGCTAGATAGAGGAGCATAATGTTGTGAGAACTCCTGGGAAGGAGGATTAGAAGTGCATTCAAATTTATTTTGGTAAGATGTAATTGGTTTAGCTTGAGGATAAATAGGTTGATTTTCATTAGATGGTGGGATATTTGATTTAGGAATTTCTTGTGATTGAGTTAAAGAAATGATATTGAAAGGTTAAGGAATGTTGTGAATGGGTGTAGATGTTGGCAGGGTGGTAGAGATAGTGTGAGAGATATTATATAGTTAAGTTGTTGGAAGTGGTTTTTAGAAAGATATAAGGTCCTCTTGCCTCAACTATGTGAGATGAAATTGGGAATATTCTTGGATGATGTGGAATGTTTGGGAGTTTTGGTACATATCTGTTGGATTAGAATCAATAAAATCAACTACCCTTCGAATGTTATTCACATATACCACATTTTCTTTAGTAGTGAGGTCTATAATACTTTAAAAATTATTTATGGAAGGAGAAGACTTGTCATTGTTATATTGATGATTAGGAAGAGGATCTTTTTATATGGAAAGATGAGCATTAGCTTGGTTTAAATCTTGATTTTTATTTTATGCTTCATTAGCTTTAAAGGCTATGTCATATTCTTGTTTTCATTTGCAAATGAGTGATTCATGATCAAGTTTTGGGCAAAGAATAAAATACATAGATTGTTTATGTAATTGTCTACAAGTCTCATGAGAGTGTCCCTAACTTGCATGAAACTAACAAAATTTGTTTGGATTATACCATGATTTCATAGGATGAGTGGGGTCAAGATATTGTGTTATAGGCCTTTGAAGATGATTTTGAAGCTCACTAAGGATAATGGTTTGTGAAAATTAATGTTTTTTATTTGGGAAAATTTAGGCTTATGAGTGTTATTTGGAGGGGGAACATGCTCCATAATGTGGTTGGGAGTGATTTCCTGGATGTTTTGTATAGTGTCATAAGTATCAATGACACCATAATTGGTATCATGATTAATTTTATTTTTAATGGTCATGTGAGTGCCCATGGGAGGTTGGGATGGTTCAAATTGGTGAATGAGAAAATATTGGCACTTAGCTTGGTCAATGGATTGTTCTAAAGTTTTTGGAGAGAGAGTCCTAATTCAATATTGCAACTTGGGATAGAAAGCATTGGTGACTATATGAAAGAGATTATTATCTACCATGTTATGCTCACATTTATTATATAAGTTCTTCAATCATTTGATGAAATATTATGCATTTTCAATTTCAAGTTGCTTAAAATTGATGAAGTGAGCTAAGGTATTCTCAAGGAGATCACTAGTTTGAAACTCTTGTACTAGGGAGTTAACCAGATCTTCCAAGTTAGTGATAGAATGGGATTTTAATTGATTATACCAATATAAAACCTCTCTAAAGAGTGTTTTGGCTAATAGCTTGGTAGCAGTAGAGGTATTAAGTTTAACCTAATATTTATAGAGATTACCAAATGTTTTTAAATGTAATGTGGGATTAGTAGACCCATTATAACTGATGTTAGGTGTGATATCTCCTATGTTGATATTAGAAATTTTAGGTATAAGAGCTTAATTTTGGATATGTTTTATAATTTTATTGTTGAGGGGTGGTTGACGAATGAGGTTACCATAATAATTCCTAAGGGATGGTGAGGGACATTTAGATTTTTCACTCCACATGGAACTTGTTGGGGTTGATTTTGAAGGTGAATGAGATGGTTTTGCATCTACATCATTTGATTGACATTATTGGTTTGAAAAGTGTTCATTTGATTGAGAGTTTACAATAATATTTGATGAGTTTGGGTAGTATTTTGACTAGTGTGTGCATCATGTGAAGCATTGGTATTAGTATTAGTAGCTTGTGTTGTACTATTAATAGTGGCATGTGTGACACTAGTGGCATGAGAATCATTGGTAAAAAAGATGCACTAATAGCATGATTATCATGTGAAGTGAAAGATGCACTAGTGGAATAGTTATCATTAGAATAAAGGGAAGCACTAGTATCATGATTGAAATTGGTATCAAAGGATGTACTAGTGGCTTAATTGAGGAAGAGGGGCTTTGGAAAAGGCCCACTAGATGTTGAACCCACCATGTTAGTGGAGACAATTAGCATGAAGGTTGAAGAGGTCATAAAAGAAGAGGTCATGGTGTGTGAAGGAGTCAAAATAGAAGGGAAAGGTTGAGATGTAAAGAAAGCATCACCCTAAAATTTATTATAAAATATAGGGGAGGGTGAAAGAGGTTCTTCTACATGACCTATTATAATAAGATTGTAAATAGTTAAAGGGTTCTTTCATCTATGTTAATGAAGAACAACATTTTAGGTGTGTACTCTAATTTATTCTCATATTATAAGGAGAAAATAGGATTAGGAACTAATGATGAATGAGGATGAGTCCCATACTTGGTAGTGTGATTAGCAATATGCACATTGATTTCATCTAAAGTGGAAGCCATAAGCTATTTTTGGGGAAACCTATTAAGATGGATAAGACTCATCACATTTTTTGGATTCAATTATGTATTATCCTCAAACAAGAAATTCATGATGAGAAAAGGAGGCTAAAGCGGTGATGAATTTTTTTTAGAAAATAGGATACAAAATTAAACTAGTTGACTGGATTCTATAAACCAAGGAACAAAATATATAAAAAGAGAAGATAGTCATATAGGTCAAATATGTACTACTAAATAGGGAATAAGCCAAAAAAAGAGTACACAATCATATAGGTCAACTATGTACTACAAAAAAGGGAACATACCAATAAATAAGAAGACATAGTCAGACAAATTGACTCTATACTACTTAGATAAGGGATTGAACAAGAAGATAAATAGACATAATCAGATAGGTCAATTATGTACTATAGGAAGATAGGCTAAAAAGTTTATAAGAGATTGTGTTGATAGAAATTACAATGTTCTAAAATAGAGAAAGGTTTTAAGAGATAATATCTAAACAAATGAATTTAAGCACACAAGCAATTGAGTCAATGTAATTTATCCAATTAGAACATAAAGCACAAACCTTACACCAATGTTGGCTAATGTAAGTTTTACAATACAACATACAATGATAAAATAACAAAAAACTTAAAAGTAAATGCTAACTAATTGGTCATCCTAAGTGTTATTAAGTTATAATGAAGTTTAATTTTAATGTGATTGGGAAGATCACTATAATGAAGAACTAAAAGGTAATTGAAGGCTAGTTTTAGGATGTTTAGGCTGAAAGCACTCTATATTGGTGATGGTACTAGCTTGTTATTAGGGCCTACACCCTCACTTCACAATCCTCTAGTGATAAGGGTGTTGATTTCTATACCAATATATACCATCAGCCATGTGTTTATACTTGGCAAAAAAACCAAGTCAGCTTCCCCCTTGGTGATGAAATCTAAATAGGTGGACCTTAGGAAGACAAATGTTTAATGTTTTTTTGTGTAAAGTGATTTGGAAGTGTGTGCAAAATATAAAAATATTGTGACTAAAATGGTAATTTGAAAAACCACTTATTTAATTTATGTTTATTACTCTAAGCATGTAAACAACTGAAAGTAAATGTGAACTAATTACTAGAAAAATAGGTTGATTCCTTGATTGTGAAGAGTACAGAGTCAATTGAGGTGATACTATATGCAAAAAATGAAGAATAAATTTGACTAGGTCACTACTATTATGTAGAAGCATGATCTAGAAAAACATAGTCGAATAGGTTGACTATGTCTTCAATATAAAAGATAGACTACAATACTCTATTAAACTAGTTGACTCAGTTGGCTATAGGTCTACAATTTTAAAGACTACAAACTTGTGAAAAATAGTACTGAAAAAAAAAAGAACTAAAATGACAAAGAGAGTAAAAATGAACCTTGGTGGGTTTGAAGATATTTAGATTGTAAATTTTTATGTTGTGATGCTCAAATGTTGATTAAAAAATTATTCAAATAGAGTCAACTGATTTGATGCATTTTATAAAACCTATGTGCTAAAGAATAAGTTGCAAACATAGTCAACTAGATCTACTATGTTTGTAGACTTGTATGCTAAAAGAAGAGAATTGTGAACAGAGTCAACTAGTTTGACTATGTATGAAAATATAAAATTTAAAAAGAAGACCATGTTAAACTGATCAATCTAGTTAACTATATTTGGAAAAGACCTACACAAATAAAATAGAATCATTTTGGAGTGATTATGTTAAACTAGTGCATAGACTATTAGAACTATACTGAATGGTTAGATATAGTATTTCTAAAATATAAATATATAATATGATGAAAAAATTAAATCTTGAAATAAAGCCTCCAAGGGTTAAATTCACATTAGGTTCATAATAATGTATAAAAAGGGAAATTCAATTGATCTATTAATCAATCCTAGCTCGAAGAAGATAAATCCTACTTACACTTTTGATTATTGATATATTATATATTTGGGATCATGACCAATATGGATCTACTAGACCTAACAAAGGGATCTCTTACCATAATAAAATCACTAGAGAGGGTTCCAAAGCCTTTAGTCAAGAAAAACTATGAAATAACCCTATATAGGTCCTATATTTTCATATTTACAAATTAAATGACAAGTAAAGTAAAGTCTAATCTAGTGCTCAACAAATCTTGTGTCACAAAGTGTGGGTAATAAACACAAAATGCAAACATGCATAGAAGATCTATACCCATGTCAATGTATAGGAATCCTAATACATGGGAGATAAGTACAAATGCAGATATCTACTCTTACAAAAGAGGAATAAATTTATGAATAATTAGCTTTGAATACTAACCTATCGAGCCTCAATCTCTCCCTTAGTCAAGGTGCTTCACAAGAGTTTTTTATGGTATTTAAAAATAAAAAGAATAAGTATCAGGTACACAACTTCTTTATACATCCAAAAGACTTCTCCATAAGATAATATTTGTATCTCCAAATAAAGTATTAAAACCATAAGCTATGTTTCCCAAGTAAAATGGTAGATAAACATATGCGTAATATAATATTATTCTTCTTCTCTTTCACCGATTAAAATATGAGAATGGATGTATATATATAGTTGAATATAACCCTAAACCTTTCTAAAAGTTTAATCGATAGGGTCAGCCCAATAAAATTTGTATTATTAATTGACAAAACAAATTAGGTTTTGATCTAGTTTAGCTAGGAGCTGACCTAGACCCTTAATGCATTTTATCAATTTGAATACAAGGTCAATGGCGCTGATAGTGTAATGTAAACCATCAAAAAGGGTTTTAAGTTTAGGAAGGGGCAAATTAAGGTGGTAAATGCTTAGAGGAGTGTGCAAGAGAGAAGACAAGGCTTAAGGAATTACATAGGATAAGGTTGTGTAGATAAAAAGTGGTGGTATAGGGGACAATAATACTATAAATCACCAATTATTTGCCTACCCCTTTCTCGATGCACCCTTTAAGGCATGCAATTAGAGATATTGAGACTTGATGGGTTCCTACAAGAGATAAAGCCTTAGTAATTTATAAAGTTTTAAAATATTATGTGTATACATCTATAACCCATTCTAGTATTGATTACTTTTAGATATACGATTCATGAAATGTATGATATCTAGAAGATTTATTAGTGATATTAATTGTCTATGCATATACATGGTGACTTTGTTTCCCTCTTTCACATAGAAAATTCATTCGTAGACTCTTTCACTATCTTTATCTTATGGTTGTCTCATACTAAACAAGTAGAGACTGGTTACTCAAGGGATTGGTTTACTCAATAGGTTTAAAACTATCCTCTCTATAAAGTGGGATCATATCCTCTTTCTCCCTCCTCTCTCCCTCTTGTTCTTTTTTATATCTCTAGTAGATTAGTTTTAGAGTAGTTTTAATTTTAATTAGTTTTTCAAGTCTTATCTATACTTAATGTTCCTTATTATACTTGTCTTATTTTATGAACTATTGAATCTATATATAAGATAAGTGCCAACTGGAAAGGAGTTCATCGATAAATCTGAATGATCTAGTTATTATGGGATTAATAGATAAATTCTATTTAATAAGGCATGAAGTATATTCCCAATAGGCCCATTATGTAGAACAACTTGCATTATCCAATTGGGGTATCTAGTTTTCCATTAGTAGTAGACAAAGACATTGAGGAAGTTGTAATCAAGCCTACTTATTTTTAGGAGATGGGAAAGGGAAGAGGGGGAATCATCACTAATTAAGCCTTTCCTCACCTATTTTTTCTCCTAGAGTTGGTGTGTTGTGTCATACAAGCTGATGAGCCCCAAAAATGTCATAGTTTTGTCCTCATTTATCATGTTCATCCTTCTTATTATCATGTTTTTTGAGTTAATTTACCATAAAATTTCTATCCTCAAATAACCATAATCCTAAAAATAGCATTATGTTATCATACTCTTTGAATAGTTAGAACTATATATTGAAATCAAGTATATAATAGTTATCTTCTTCTACAGGATGTTTTTTCTCTATAATGTGTTTTAAAGATGTTATGAAGTAATAGGTATATAGCATAAAAACATCTTGCAACAAAAGGGATCTCATCACGTGGACACATCCTAAAACCACTGCATGACCAAAGCCATGGATGAACAGAATTTGATTCCCAGTTTAACTAACTTGTATAAATGATGATAACCTCTAGGGGCATAATAAAATGCGATTGAAGATTGAAACATCTTTGTTTGTCCTAAGGAAATATTATAGGATTCACAAGAATCGTGGCCTTATCAGAAGGAGCTAATTTATGTTATCCTATAGCTAAATGTTTCTCAATTTGGAATATATATTCTTTTATATAAAATAATCTCCTCTATTTTATATATAGGTAATATCAGGGTTGAGAAGGTAGTAGATATAAATTATAGAAATATATCAAAAGTACATTTTATAAAGCATCTATTATTATAATTTCCCTATAACAATTCATTAATGAATTTTGATTAATATAAATAATCATTTTTGAGTCCATTTAATTTTTGTAAGAGGAAGGATTGAAGATGGAGTTGAAAGGAAGAAGGGCCCCCTTCAGAAGTCTTGCAGCAACAATCCAACCTGTTAAATAGCTAAGCATGTTATTTAGTTTCTTTATGTGTTGTGTGTTTTATTTCTAAATTGTGTGATTTCTAACCTTGCATAGAATTATTTTAAGGAATATTACAATAGTGTAATAATTTAATTCACAGTATTATGCTCATGTTTAATTCCAACATTTCATTTCTTTCATGATTTTTAGCATCCTAGATTACAATCAACAGAAGGTTAAATTAGAAGATTGAGTGTACACATATAGTGACATCATCTTATCAAGTTTACATTATCAGGCTAAAATTTAAATGAATTAGGAGATGCAAGTCTATGGTAACTCTCCTTGTTCATTCTGATCAAGAGAAGTCTATCTAATTGTGAATCAACTGCTAGTCATTTTTGGCACCATTATCAAGGAAGGGTGTCACACACTTATAATCTTCAATCTTGATAGTAGTAATTTCTAGATGTTTATTGTTTTTTATTTCTAGAGATTAATATTTTTTAGATTAAATATTTCTTGATTTTATAGTTTAAATTTCCCTTTTTTCAATTAGGATAGTGGAAATTTTCAAAAACCCCCATATTACTATCCTTGTTCAGCTAGGGTGGGAAAAAATTAAAAAAAATAAAGAAAAGTGGTTGACATACATGCAAAATGAAGGGGATTATATAGGAATATTTTTTCCTAAATCATCAAATGTTTTTTCAAGATCAAAAATTCATCTTGTAGTAGCTGAGGAGCATGATTAAATTCTTGAAGATCATTCATAATTGTCAATAGAAGAGGTAGAAAAGAAGGAATTTTTGGCTGGATTGGTAGCACAAGCTAAAAACTTTGAAGAGGTTCATGAACCTAGAAGATACCCACATGTACCACCCTTGAGAATTCCCACCTTATCACCTCATACTCAAGAATCAAAAGTTTACTTCCCTTCATTTCCCAAATTTCTTGCTAAATAGGCATTCAAGGTTATTCTTGCTCCTAGAAGAAATACCAAGCCAATATAATATTCCAATTTAGAAAGACTCTTTACTGAGACAAATGATGAATCTTATGAAACCTATAAACCATCCCCATTATATATGAAACCATATATTCCTAAGAAAAAAGATAAACTCTCCATCTTCTATACCCTAGGAAATAGAAGAATTGATAGGAATTTTGAGCAGTAGGTGGTAAAAACTTTTGATCTACCAACACAAAGAGTATTTATGGAGGATTATCAAGAAGAAAACACTACTAATGAGTCCATTACCTTAAAATTTTCTATCCTTACTCTTGATGGAAATGCACCCATGAAGAATATTCATCACTCTGCCTTCTCTACCTTTAGGGGAAAAACATCGGAGGATCCAGACACATTTTGAGTTTGACATCTTATGCCATAACTATGATTATAATCAAGATGCTCATAAACTCAAATTGTTTCTAGTAACACTCAAAGATGCAACACTTATATGGTTCATGTGACTTGGAAAGGATGCCATTTATACTTGCGAAGAAATGAAGGAGAGGTTTTTGATGAAATACTAAGACTGTTGTAGGGGAATAAACTATAAGAGAGATGACATATTCTGAATGACACATGCTGATGATGAGTAATTAGAAGAATATATGGAAAGATTTTTTTTTAGCTTGTAAAATTCCAAACGTACTACACTAGAGATAGAATCAATCAAGTTTATATTCCTAAAAGGAACTAGAGATGATTTTTTAGAGGCACTAGATTTAATGTTTGGTGGTGATGTTTCTACACTGTCCTTTAATGAACTAATAGTTCTATGTACAAACTACTCTAGATCAACCATAAAAAAAATAGGGGTAGAACCCTTCCTATAGCATCTACAATAGGACTATATAAAGGTGAAGTTAGCAACCTATTCCAAGACATAAAGTAGGAAATTATTGTCCACCTAGCTACTCATCTTGATACATTACATACATAAAAGATGTACGAAGAAATTGAGAAAGCCTTAGAAACCTATTTACCATAAATGTAGAAAAAATAAGGTGGATTACACATGCAGTTCTATGAAAGCTTAGGTAGATAGCATAACTAAGGATAATCCTAGAATATTAGAGCTACATGCCATAAGACAAGATAAAAATCAAGTGTTTTTTGTGGTTCAACAAAAACCATGGCTACAAAGATCATGTATGCCATCAAACTCTATGTTTGCAAATTCTCAATTCTCAAATAATCCTAAATATGGTTCTTGGATGAATATACCCAACCAAAATTGGCCCCAAACAAATTGATATCTACCCTAGAATAAATTATGGATGTAATAGAATGGAAAACAACCTCAACTTGGGAAATTCTAAAACCAATAATGGATATTTCCATCTAATCCATGGTAACAATAATGGAGAGGTAATCAAGGCTTTTCTCAAGAAATACAACAACAACCAAAAAAAACTTAATTCTAAACACTCATCAACCTATTAGACCCACTAAATTACCCACCCAACCCATCCCTAACCTTGCCTATAAGTTGGTTCAACCAACATAATCCACTGAAATAATGTAATATGCCACATACACCTTGGATATCAATCAAGTCTAGTTTCACTCAGGAAGCATTCTTCCACAACCCACCTCACCCATAATCATAGGAACATTTTGAAGAACCTGATCCACTCCATACTAATCCACAACCACCCATGGCCAATATTGAACCAAGTCCACTAGGAAACCAAAAAGAATCTAAAAATCCTCATTTTATAAAGATATTGAACATATCACATCCTAAACCAGAGCCTAAATTCGATATCTTAGGATAACTCAAGAATGTGTGAATACAAATCCCTCTCTTTCAATAAATAAAGGATGTTCCTATCTATAATAAGGCTATTAAAGAGCTATGTTTGAAAAAAACTAGGAAGAAAAAAAAAAGGATCCTAAAATAGTTCAAGTTATTAGTCAACTAATGGATATTATGTTAGGAAATATAGTTCTCCAAAAATATTTTGATCCTAGAAATCCTATAGTTAATGTTAGCATCCATGTACAACCCATCTTCACTACTTTAATTAACTTGGGTGCATCCATAAATGTGATGACCATGGAGACCATGCAACAACTGAAACTTACAACTCTCTATCCAACACCCATCATCTAGATGGCTGATAGGTCAACTATTAAGCTTGAGGGGATTATTGAAGACTAGGTTATCACTATGGACTCTTAGTAATATCTATCATAATTTATTGTCCTACATACAAAAATAAACTTGGGAGGTTATCCTCTCATCCTTGGCCACCACTGATGCTTTTATTGGTTGTAGGTTACGAAAAATGTTAATTTTCAATGGAAATGATTCCAAGAAAATAGTTCTTTATCTACCAGCCTAACCTTCCTAGAATGATGGCCCAACACCTTGGATTGATGACTTTGAGGAAGCTATCTCCATGTAAACTCTCTACAAAATTGATTGGATTCTAGATTTATAGGCATAAGAAGAAGACATTGTCCTTACTGGTATCTTAAAAAACACCTATCGATAGGATCTTGTAGCCATAAACATGTTAGAAT
Source organism: Torreya grandis (assembly GCA_037957365.1). NCBI lineage: Eukaryota > Viridiplantae > Streptophyta > Pinopsida > Cupressales > Taxaceae > Torreya > Torreya grandis. The sequence goes on along the minus strand of JARHVA010002465.1, from coordinate 1,914,155 downwards.
GTACACCATGCCCCCTTCAGCATACAACTCTTGAGAATGATCTTGCTAAAACTGCAAGGGACATTTGGACATTCCATTCATTGATTCCCCATAAATGAAGTTATGTTCCTTTAATCACCAATGTAGAAACCATGCTATTTTTAACAAAGCAAGTAGACATTTTTCCAAATAAACCTCTCAACATCAACACCTCCTTAACACCCCAAAAAGAAAGCTAGTTACTTACAATGCTAAAAAAGCACACAACAACATTTATTTGGGACTACCATGACATGAGAGGAATACACCTAGATTTATGCAGTCATCATATTTACATTAAAAAAGAATTCAAACATATTCACCAACCCCAACAAAGAATGAATATTATAGTTAAAGACATTTTCAAAACTGAGTTGCAAGAACTCTTAGATGTAGGATTTGTTTATCCTATTTTGGATAACCAATGGGTCTTTCCCCTAGTTATTATCTATAAGAAAGGGGGCAAATGGTATTTGTGTTGACTTTCGAGAGTTGAATGCTACTACCAAGAAGGATCACTTTCCCCTTCCATTTATTGATCAAGTGTTGGATACATTAGTAGGGAAAAAATATTTTTTCTTCTTAGATGGTTATAGTGGTTATAATTAAATATGAATTGATCCACAAGACCAAGATAAAACCACTTTTACTTTCCCTTGGGGAACCTATGCCTATGCCATCTTATCATTTGGTCTTTGTAATGCCTCAACTACTTTTCAAAGGGCTATTTTGAACATATTTTCTAATCTCTCCCATGACTATATTGAAATCTACATGGATGATTTCACTGTTTATGGGAAGACATTTGAAAAAACACTTACCAACCTAGATAAAGCTATTCAACACTACCAAGACCACCGATTGTCTTTGAGCAATGAAAAGTGTTATATGCTTATGACTGAAGGGATTTTATTGGGGCATCACATCTCCCTTTCTAGAGTTCAAGTCGACCCAATAGAGATTAGTATCATTAAGGATATACCCACACAAAAAAATCAAAAAGATGTTAGAATCCTTTTAGGACATGCTGGTTATTATATATGATTCATAAAAATACTTTATTAAAATTTCCACCCCATTATTTGGATTGATTACTAAGGATGATAAATTTATTTGGACTAATGATTATCAAACTACCTTTCAGAAACTCAAATACCTTATCATAACAACTCTTGTTCTGAGAGGGCCTGATTGGAAGAAGCCTTTTCACATCCACATAGATGAATCTGATACCACTTTAGGTGTTTTCCTTGGCCAAAAAGATGAATCTTTGATTTATGTAATCTATTTTATCAACAAAAATCTTCAAGGGGATAAACTCAACTAAGTTGTAATAGAGAAATAATTTCTTGCTATCATCTATGCCATCAAAAAATTTCAACACTATATTATAGGTTACCAAGTATTCATCCATGCATATCATGCAACAATTAGGTATTTAATGAACAAACCTACTATAACAAGCAAGATAATTAAATGGTTGCTTTTGTTACAAGAATTTGATATTACCATTATGGATAGACCAAGGATAATGTAGTAGAAAATTTTCTATCTTGACTACAAAATGATGAACATAGTCCTATTATTGATGATTCATTTATTGATGAGCATTTGTTTTTAGTAACTATTCAATCTCCTTGGTTTGTATATATTGCTAACTATCTTGCTAGAAGATCACTACCACAACATTTCTCACCTAGGGAAAAAAATTGATCTAAAAGAGTAGACATTAGTATTGTGTAGGATATCTCTTTATCATTGGACTAGATTCACTTATGAGAAGATGTATCTAATAAGATGAATCTTATGACATTCTTAAATCCTATCATGATGAACCCTATGGGGGTCATTTTTATACCAAGTAAACTACTATGAATGTGCTTACTATCAGATATTAGTGGCCTTCTTTGCATAAGGATGCCATGATGTATACTTGTAGATGTGATCAATGTTAGTGTATGGGAAAACTCACTCATTCTGATAAAATGCCATTATAGCCAAAAATAGTTTTGGAACCTTTTGACAAATGGGGAATAGATTTTGTAGGTCCCATTGATCCTAAATCTAATAACAAGGAATATTTACTAGTGTGCATTAATTATGTCACAAAATGGGCCAAAGTTAAGGCCTTAACCCATGATTGAGATGAGACAGTAGCTGAGTTCTTGTATGAAGAAATATTCACCCACTATGGAGTACTAAGAAAAATAGTCATAGACCAAGGCCCATAGTTCACATTAGACCTCACAACCACCTTGGTAAAAGAATATGAAATCAGACACAACAAGTCTACCCATTACCATCCTCAATCAAATGTTCAAGTGGAAGTTATAAACATGGATTTAGAAGATATCCTCACTAAGGCTGTTAGCCTACATAGAAAAGATTGGTCAGCTCATCTTTTGGAAGCAGTCTAGGCTTATAGAATCACCTAGAAAATCATAACTGGTTTCACTTAATATGAACTAGTTTATGGTAAGAAGCTTATTCTACCCATTGTGTTTGAACATAAAACATTAAGGACAACACTTGATTTGGTCTTGGATATTTCCCAAGATCAATAAGATAGGATCATGCAGTTGAATTCACTTGATGAACTAATAAAGGAAGCACTTCATCAAACTAAAATAGTGCAAAGATAATGTATGGGTTGGCATGATAGGAACATTAAGACTAATAATTTTCAACCTGATGAATGGGAACTCTTTTTGACTCTAAATACAAGGATCATAAAGGAAAGATTCAATCCAGATGGCTTGAGCCTTATGAGATCAAGAAATTTTTTAATAATCGAGTTGTAAAGCTCATGACCATTGACTTTGTTTGGTTCTAACTTCTTGTTAATGGCCATAGGCTCAAGCTATACAAGAAACCATTTTCCAAGGAAACTCTCACTTGCCAAATTTTTGAAGAAAAAAATCCATCTCTTCTTTGTGAAGCAAATCAACCTATTCCTATAGCCAAAGGGTATTTCTATCAACTTTCTCTAATAGTTTCCAAGAGCACTGAAGCTTTTTCTAGTCAAGAACAAGCCATTCACAATGGCTTGGGTCAGGTTGAATAAAATCCTACCTCTTGGACTTCTAAAATTTAGTTGATTTTGGACTAGAAATTAAAGAAAAAAAAGAACACTAAAATAATAAAACTTTTGTTTTCATCTATTTTTTCTTGAAGATTCATTCTTTTGGATCAAAAATAGACTTTCCTCTTTACTGTACGATGAAATTCTTGCTACTGTAGGATATTTATTATTGTTGTAGGACACTTTTTATTAATATAGAAAATATTTCTCACTGCAGGATGAGTTCTTATCATTCTATCATACATTACATTCTCACAAAGTATTTTTGCTTCCAATCAAATGACAACACATGCTAGTACACCTCACTCCGCCATGCCGACTCATCATTTATTCATTAATGAAAGTTATTCCTACAAGTACTAAGGTAATTATATTATATTTATTTCATTTCATAAGTTTTAATTATTAATAAGATGATGGGACTTAATGCTATTAAAATGTCACCACATCTTCTCTTTATCATGCCATCTCTAGATAACTTCTCTTTCACCAATTGATGTGACTATTAAAGTGCTGATGTCACCACCCTTTGTTATTACCATGAGCTATTTACACATTTCATATGAATTCTTTGAGGATAATTGATGGTTTAAGTTGAGGGGTATTTCCTATAATTCAAATGGATTATCTCACTCCCAAAGAAAAATCACAAACATTTTGCTCAAAGCTACAAAACCCTTTTTGTAAGAGCATAGACCCTGAAACTGAAATTCCATCCTAAAATATGGGAGGGGACTTGATTAAACATGATCCACTTGATATCTCTCCTCTGACCAATAACCTAGACATATTGGTCTTATTTTAAAATTTAATATAGGCCCAATATTTTGAAAGGATACATGATCTAGATCAAGGCATTAAAGAAGAATTCACTAGCTCATTGTATGATAACCTAGTAACAATAAGAGGAATGGAAATAAAGATAACAAAAACCATCATTATTAAATTAAATATATTTTCATGAATAGGGGAATCATGGTGTGAAAATTTTGATGCCAAGGTAGAGAGGCAAAAATTCATTAGAGGAAATGAAATCTTGGAAACTTCAAAATAGGGCACTGCATGGTTATCTTTACCAAGAAGATGAGCCAGAGTTGTTGTGTTTATCTATAGATATTTCACCTATGAAGGGAGATATTCCATGCTACATGGAATTCAATTAAAAATCATGAATCATTTATGGCATGTTATTTAGATAAATGCCCCCAAATTATTTCTTAACTTGATCACAAAAATGGTAGAGGAATTTCACAGAGGTAATCCCAAAGTTCTTTCTCATCATTGTTTAATTTAGTTGATTGTTCAAGACTACTTACAAAGGACTATACCCAATATAAGTAGGGAATATTTTATCCAAATACCTAAAAATTTAGAAATTAATAGTGAGGGGAATGAAGTAGAAGAGGAAATGGAGGTAGAAGAATAGATGACAAAAGAAGACCTTCCTGCAACTCCACAAGACCCTACAGAAGAAGACCTTCCTGCAGCTCCATAAGAACATGTAGAAAAAGACCTTGTAGCCACACAAGAACCTACATAATAATATCTTCTTAAAACCACATAAGAACCTACAATAAGGAAAAATCTTGTAGAAGGGGCTTTCACAAGCAAGTAATCTAGAAGAAGAAATAAGAAAATCATTCTCCAACCTGACTTTGAGGAATCTAAAGAAGAAATTCCACCTTCTCCTAAAATGGCTAAGGTCACATCTACTCTTTGTAGATCCCATAGATTAAGAGGAAAAATGAAATGTAAAACAAGAACTAAACTTTATCTATTATAGAAACTAATGAAGAATCTAGAGAAAAACAAACTACCAGTAGTCATGAATCACTAGAGGCATTTAGTTTTGATACTAACAAGGAAGAATGTTCTTAATAAGGAACTAAGGAGGTAGAGAAAGTAAAACATAGTCCTAAATAATTAAAAGAAGAACCAATGCAAAAATAGGTAGAACAAATGGAAAAACCTATCATACAAGTGAAATTTCCTACTTTAGAGCAAGGCCTACAGGAAATAGAACAATTAAGGAAGAAGCTATAAGATCAGTTAGGAGGAGGACTAGATGCATTTACTAAAGAAGCTTCTTAGCTACAAACCTCTATTTAAAACCATCCTATAGCCATTATTTCAAAAATTTATATAGCATAAAAATAATAGGAAAAACTTACAACTGCCTAAGCTATCAAGTATAATTCCTCACCTATGGTGTCTTCTAAATTGATGAAATGGATAGACAATCAATATGAAAGTATTAGGGCATTAAAAAAAGAGAATAAGAAATTTAAAGAAGAGGTCAGGTTAAAAGAATAAATAATCTCCAAACTATAGAATAAAATTGAATATATGGCTTATCTTACTCAAGAGATCATTGACTGCAAACCTCCTACAAGGGTATATTCAGTTTATCTCAAGGAATAATGACATAAGTTTAAATTCATGAGAATTTACTATGACATACCATATGAAGTAATATCTCCCCTCTCTTTATTTCAATTATATAAAGAGAGCTCACAATAAGAACATCCATAATTGTGTGAGTTCTATCTTCATAACTATGTTGTGTTTTATGATAGGGAATGGAATCCTAACTTGTATGTTGGAGATGTCCTTCTAAAGGCATTTTCATCATATCTTTTGAATGAGCAAAGGAGAGGATAAGAGATGACTGAATATAGGAAAAAAGAAAGGGAAAGTTAATTACTTATCAGAAGAGAGTCAATTACACTTGATATTGTGTTGATAAAATGGGATAACATCATGCTGTGAAAGGAAATTAGAACTTGGTTTACCAAAAATTATGACACAACCCAAGATTTATACTTAGAATTGAGAACTTTTGTTGGACCCATAATAAAAGAATATTATATTGAAATATGGAATGAGATCACTCCTAAGCTAAAAATGAAATTTCCATATTCCCCTTTCAATTTAAAAACAACATTTAATAGAGCCATAATATATATTCTACTTGCAGGTGAAATGGGATCTCAGCTATTGAGCATAAAATTTCAGCCCCATCTATTTTGGTATCCTATTCCAGATTGGCAAGATAAAATTCCATTAGATGAAGCCAAGGAGGTTAGAAATTGATATTTGTATGAAAAGTGGCATGTATTTTATGCTCATCTACCAAGTGGTGCCATAGACCCTATATATTTTAGAACTATTTATGAAATTTAAATGAGAAAGTTTATTTATTATGGATGAGTAAGGTCTTAAATTAGGGAGTGTGATGAGCCCTAGAAATGTCATGTTTTTATCCTCATCTATCATGATCATCCTTCTTGTTATCATACTTTTTCAATTACCTTCCCATAAAGTTTTTATCCTTGAATAACTATAATCCTGTAAATAATATTATGTTCTCATACTCTTTGAATAGTTAGAACTGTGTATTGAAATCAATTATATAATAGTTATCTTCTACTATAAGATGATTTTTCTCTATAATGTGTTTTAAATATATTTTGAAGCAATAGGTATATATCACAAAAACATCCTACAACAAGAGGAAACTCATCATGTGGACACATTTTGTAGCCACTGCATGACTAAAGTCGTGGATGAATAGAATTTGATTCTCATTTCAACTGACTCACAAAAATGATTATAACTTCCAAGGAACACAATAAGGATGTGGTTGAAAATTCAAACAACTTTGTTTGTCCTAAGGCAATATTGAAAGATTCACATGAATGGTAACCTTAGCAAAAGGAGCCAGTTTCTATTATCTTATAGCTAAATGTTTTTTAGTTTGGAATATATATTGTTTTGTATAAAGCAATCTCCCCTATTTTATATATATATATATATATATATATATATATATATATATATATATATATATATATATATATATATATATATATATATATATATATATATATATATATATATATATATATATATATATATATATATATATATATATATATATATATATAGGTAAAAATAGGGTTGAGAAGGTAGTAGATATCAATTATAGAAATATATCAAAAGTACATTTTGTAAAGCAACTATTATTGTAATTTACCTATAACAATTCATTGTTATATTTTGATTAATATCAACAATCATTTCTAAGTCCGTTTAATTATTATAAGAGGAAGGATTGAAGCTAGATTAAAATGGAGGAAGGTCCCCCTTCAAAATTTTTGTAGTAACAATCTAACCCATTAAATATCTAAGCATGTTATTTAGTTTCTTTATGTGTTGTGTGTTTTATTTCTAAATTGTGTGATTTCCAATCTTGCATAGAATTATTTTAAGGAAGCTTCCAATAGTGTAATCGTTTAATTCATAGTATTATGTTCATGTTCAATTCCAACATTTCATTTCTTTCATGATTTTTAGCATCCTATATTACAATTAGTAGAAGGTCAAATTAGAAGATTGAGTGTGCACATATAGTGATGTTATCCTACCAAGTTTACATCCTTAGGTTGACATTTAAATGAAGTAGGAGATGCAGGTCTATGGTAACTCTCCTTGTTCATTTTGATTAAGAGAAGTATATCTAATTGTGAATAAACTAATACTCTCAATCCACCATCATATTGATGTTATAAAGATGACATAAATGGGAGTATATTTTGAGATATATTATTTATTGATTCTTATAGCTCATCCTTCATGCTTTCCCAACTTGTTGCATGCTTAAACTACACATTAATAGATTAGTACTAGAAAGAGGGCATGAATATAAGTATAATTTTAGAACTATTATATTTTTATTCTTACAACCCATCCTTCATGATTTCCCAACCTATTGTATGCTTAAAACACACACCAACATATTGGTGCTATAATGAGGGCATGAATGGGTGTATATTTTAAGAGATATTATTTGATAATTATTATAGTCCATCCTTCATGATTTCCTAACTTGTCATATGCTTAAAATGCACATTGAAAAATTATCATTAGAAGGGGGAATGAGTAGGAGTATATTTTGAGATCTATTATTTGTTGATTCTTATAGCCCATCCTTCATGATTTCTCAGCTTGTATTCTTAAACACACACCAATAGATTGGTGCTAGAAAGATGACCTAAATAGGATATTATTTGATGATTACATTTTATTTTGGTTTTATTACATGTGTATCAACCATGTTATGTTCCTAAAAAATACATTAATAGGCTTTGAACCCACCTGTGGCCTTAGCTTATCTTGGTGAAATTTTACACCTTGTGAATATTTCATGACCTGTTCATAACTTGCTTAAGAATATTGACAATTTTTATTCAAAATATACACATGGTGGGATTAAAAAATCTAAGGAAAAAATCCAATAATTTAAAGAGGCCATCATCTAAACCTAAATCTAACATGAGGATGTGGATTACACCTATTCCCCTGCTCCCTAGATGAATTGATCACCATTGGTACCTAGGTTTGCCAAATAGATAATTACCTCATGGGTTATCTTTGAAAACTAGATATTCAACCATATTAGTGTGCCTATTGATCCTAATACCTTATATTACAAGTTTTATACAGCCTGTAGGGAGCCCAGTGAACCCTTGAATCTATTCAATAGTCATTTTCACCAGTTTTATAGTAGGTTGAAAGACCTATTCCTAAAAATAATGGTGGTGGTTATTAAGGTTTATATTAGAATTTTGGATCCCTTAAATACTATTATTATTTAGAGGACCCTATCAAAACTCACATTTATGGCATTGACTTACCAAGAAAATTTCATCATAGAACAACAATCCATGCCACATGATTATGGTGTTGACCCATTTTAATCATTAGGACATGTTAGGTATCTAGATAACACTCAATAGAGATAAAATTTATCAAGTATAACTCATACCTAAACTAACATGGGAATTATATAAGGACATGGAATTCCTATATCTATATCATACCTCTAGATTTTGATGAGGCTAACTCCTCTGAATATATCACTGTTCACTACTTACTAAACTACTAATTATTTGGATGAAAAGGGGGAAAAGGAAATGTAAAGGGAAATCCTACTATAATATTGGTGATAAACCTATATTTTTGGTTCATCCACTCTTTTTGATCTCCTAAAATACTGATAAGATAAGCAAAACACTAAATCTTATAATTTCAAGATTTCTATGCATCAATATTTCATGAAGAGATTTTATCAATTGATCAAAGATGAAGGGAAATGATTGGATACACCTAATTAAAGGAAATAACCAGCCACTTATATACATTTTTATCTCAACCAAATGACATTAAACACTAAACATGACTTGCATAATATTATAAACTAGTAGCTCGATGAGAATCAGGACATGACAAGGGAAAAAATTCTACCACATATGCAAATAAAATAAAATAAACACATTAAACTAAAATAATGGAATTTAAAAAATAATTCTATTTTTTTTAAATGGTCACAAAAATCAATCTTTTTATATTTTGGTCATGCCAAGAGAGGGATGGATCTCAAAAAATGGTTAGAGAGCCTACAATATATAACAAATAGTAGAAATAACAAGAGATTAGTGTTAGAATGAGAAGAGGAGATAAAATAAATATAAAATAAAGTCAATTTTGAGTTTAAATTAATTAAAATATTCTTAAAACATATCATTTTATTTATCTTTTATGAAAACTCCTTTTGGCATGGAAAAGGAGTGGTGGACCCATCTTGGACTTTGTTAATCTTCATGCATGAATTCTATACCAACTTTGGATGTTAACACCATATTGAAATGATTTTTAAGTGTTATAAATCCTTTTATTGTATGAAAACAAAGGAATATGCATGTATTTTTGGTCCACTCATAACTAGTCAACTAAGAGTCATTAGTAGTTTAAGGCTAGTCAACTATACTTTAGCCCCTCCTTGCATGAAAATGGTCTTTGAAAGCTAAAGTGTGTTTGATATCTCCATGGAAAAAATATATAAGTGGAATTTAAAATCCATTTTAAATCAAATTTATCCATTTTAATTCCAAACTCAAAATTGATTATTTGACCAATTAGTCCAATTAGGCCTAATAGAATATCTGTGCACTTGGACTCCATGGAACCTGTAAAGAAAAGCATGAAACATCTTGGAGTATTAAAATAAGAAAGAGATGGTAATTTATTCATTTTTACATATTTTACATCACCATTATAGACCTGAAAAACTCACATAATGGTTAGAAATAACCATAGTCCTGCATTTTTCTCTTGGTACCTTCATCTTGCTCATGCTTGTGGGCTTGTCTGGCATTTAGGAGCAATTTTCACTAGCCTTGTCCACATGGGGAATTTATTGGAATAAAAGGTCTTATTATATTTTAAAATTTTCCATATAAATATTAAAATCATCATAAATTCCACATTTCATGAGTTTTCTTGATACTGCCTTCTTTTGGCTTTTATGCTCCACTGAGTGGTTATGAGGGTTTTAGGCCTACCTGCTTACATTAACCCTAAATGGCATGGTTTTTTTGTATAATGGAGTATAAAAAAATAAAAAATGTGTTTTAAATATGTTAAAATTCCAACCAATTCTTTAAAAAACCTTACCATGAGGTTTCAAACCTCCTTTTGACTTGTATACACCTTAAGAACATTGCATGTTTAGATCTAGACTATGTTTTGATAGGCTGAGGACTATGTGAAAATAGTGATAATATAAATTAATAATTTAAAATATTAAATATTTTTTATTGTTATATAAATTCATAATTACCATCTCCAAAAAATTTCATGTCATTTGGATGTATACTTTGTCCTATAGGCCTATTTTACCAAAAGCTAGTTTGAGTCGCTTGCTTCTTCATGTGTTTTGACAGGTTGAGGACTGTGTAAAAATAGAGAGAATTTATAATTTTAAAATGGAATTAAATTTTTTATATATTATTCCTAAACTAATTATTATTCTACACACCAAATTTGGGGTCTTAATTCCTCCTATAGATGTTAGGAATCTTCAAATTTTTGACAAAAATGGCCCTTTTGCATGGACTGTGTGCATACTTGACTATATTTTCATATTTTTGGAGATGATTTAATGGTTTTTTGAGGTTTTAAAGATAAAATTAATCTTTAATTATCTCAATGGTCCTCTTAATATGTTTTAAACCATCTCTTACCCCTCTTTCTAGCATGCTTTGAGCTCTAAACAAGGCATTTAGGCCTCTATACTGGCATATTCCATACAATGGGCTCTATATTTTCACTTCATGAGCTGATAAAAAGAATTTTAAATTAATTTAAAATATTTTAATTTTTATATAGTTCACTTGATATTAATTCTCTTTTAATGGTGCTTGAAATATCTTGAAAGGTACTTGACTGTGTAGTGCTATGGGCAGAGATTGTGTGTTGCTATGAGCAAAGACTTTGGATTGATGATTTAACTAGCCTATATCCTAATTTCATGATTTTTATGGTGTCATTTTATACATTTGTCTTTATTTTAACTCATTATTGATTCACAATTTATCCTTTATACTTTAAGGAAATCCATTGTCTATACTTGTTGTTGTAGTTGAACCTATGAAGTCATCTTGTATGGACTATGACTCCATGTGCCCTTGAAGAGGGTCAAACACGTGCTTTGATGATTTTTATAATTATTAATAAACCATGATTATATCACTTAAATTTAACACTATGTATATACCCTTGTATTTGATGATGGATAAGTTCATTGGACTTCTTTGGCTGTATGAATCTACTGTACATGGTCATATCCAAGAGATATGTTTGTTTCTTTGTTTTGGATAACCTTAAAACATAATATTTGATTCCATATAATATTTATCCTCATGAAAAAATCACTTAAAAATGTTACTTATTTAGATACCCTTGTGTTATCAAACACTATCATAAGCCCAAAGATAGGCTTCTAAGCTCAAGGCTATAGGTGATCATATGTACAAATAGATTGTGATTAGCCTTATATGTGATCTTGAAAGATCCCAAATAGCCATCTAAGTATATTAATTTTTTTGTCATTCCCTTAACATTATACCTTGAGTTTCTCCTTTATTTTCATGCTCTTTTTTTGACTTAGTCTTGGGCTTGAACTCATCCACAACTATGATGGTTTAAGGTCATGTCTTGGCTAAAAATGATGTTATCGTAGATTATATGACTTATTTTGATCTTCATGATTCCCCTTTATCTATCCTAGTCTTATCATGATATGGATGATGCAATGGAGGTGAATTTAGGGGTGGTGATGTAGGGGAATAGAAACCACGGATGGAAGGTGACAAAGAAGCTTGAAAAAAATGGGAAAAAGGTTGTTTATGGTAGTGAGATAGGGATGAACAACATGAAGGTGGAAAGATGTGTGAGGGAGGGTGCTAATAAAAAATTTAGAATTTATATAAAAACATGAACCAATAATAATCATACCATATGAAATTAAAGATCATTGGATGGAAGCTACAGGCTGAAAATGAAACATAGATTTATCCAAAAAACCTTAAAATATGCAAAATTCCTTAAACCATGCTAAACTAGGCCTATGAAGACACTAGAGAGCACCAAGGTGGGATAAAACATGGATAATTTGGATAATTACTTTGATAAAATTTATTGAAAGCATGAAAACATTAAAACATGGAGGAAAATGATTCCATGGACCAAAACAAGAAAATTAGAAAATCTATTTTCTCTCTCCAATCGTAAAACTCTTCTTGAAAGCATGATAATTTACACATTTGACTAGATATGTTTTATTTCTCTATTTTACCATGAAATTAATTAATAATAGATGAATGAGGACATGGATAGGTATCTTAAGTCCCAAATATTTTGGAATAACTTGAATTTTCTTAAAACTCTACCTAGGTGAGGAGAAATTAAGAAAAACCAGTTGCCTTTCTAGTTGAAAGGCTACAAAAATTAGATTTTATTCAATTGGATGGTTCATGAGAATGAAAAAAATAAAAAACCACCTGATCCATGAGGAGTCCCTCTGAGTCAGTTTTTACATCCCAAATTTTAGACCTGTATCTTTCTCCAACAAGCTGTACCATCCTCAAACCTTTAAGTAGGTCACTTCGTGCAAACTAGGAAATTGATTATAATGAAATGGTTTTGGGCCTATTTTCCTTCAAACGACATGAAAATAATTCTAAAGTTTTTTCATGACATTTTATTCAAAATACCTACTGTAGGTGTATGAAATCCATACATGTCTATACTTTTTCTTGAAAAATGAAGGAAAATAATCTAATTTTGGCTTTTAAAAGATGAATAAGCCTTACACCACCAATTTTATGCATGAAAATGACAAAAATAGGGTTTTTTTCATGTTTATGCATCAAATTTAAACTTTCATTGCTTTAGAGGCTAATTTTGGCACGTGGGAGCCCAAAATAAGCCCTTTTTGGCTTAAAAAATGCATTAAATCACCATTTTACAATATGAAACTTTAGGATAAGGATAAAGTCATATTTTTAAATATAATTAAAGGTATTTAGGATAATTTAATGACCATTTAATTCCAAACTTGACAATTTAAATACTAAAATTGACCTTTTAGGCAAAATTATTTAGTTTTAGACTAGTTGAAGAGGTTATTGACAATTTTTGGAAAAAATTGAATTGCATGTCTTGGAATTTGGCCTTGATAGGAAAAAATACCAACATTTATAGTGACTCCTAGGGGTTGAACATCCTTATGGTTAAAATAAATCATCATATTCCATTGGTAAATAGACTCTTTTGGGCTTTGAGACACCTTTTCTGACCTGACACAACAAAATTGAAGGGAAACACAATAGCTAAAGCAATAACAATTAAACTAAGGAAAAAATGAAAATAACGAAAGGGAGGAAGACTACTATTTTTTATAATCACTTATTGACATAAAGCAAATCTATAAAAACTAACCTAAAAGAAAAATATTTCCTTTAGGATCACATGAGAAGCTTTTTGGTCCACCATGGAACCTTGAAATGTATTTGCCATCTCTTGATATCTCTCTTCACCAGCTAAGAGAAATTAGATGTTCATGTCTTCTTGATGATGTAGCTTGGATTTCAAACTCCATTCTCAGGTACATTGATTGAAGGTATGGATCCAAGACCTAATCATACTACTCTCAGATCTATGTACTTTTTAAGAACATCTTCAATTATTCTTCATTTATGAGCTACCAATGATCTGATATCTCTTCCATTGTACTTTGATTCTACACCTCATGGATATGTGACTTGTCTAAATCTTCATGATTGATCTTTTGTACCTCTTTAGGCATAATAAAGGGTAGAACTTCTTTATTTGATTTGTATTCATGAAAAATAATTTGAGGTACTATATCAACAATCACATGTTCATTCTTTTTATCTTCATGAATTTACTCTTTTTGTGAGCCAAAATGAAAATATTCCATAGCTGATTAGTCTTTAAGATATTCCATGGGAAGTGTGAAGCCTTAAAAATTTTGATATTCATTACAGATATCCATTTATTACTACCATAAATCATCATAATTACCTTGACTCTTATCCTCTTTAGCTGGCTTGCATTCATCAATGGCCAATTCAATAAGTTTTTGAGGAGCTTCTTGAGGTGAGAGATGATATGTGATAAAGAGACTTATGAGAAATAACTTCTTGTTTCATACCTAAAAATTGAGATAAGGGCCACAGGAGTATTGGAAAACTAGATCTAAAGATGAATGTGCTAAAAAATTGTACTCTAATAGCTGAATTCGTGTCCCACTAGGCATGCCAAAATTGTTATCTATCCAGATAGCACCCAATAGATATCAGGTTGCTCAATTTTGACTCATACTTGAACTAACATGGGAATGATCTAAGGCCATGTGATGCCTATATCTAGATTAGACCTCTAGATTTTGATGAGGCTAGCTTATCTAAATATATCATTGTTCACTACTTAATAAACTACTAATTATTGGGATAAAAAGGGAGAAAAGGAAAGTAAAAGGGAAATAATAATTTACTATTGGTTGTACACCTATATTTCTAGTTCATCCACTCTTATTAAACTCCTAAAACATTGATAAGACAAGAAAAACATCGAATCTTATAACTTCAAGACTCCTATGCATTAGTATTTCATGAAGAGGTTTTATCAATTGATCAAAGCCTAAGGGAAATGATGGAATAGGCCCGATTAAAGGCACTAATGAGCCACTTATATCCATTGTTAGCTCAACCAAATGACATTAAACACTAAACATGACCTACATAATATGATAAACTAGTAACTAGGTGAGAATCAAGACTTGAAAATGGAAAAATTCTACCACATATGCAAATAAACTGACATAAACACACTATAAAAGAATAATATAATTGAAACAATCATTTTATTTATCTTAAAATGTCACAAAACTCAATCTTGATAGAGTTTGGTCATGCTAAGAGAGGGATGGGTCTCAAAAAATGGTTGGAAAGCCTACAATATATAACAAATAATCAAAATAGCCAAGATATTAGCATTGGAATGAGAAGAGGAGATAAAATCCATATAAAATAAAGTCCATTTTGAGTTCAAATTAATTACAATAGTCTTCAAAAATATCCTTTTCTTTGTCTTGCATGAAACCTCCTTTTGGCATGGAAAAGGAGTGATGGACCCATCTTGGACTTTATCAATCTTCATACATGAATGGTATGACAAATTTTTATGTTAACACCATATTTAAATTATTTTTAAGTTTTATAAATCTTTTCCTTGTATGAAAACAAAGGAATATGCATATATGTTTGGTCCACTCATGACTAGTCAACTAAGGATAATTGGTAGTTCAAGGCTAGTCAACTACACTTTAGCCCCTCTTTGCATGAAAATGGTCTTTAAAAGTTGAGGTGTACTTGATATCTCCATGGAAAAAAATATATAAGTGGTGTCAAAACTCAATTTGAACTCTAAGATATCCATTTCAATGCCAAACTCAAACTTGACTATTTGATCAATTAAGCCTAATAACTTATCTGTACACTTGGACTCTATGGAACTTACAAAGAAAAGAATGAAAAAGTCTTGGAGTGTTAAAATAAGAAATATATGGTCCTTAATTCATTTTTATAACTTTTACATTACCATTTGAGACATGAAAAACTCACACAATGGTTAGAAACAACCATAGTCCTGCATTTTGCTCTTGGTGCCTTCATCTTGTTCATGCTTGTGGGCTTGTCTAGCATTTGGGAGAAATTTTCACCATCTTTATCCACATAGGGAATTTTCAACCTAAAAAAATTATTAGGATATTTTAATATTTTCCATATACCTCTAAAAATCATCATCAAATTCCATATTTCATGAGTTTGCTTGCTACTACCTTCTTTTGGCTTTTATGCTCCACTCGGTGGTTATGAGGGTTTTACGCTTGCTTGCTTAAATTATCCATTAAGGGCATGGTTTTTTTGGATAATGGAGTGTCACCACATACTAATTTTTTTTTAAATATGGTAAAACACCATACCATTCTTGATAAAACCTTACCATGAAGTTTTAAACCTCCTTTTGACTTGTATGCACCTTAAGAACATAGCCTGTTTAGATATTGATTGTGTTTTGATATGTTGAGGAATGTGTCAAAATAGTGAGAATATACACTAATAATTTGACACATAAAATATTTTTTATTGGTATATCAAGTCATAATGACCATCTCCACAAAATTTCATGTCATTTGTATGAATACTTTGTCTTATAGGCCTGTTTTACCATAACTTAGTTTGAGTTGCCAGCTTCTTCATGTGTTTTGATAGGCTGAGGACTGTGTAAAAAATAGAGAGAAATTAAAATTTTTAAATTATATTTAAAATTTTATGTATTATTCCTTAACTCATGATTATGCTACACACCAAATTTTGGGTCTTAATTCCTCTTGTAGATGCTAGAATCTTCAAATTTCCTTCAAAAATGACCCTTTTGCATGGAATATGTGCATTGTTAGAGCTTATTTCATGGTGTTTATAATTTTTAAAGATAAAATTAATCTTTAATTATCTCAATGGTTCTATTAATATTTTTGAAACCATATTTTATCCCTCTTTCTAGCATGCTTTGAGCTTTAAACAAGGCATTTAGGCCTTTATACTGGCATATTCCATACAATAGGATATAAAATTTCAATTCATGAGCTGATAAAAAGTGTTTAATATTAATTTAAAATACTTATATATGTATATAGTTCACTTGACTCGAATTCTCCTTGATTGGCATTTGAAATATCTTGAAAGGTACTCGACTATGTAGTGCTATGGGCAGAGACTGTGGCTTGATGCTTCAATTAGCCATATCCTCCTTTCATGATTTTGATGGTGTCCTTGTATAAATTTATCTCTATTTTAACTCCTTTATTCACAATTTATCCTTTATACTTTAATAAAATCCATTATCTATACTTGCTGTTCTAGTTGAACCTATGAAGTCATCTTGTATAGACTATGACTCCATGTGCCCTTGAGAAAGGTCCAACACCTACTTTGATGTTTGTTATCATTATTAATAAATATTTATTAGGTAACTTTAATTTATAAATATGGATATAACCTTGTGTTTGATGATGGATAACTTCATTGGACTTCCTTGGCTATATGAATCTATTGTAGGTGGTCATATCTAAGAGATATGCCTATTTCCTTATTCTAGACAACCTTCAAACATAATATTTGATTCCATATCATCTTTATACTCATGAAATAATACCCTAAACATGTTACTTATTTATATACCCTTGTGTTATCAAACACTATCATAAACCTAGAGATAGGCTTCTACGCTCAAGGCTATAGGTGATCATATGTACATACATATTGTGATTAGCCTTATATGTGCTCTTGAAAGATCCAAAATATCCCTCTAAGTCTATTGAAAATGTTTTCATTCCCTTGACATTAGAACTTTATTTTATCCTTTATTTTCATGCTCTTTCTTTGACTTAGTCTTGGGCTTGAATTCATCCACAACTATGATGGTTGTAGGTCATCATGTCTTGGATTAAAATGATGTTATCTTAAGTACATGACTTATTTTAATATTCATGATTCCCATTTAGATGCCCTAGCCTTCTCATGAGATGTATGATGGAATGGAGGTTAATTTAGTGGTGGTGATGTAGGGTAATTGAAACCATGGATGGTAGGTGACAAACAAGCTTGAAAATAATGAGAAAAGGCTATTTATGGTAGTGAGATGGAGATGTAAAACATAGAGGTGGAAAGGTGTGTTAGGGAGGGTCCCAAGAAAAACTTGAGGATTTATATGAAAACATTAACCAATAATAATCACACCATATGAAATTGGATATCATTGGAGGGAAGCTATAGACTAAAAATGAAACATAGTTTTCTCTAAAAAACCTTAAAATATGAAAAATTCCTTAAACCATGCTAAACTAGGCCTATGAAGACACTAGAGAGGACCAAAGTGAGATAAAACATGGATAATTTGGATAATTCATTTGATAAAATTTCTGGAAAAAATGGAATAAAATTATTCCATGGACCAAAACAATAAAATTAGAAAATCCATTTTCTCTCTCCAATTGTACAACTCTTCTTGAAAGCATGCCAATTTATAGATTTGACTAGCTATGTTTGCTTGTTATATTTGACCATGAAATTCATGAATAATAGATGGAGTACATGTATAGGTATATTAAGTCCCAAATATTCTAGAACAACTTGAATTTTCTTGAAACTCTACCTAGGTGAGGAGAAATTGATAAAAATTGGTTACCTTTCTGGTTGCAAGGCTATAGAAATTGCCCTGTCTTCAACTAGATGGTTCATGATCATGGAGAAAAAAATTTAAAAACCACCTAATAAATGAGGAATATATACAATTCTAGTTTTTACACCCAAAAATTTAGACTTTTATCTTTCTCTAACAGATCGTACCATCCTCAAACTTGCAAGTAGGTCACTTTGTAAAAACTAGGCAATTAACTATAATGGAATGGTTTTGGGCCTATTTTCCTTGAAACCACCATGGAAATCATGTTGAAGCTATTTCATGACATGTTATTCAAAATTACTAATTTAGGTGTATATAATCCGTATAGATCCATACTTTTGCTTGAGAAATGAAGGAAAATAATTTACTTTTGGATTTTAATAGATGACTAAGCCTTCCACTACCAAGTGTATGAATGAAAAGGACAACCATATAAAATTAAAATTTTACATACTTTAGAGGCTAACTTTGGCATGTGGGATCCCAAAATAAGCCCTTTTTGGCTTAAAAATGCATTAAATCACCTCTTTACAATATGAAACTTTAGGATAAGGCTAAAGTCATATTTTTGAATATAATTAAAGGTATTTAAGATATTTTAATGACCATTTAATTATAAATTTTAAAGATTAAAATTGAAATTTTAGGCAAAATTATTCAGTTTTAGACCAGTTGAAGAGGCTATTGATGGTTTCTAAATTTTTTTGAATGTCTAGGTGTTGGAATTTGGCCTTGACAAGCCAAAATACCAATAGGAAATTTAGGTCTTCACACCCAAAATCCTCATACTTATTTTCCTGTAAGTTATCTTTCAAACTAGTTTAGAATTTATAATGAAATGTTATTCAAGCTTATGTCCAACTAGACATCCTTGTGATAAATGATAACCCTATTGTTTCTTTTAATGCATATGATTATGATTATTTATATTTTGATCAACATTTTTTTATCTTGTGGATGCTTGGATATATTTATTTCTAGCACATGTATTTAGCTTTTGTTGTATATGCTATAGGAAATATGAGCTATGGTTTCTTTTCTATCATTATGTAGGACACATGCATGGTTAAAAATAAACATGCAAAAAAAGATTTGGCTAACAATAATTAATCAAAAATGTAGTACACACTATTTCATGTTAGGAAATGTGTAATAACAATAAAATGACTAAGTATAAGAAACCAAAGGATGGTAAACAAGATGATAAAAAGTTATTTTTAAACCATGAAAAATAACTTTTGGTACTAAATTAAAACAAGTAAATCACACTAAATCATGTTTGGAAGTATGAAAATAATGAAATAAAGTGGAAAGCACGTGAAAGAGTAATGGCATAAAAACAAACAAATAAATTTAATCATTCATACTAAATCACATTGGGAAGTATAAAATAAAAACAAAATTAGAAAAAAATGGTCTTAAATTTGTCACACTAATTCAAGCTGGGAAGTATGAAAAATTCAAGAAATGGTTGGATTCTTACATACAATCAGAAAATAAGAAGATAAAAAGTGAAAGAATAATGAAGTAAGCATAAAACACACTAAATAAAGTTGGGAAGTAGGTCAATGACATGTAACTTCATAATCAATCAAATCTTATCTCATATTTCACACATGTAATTTTTTTTGTGACTTGGATTATTGGAAAATTTTGTGAGGAAGGCCAGATACTATCCATGGTATTACACCGAAACTCAGAAGGGAATACCAATGAGATGGAATAATTGTGAAAAACTAGTGATAAGGGGATTTTGGTAATAAAAAGGTGAAATTTTGGTAATTTTTGAGGAAGGATAGGTCCTATCATGGTCTTACAATGCAACTCACAAAATGAAATCCCTAGGGGAGTGATCAATGAAAAAATCAATATTTCTCAAGAGTAAATATAAGGAATGTAGGTAATGAAAAAGGGAATGTAAAAATCATAACTTATGTATCTTATGAGAAGACCTTAAGAGACATGAGGCATATTAAGGATATGAGAAGACACTATGTGACTAATGACTGCCAATGTATAAATGAAAACTATTTGCTATAGAAATGAAGCTATGTAGGAAAATAAGCTTTATAATAAGATCAACTCATGAAGGTATATTGGTGAAATAAAATTAAAATGGACCTACCTTCCCATGATGTGTTCCCCATTCCTCAATACCCCTTATAGAGTCATTGGTCTACTGTGAAGATTGGGTACTTGTGTGAGAAAGTAGGTAGCACTAAAAGATTTTTTTATTCTCCTTTTCTAATCTACTAGCCTACCACACCCCAATGGACCTTGCTCTATTGTGAGTCCAATTATGGAGTTTTAGATTCAACTATAAGGAGATGTGCTTTGAATCACATATTTTAGTATGATTTGACTTTTAAAAAATTTAAATGTTGTCTTTTTGGATCATTTCCTTTTGTTAAGTGATTTGGATTTTGAATATTTTGATGGATTTTTTAAGATTCCTCCTCCATACAGAATTGGAATGAATAATCATGAGAGATATAGTGATACACATAAATGAGCTATAGGCTTTGGCTAAAGAAATATAAGTGACCAAATACAAGACTAACTAGAACACTTAGACTTATCAATGAACCAACATGTTATCTCAAGTCTCAACCACGTATATGATTAGTTTGTGAAAAGGAATATAGGGGAAAAAAGGAGATCCAAAGTGGACCAGTAATATGAAAGTATAATGAGATGAATTATTTGCTAAATGATCACTTGGTATAGAAGGAATGATTAAACAGAATAGGGTTTGTATAACCAAGTCACAATGACAATTATCCATGTATATAGAGATAATAAAACAAGGAATCATGAAGGGAGTGTTTAAGAAATAAATTCAAGAAGAAAAAGAATAAAATGATAAATAATACATCCATAAGTAAATATAAATTACATTAGAAGCAATATGAAGTGCGAAATCAAAAATCACCATGTGAGATAAATAAGAATTTGACACAATGTCAAATGATATAACAAAGAGATAAAGATAAATTTGGATCACACATATAATCTAAATATAAATATAAGAACACCATGCATGTACTCATAAGTACTAATATATTTACTCACACATCATTTGAAACATATGATAAGTCTCGATGAAGTTGAATTTTAGCTAATGTCTCATCTATCTTCAATAAAAACTAGGAAAATACTTCATGTCTAATGTCCTCAACATAAAAGGTAAGAATGATTAATGGATCATGCTAAATATGGCTATCAGTCAAGGGATGATTAATAAAATGCATAAAATTGGACTCTATAGGAGAGGAAGGGATCACTAGTGGGGAAGGATCCATGGGTGAGGGACTCGCAAGTGGAGAAGGATCCACAAGTGAAGGAAGGTCCATAGGTGAAGGATTTATAGGTGGAAGAAGAGGAGGTGAATAAGGGACAATAGTGGGAGATGGGACCATGGGAGCTAGAATGATGGGGGAAAAAAGGGGAGCCTTCTCTTAGGAATAACCTATGGGAGGAATGGTAAAAGGTGCAAGAATGGTTAAAAGGTGATCTTTAAGATGTTGTTGAAGGATGTGATAATGATCAATGTTATGGGTTATACATTGGTTCCAAAGATAATACATCTCTCCATACTTAGAAATATACTCAAATAGTACCTTTGGAGGAGGCATATCCTTATCTAAGGACTAAGGGGTAGAAGGATGCAAAGTTTCAAGATATTATTGTAGCTTATAAAAATACATGGATGAATTTTTATCTATTCCATAGAAGCAACAAATACACCTGTGAGGAGTCTTGGTCGAGGGCACTCAAGGAGAAGGTGTAAAAAAAGTGGAATGATATTCAAAAGACTCATCAACCCACTTGGTAGGTAATGGAGCCATTTGTGGTAAAGTAAGTAAACCATCACCAAGAAAATGTGGTGGAGGTGAAGGGACTAGACTAGGATTGATGGGATTAGAAGTAGGAATAGACTTAGCTAAAGTGGGTGTGGGAATGAGATTTAAAGTGGGTTATATTAATGGAGTGGTGGGGTTTACATAAGTCTAAAGAAGAGTTACACACATCTCAGGGATAAGAAGGCTATAAGGGTCATGGTACTTGGCAAAGTGATAGGGCCATATCATATCATGATCCATAAGCATACTCCTAGGAGGTTATTCATAAACTAGAGTCATCTACACCATCTCTACCTTGTAATAAAGAGGAAAAATACTAAAATTATGAACTATATATGATGAACTATGGGAAGATACACTAAAAGATTGAAGCACCAAAGAATGATAATGGATAATCTTAGCATCACAGGCTTATACAAGACCTACTAAAAATGGATCATCTAAGGTATATCCATCATCATAATTAGGTGTATGAATATAAATGATGTAGGTAGGGATGATATTATCATCTAATGAGCTATGATTAATGGAATGTTGAGTCTTAGTTAAGATAATGGGGATTTCATCACAAGGAGGTTGATGGGAATGAGGCTACAAAGAAGTGGGAAGCTAAGATATGAGATGAGGTGAAAGATCAAAAGTTTTAATCTTGATATTTATCTCATCAGGTTCATCATCATTGAAATCTAGGAGGTTAGGATGAATACTCCCAATGAGTTTGGGATGACAATTGTAGCCTCAAGTGGAATTAATGGGAAAGTTAAAT
Source organism: Torreya grandis (assembly GCA_037957365.1). Classification (NCBI taxonomy): domain Eukaryota; kingdom Viridiplantae; phylum Streptophyta; class Pinopsida; order Cupressales; family Taxaceae; genus Torreya; species Torreya grandis. Next base: position 1,890,754 of record JARHVA010002465.1, on the reverse strand, counting down.
CATTGAGACTCATAAATTGAAACACTGGGTAAAGGTTCAAGAGTAGGAATCTTGAAGACACCATAGTCTTGGATTTGTTCAAAATTCCAAGGGTTAGTGTCACCCTGAATCCTATAAATGGTTCCATTGTGAGGGAATTTAATTAATTGGAAGGAAAAATAAGAAATGGCTCATAAATGATGAGTCTATGTCCTACCAAGTAAAACATTGTAAGATAGAGTAAATTTAAATATCATCACCTTCACATGAATGATGATAGGTGGGATGGTAATAGGAGGCCACACATAACCTAAAGGAGCCATTTGCCTTCGATCATATCCTTTACATGTGTTATGTGTGGATTTGAGATTTCATTCAAAATATCCAAGAGTTTTTATAAAATTGAGAGAGGCAACACAAGTGCTAGAACCCTAACCAATCAATGCATGTTTGACTTGAATATCACTAATTTGGACACTAATGAATAGAGTATGATCATCCACATAAATTAGAATCTCATTGGGAATCATGAAATCAATGGGAAATTTTAGGGAAAGATAAGTGTCTATTATTTCATCAATATTTATGGACATATTTTCACATTATTGCAATATGCTATCTTTAGATATAGATAAGGTTGCTTCGTGTCCTATTAGGGGAGGAAGAGTGATGTTAATTTCAAACAAAAGTTTCATAAGATGGTTTCAATGATAGAGAGAATTCCTCATAAGCTCAAGAAATGGGATTTGGGATGGGATATTAGTGATCTCTATGATGGGATCCCACTCATCATAAATCATAAGAATATTATTAGAGATAGGTGTATAGTGTTGAAGGAGGTCCTCAAAAGGAGGATCTGAAGTAAATTATAATTTGTGTTCATAAGAGGGATAAGGTTTATAACAAGGTTTTAAGTTATGTTTAGAAGTAGTTGGTATAGGTTGGTTTTGAGAATTGATAGAAGTGTTAACAAAAGCTTGATTATCATTGGTGTTACGTAAAGAAGATGGGGGGATAATATAAATAGTATGGGAAGTGTTATCCAAGGGAGGAGTTGGAATTGGGTTATCAAAGGTTATAAGGTCATCATTATCCAACTCATTTAAGTGAGTTGGAGAATAATCTTAGATAACACAAAATATACAAGACAATGGAGGTGTGTATATAGGTTGAAGATCAATGAAAATAACCACCATTCACATATTAGTCATATTAACCATATTCTCTTCACGAGTTGGGTCAATAAGACTTTAAACATTTTTGGTGGAAGGGGTGGGATTATTTTGGTTATCTAGGTGATTTGGAAGAGGATATTTATAAATGGCCAAATGAGCATTATCTTGATTTAAAGCTTGAGATTTAGTATTTGTTTCATGGGATTTGAAAGCAATGTCATAGGATTATTGGCATTTTTGAATGATATAATCATGATCAAAATTAGGACCAAGAAGAAAATCTATAAATAAATTATGCACTACCTACAGGTCTTATGAGAATGACCCCAACTAGGATGAAAACAACAAAACTTATTGGGATCATACCAAGATTTCATAGGTTGAGTGGGATCAAGTTCTCATAGAAGAGGCCTACGTAAATGTTTAAGTAAATCAGCTGAGGATAAAGGTTTATGAATATTGATATTATTAGGTGAAGATAAATGAGGATTGGTGAATTTTTGAGAAGGGGGAGATGGTTCCAAATATTCGTTAGGAACAACAACTTGAATAGTGTGAATGGTTTCATAAGATTCTATGACACCATCATTGGTAGCAAGATGATTCTTGTTTTTAAGTAAGATATGAGTACCTGTAGAAGGTTTGGGTGGCTTGAATTGATGCATAAGGAAATATTGATGTTTTTCTTGATCAATATCCTCCTCCATGGTACATGGAGAGAGAGAGTGTAGAACTAATATTATAACTTGGGGAAGAGGGCATTGTTAAAGAGATGGAAAAAATTATCATAAGCCATATTATGTTCACATTTTTTGGATAATGTTTTCCAAATTTTAATAGAAGCTTGGGTAGTTTCATTTTCAAGTTTCTTACAATTAATAAAATAGACCAAGGTATTCTTAGGAAGATCACTAGTTTGGAACTCTTGGACTAGAGCATTTACTAAATCTTCCAAACTAGTAATAGAGTGAGGTTTGAGTTTGTTGTACCAATCTAAAGCATCACCTATAAGAGTTTTGGATAATATCTTGGTATCGGAAAAGGTATTTAATTTGACCAAATCTTTATAGATATTTATAAATGCTTTTAAATGAAGAGTAGGATCAATTGACCCATTATAAGAAATGGTAGGGGTGATGCCTCCTATATTAATATTAGCAATTCGAGATGTAAGGGGATCATGTTGAAGATGCTTAATTTTATTGTTGAAAATATGATGTTAAGGGATAAGATTACCATGGGAATCCTAAAGAGGAGGTGGGGGAAATTTTTGATTATGTGTGCCCCATAACATCTATTAAGGGTGGGTTTGAAGCTGAATAAGGTGGTTTTGCATTTGCATCATTTGATTGGTATTATGATTTTGGAAAGTATTCATTTGATTAAGAATTTGCAATATAAATTGGTGGGTTTGAGTTGCATTGTTAAAATTATTTGAAGCATTGAAAGTAGAAGTAGTGTCTTGGGTACCACTATTGGTGTTGGTAAGAGCTTGAGATGAATTGTTAGAATGTGGGGCACTAGTGGCAAAATTTACTTTTGTAGCAAAAGATGGACTAGTGAATTCATGATAAGAGGAAGAACTAGAAGCATGATTACCATAGGTATAAAACTATACACTAGTGAAAGAGTTAAGGAGAGTGGATATTGGAAGAGACCCACTAGATGTAAAACCTACCATGGTAGTGGAGATACTAGGCATGGAGGTAGAAGAAGCTAAAAAAGAAGAGGTCATGGTATGAGAAGGGGTAAACATAGAGGGAAGAGGTTGAGAAGAAAAGAAACTAGCATCCCCAAATCCATTTGAGAATGTGGGAGAAGGTGAATGAGGCTCTTCATTTTGACCACTAATCATGAGATGGTAAATGGTATAAGGATCCTATCCTTGATGTTGAGGAAATTTAGAGATAAATAAGAGCATTTTAAGGGTATACTCTATTTTGGATTGATATTCAAGAGATAAAAGAGGATTATGACATGAAGAGGAATGAGGAGGGGTCCTATAATTCATTATGTGAGTGGCTATGTGAACATTGCTCATATTTAAGAGAGGATCTCTAAGATGCTTATGGGAGACCTTATGAGGGTTGGTAAAACTCATCATATTCATTAAATTCAACTCAATGTTTCTTCAAACTTGAAGTTCATGAAGAAATAAGACTAGATAAATCAAAAGTGATGTGAAAATAGGGAAATAAGAAATGTCAAAAAATTGTATAGAGTTGATTGTGTTAACCTAGTACAGAAAATAGGGTCTAAAATTCATATAGAGTTGATAGGGTTGACCTAGTACTAGAAATAAGAGCTCAAAAAGTGTACAAAGTTGACAAGGTCGACCTAGTACTAGGAACATAGGCTAAAAATTCAAGAAAAAGATATAGAGTCAACAAGGTCAACCTAGTTATATATCCTGGGAGGTAGAAAATAATATTGTGTTGATAAGGTCGACCAAGTATTGCAAGCAGGGGAAAGTCGAGTAAAATGACTATGCACTAAAATAGGAAAAAATTTGTAAGTAATTTTGAAATTAAGAAATGAATGGAAACACACAATCAATTGGATCAATGATGTTGATCTAATTGAGGCACATAACATAAAACCTTGCACCAATGCTAGCTAATGCAAGTTTTTGCAATACAATATACAATTGAGAAAATAGCAAGTAATCAACTTGGAAAGTAAAATCTAACTAAATGGTCATCCTGAATGTTGTTAGATTATTAGAGTATTATTTTAGATGTGATAGGAAGTTGTCTATAAACAAGGAAATATAAAGCAATATAAGGATGGTTTTAGGATGTTTAGGTTGAAAGGGATCTATATTGGCAATGGTACTAGCTTGGTATTGGGGCCTACCCCCTCAATTTTCACACTACAATGATAAGGGTGTCAGGTGATTTGTCAATACAAACCATTAATCACATGTTTATACATGGCCATCAACCAAGTCAACTTCCCCCTTGGTGATGAAATCCAAGTAGGTAGGCCTTGGGTAGATAATTATTAAAATACCTTTTAATATTTTATGTTTTGGTAGTGTGTACATAAAAGATAAAAATAGTGAAGCTAAATGGTATATTGAAAAACCACCTAATTAGACTATGTGATCTATTCTAAGAATGAAAGAAAAAAAATGAAAGTGTAAACTAATTACTAGCATATAAGTGTTAATTTCAAATTTAAAACATAGTATAGTGTCATTTCAGATGACAATGTATGCACATATTATATAATAGAGTCGATAATGTTGCTACTGAACTTAGAAGTAAGGGTTTGAAAAATACCTACATCAACAATGTTGACCTATTTTTAAAATAGAATATAGAATATAAAACAACATCAACAAGGTCAACTTAATTGACTATATAGGGGTAGTTTTAAATACTACAAACTATGAAAAATAGAACTGTAATGAATAATAGAAATGATAAAGAAGGATACAAAGGAACCTTGGTGGGTTGGAGGATGCAGAGAAATATGAGATTATTTTTGAAGTACCCTAATTTATACTTGTAAATTATACCAACCATATTGACTAGGTCAACCTAGTTCTATAGTTCCTTATTTGTTGAAAACTTGTAAAATGTACTATGTCAATGAGGTCAACCTAGTGTGTTTTCTAGATGTCTAGAAATGTACAGAGATGATAGGGTCGACCTAGTAGTCTGATATAGAATTTTGAAAGTATATTATGGTGATAGAGTTGACCTAGTAGTCTATATCTGATGAAAACCCTACATAAATAGAACAAATTCATATTAAAGTGACTGTGTGTTAAACTTCCACATAGAAGTTAGAGCTATATTGACACTATCAACCTAGTATCACAAATATAGAGAAATAAAATGATAAAATAATGAAAAAAATGAAATAAAACATGTAAGGGTTAGATTCACATTAGGTTCACTAGAATGTATGCAATCAAAAATGTATCATGTCTATAAATCAATCATAACTCAACGAAGATAGATCATACCATACACTTCTGATTGGGGGGGATACATTAAATAATTAGGAACATGACAAAAATGGGGATTTTTTAGACATGATTAAGGTATCTCTTACCACAATACATTATGTTAGGGAGGGTTCCAAATCCTCCAATCAAACACACTCACACACTAACCTTGAGGGAGTTCTATGTTTTGATATCTCACTAAACTAATAACAAGTAAAACAAATCTAATCTAGTGCTCATTAGAGTTTATGACACAAAGTGGGGGTTAGAAACAACAAAATTAAACATTCATATATGACATATACTCAAATTAATTAATGTATAAAAAATCCTAATACATGTAATAGAAGTGCAAATGCATATCTATCTACTCTTACAGAAGAGAAACAAAGTTAGGAATACTTACCTTTGAAGATGAATCTGTTGAGCCTCAATCTCTCCCTTGGCCAAGGTGCTTTGCAAGAAGTTGTTGTGGTATGTAAGGATGAGAAAGACAAATTAGATCTAGGCTACATAACCTATCAATGCATCCAAAAGACTTCTCCACAAGATAATAATTGTATCTCCAAAGAAAGTATGAAACCATAAGCTTGATCCTCAATTAGAATGGTGGATAAGAAAATGTGAAATAACCCTTAATTGTTATTATATTCTCTAAATAATGAAAAATTATATTTTATATATAGGTGGATTTAACCCTAAGCCGTTCCAAAAAATTTGGCCAACAGGGTCGACCTAGTAGACCTAGCACAATTTTAGACAAGAATTCACTAGGTCATGGGTTAGGTCAACCAAGAGCTAACCTAGACCCTATGTGAATTTCACCTAAAACTATACATGGTCTACCCATTTAACCTAGTATATTGAATAGTCATAAAGGGGTTAAGGCTAGGAAAAGGGGGATAAAAGGTAAAAAATGGATAGAGTATTTTACAATAGAGAAAAACAAGCTTAGGGACAAGGTTTTTAGGAGACAAGTGTGTAAATAACAAGTGGTAAAAGGGAAAACAATCCTACATAGCACCAATGGTATATGCACCCCTTTCCTAATACACCCCTTAAATCATGCATTCAAAGAGATTGATACTCAATGGGTTCCTACAAGATATAAAGTGTCAGTAAGTGATAAAAGTTTGAAAATATTATGTATATATTGACTCTCTAGGTGAATGATATGATGCCACTTGGAAAAATCATATTTACCAACACTTCTAGATTAATCATAACATGCATGAAGGTATGAGATTGATTGAGTCACCATGATGATGCCACGTGTTAGAATATTAGGGCACTAGAGAAGTTAGGACACATCAAACATAGAGCTAGTACTAGTGAGCTCTAGGTGAGTAGGATCTACCCTAATCTAAAAGAATTAAAAAGGGCATAGGTCCCTCTACCAAGTAGTGGAATAAAAAAAGAATTCCATGTATCTTAGACCTAACATATTAAAGACACTAATATCTTGAGTAGTGAGAGGAAAACACAGTGTAAAGTTTTAGATGAAGATACATGGATCTCCATGAAAAGGATTATAGCCTAAGTTTGACAATCATCTTGGCCATCTAGGTCATCAAAAATCTATAAATTAGACTGTAAGCCTAATAAAATCTATGTGTATTCATGAATTATCTTGTCTTCTAGTGGTAGAGAGATTATGGGACACAAATTCTTAGGCAAGTCATAAAGTGGGTTTGGTTAGGTGATGGCATGCACATTAGGATCAAGTAGGCATAAACCATCAAAAGATAAATAAACACCTTAATCAAGTATGATCATTATAGTGTAGAGCTTATTTAATTGAGTATTATGGCATATCTTAATGAATCTCATCCATCAAAATTTAATTCAAGAGCATAAAAGACAAATATTTATATTAATCATGAATGACCCCTATTGCATAGACTCTGGCCAACTTAGTACTTTGATGAGTGTTAGACTAGTTAGAGCCACCCAAGTTATATTCAAATATAAGTTGGCATGATCTTGGTCCTAATTTCCTTAGGATTAAGTAAAATACATTTCAAATTTGATCTATGCTATAAATCTCCCATTGAATTTTTGCAACCACCCTATAGTGGGTTGATTGATGACTCTATAAGCTTGAATTGCCTATAAAAGACTAGTTTTGTGATGTAATAAAGGCTTCTCCATTTAGTATTAAAGGCTAGTGTAGATGACCATACCCCTTTTCTAACCTTTTTTAGTTAGTTTTTTCATTTATTACATGAGTTGGGGCTATTTGAAGATATATCTATAACTCACATAAGTATTCATTAATTCTATATATACACTTCATGAAATATTTGTCATATATAAGCTTTATGAGTGATATTAATTGTCTACACATATACATGGTCAATTTGTTTCCCTCTTTCACATAGCCAGTTCATCCTTAGACTCTTACACTATCTCCATATTATGTTTGTGTCATACCATCCAATTAGAGACTAGTCACTCAATGGATTGGTCTACTCAGTAGGGCCAAAATTATCCTCTTTACAAATTAGGCTCATCTCCTCTTTCTCCCTAATATCTTTATCTCTCTATTTTTATATTTTTTATATCTATATTAGATTATCTTTATATTAGTTTGAATTTAAATAAATATTCAAGTCTTATTTGGACTAATTGTTCTACTTATCTTATTTTATGCACTATTGAATTTTGATAGAAAACAAGTTTTGACTAGCAAGGATTTCTTAAAAAAATATGAATGATCTAGTTATTCTAGGCATAATAGACAAAATTTATTTCATAAGTCATGAAGTATATTCAAAATAGACCTCTTATATGAAACAACTTACATTATCCAACCGTGGTATATAGGTTATCATGACCTAGTAGACAAATACCTTGGGGAAAATATTGTCAACCCTACTTCCTTTCACAAGAGGTGGAAGGGAAGAGGGGGAATCCTCTCTAGTTAAAGCTTTACTCTCTTATTTTTCCTCCTATATTTGGTGTTTTATGTCAAATAGACCACCAAAATTTTCCTTCAAGTTTATCTAGATGACTAGAAGGTGTATGGGCTAGTAAAGGGCTATGATGACAATATGTGCTTCATATTCTACCATTGCCACCAACTTTAAATTTATCTCAATTTGAAGATGTTAATATTTTTCACACACTTTGGCACATTAATTGGTCATATAATTTTTAATTATGGACTCATTTTTGTCCCTACTAAGGTGGTCATCATTATTTAGTGAGAGGCACCCACCACTTAGTGAGAAGTACACACATTTTTATGGCATAATGGTTACTACTAAAATTTCATTCACCATTTTATGAATATAGTAGTGACATTGGAGGAACTTATGTGTAATAATGGTCCATTTATATGGGGTTAGGAACAATAAGAGGCATTTGAGACATTAAAGGAGAATCTTGTCAGTGCACCTATCCTCTAATTACCTAATCAGACAAACCCCTTCCATGTGCATGTCCATGCATTATAGACTTAAACAAGTACCATCTTAGCTTAGTTGAGTGATAAAAAATATACCATCCAATTTAATTTTATAGTATAAAGCTTACATGTGTTGATAATAATAATATAACCACTAAGTGTGAAGCACTAGAAATAATGTATCCATTATATAATTTATACAAGTAATTATTAGCCATATTGTTTGTATTCTTTAGTAATATTGAGGCCTTGAATTACCTCATTAGTAAGCTAGTAATCCATATAAGGATTTATCAATGGATCATGTTATTTCAAGAATTATAGTTTTCTATGGTTTTAAAACCTAAAAATAGAACTTGGTTCTTGACCATCTATCACACATCAATATAGGTGAGGATGTGCCAAACATTGAATATGGCCTGATAGATACTTAATTATATGTAGTATAGAATTTCCTTGAGGATATTAGTGATATTAATTCTTTCCTCACATCTAGTACTACTCCCAAAAATATTTACACTAAGGAAAATATATAATTAGCTATCTAAGACACCCTATATCATCTTATCAAGGGAAATATTTACAATCTTTAGCATGATAAACTCCTATACAGATGCATTTTTTAACAAAATTTTCTAAGAGAGATACAAGAGGGACATGAAGGAATTGTCATTAGACACTTTTCTAGAGAAGATAATGTACATAAAATCCTCCTTTCTATTCTATGGTGGCCCATTTTTTTCTAAGATGGAAAATAATATGCAAACAAATGTGATATCTTCCACTAAAATAAGAAACCTCATCATCATGATGATATTCCCTTGATGCCCATCATATCCTAAGAACCGTTTGAAAAATAGACTATTGATTTTGTGCGCTCAAACTCTCTAGTTGTGTGTAAGATCATTCCACTCTATAATATCACTACCACTGACTATATCACTTGATCGATTAAGGTCACACCAATAAATAATTACATAGAAGCAATAACATTATGTTATTATGGGATAATACCATTAACTGATATGGTTTCCCTATAAGATTAACTAGTGATTAAGGTACCCACTTCATTAATGATATCATGCACATTTTTATATCTTACTTCATGGTCACACACCACAAGAATACCTCATACCACCTATTGAGGTCAACATATCCCCATTTCTAAAAATGGGACCCTTGTCTTAAATTGTGCAAATTTGTACCCTAAATTTGAAAATTCATCTTATTAGAGTACCATTAGAATTTTTTGTAATTTATCTTTATTTGAAGATCATCCACACCATGGTCTGGTTAGCCTATTTATTCATGGCTCTAGTTTGATCTTATCAAAAATTTCTAACATTATATATTTATGTTTCAGGGTGTAGGTTAATGGAGTTCATTTGGAAGGGGCAATACTCAAGGTTTTGTGTTAAGTGTTAAATTATCCCTTTTACTAGCCTTTGGTCTGTAATTGATTAATTGAATTCATATTTGAATTTTTAAAACCCTTAGTCTAGATTTAGTCTAAGTAATCCTTTTAAATTCAAAATTGGTGGGAGCTTTTATTTACATTTTCACAAGAACACTTTAATTTGATTTAGTTTATATTTTATCCTAAGGTCCTAGTCATGTTTATTAACAAAACCAAGACCTTAGTCTAAAATATTGATCCTAAGTTATTCATATCTTGATCCCCTTTTGTCCCCTTTTATTTCCACATGGTCTACCTAAATGAAGGGTCCCTTTGTTGTATCTTAGACTAAGCCTAAAATCCTTACCCTAAAGTTTGTTGTATTTTACAAACAAACCTTAGGCTAAAACTATATGCTATGTATTTTATTATTCACAAAGTCCCCTATATCATGTTTAAAACTTAGCTTAAAATATTTGTCCTAAGGTCTTACCTATGTTCATTAACATGAAATAAAAACATAGTCTAAAAACTTTATGCTAAATTCTCTATTGTCTTGAACACTAACTTAAATATCATTTTCATTCACAAGATCAATGATCTACATTTACTCAGGTGATCTAGATCTAATGTCATGTGATCAAAGTTGAAAAGTCAAGCCATGACCCCAAATTTAAATTCCAAGCATGTTCCCTAAGATTAATGGTATGCAACTTGTTGGGTGAATATTTTGTCGTCAACTAACTGATGACAAAATGGGTATATCAGCCATAACGTAGGGAGATTTACACCATGAAGAGTATGGGTTTACCAGATCTAGATGAGGTAAATCTCTCCTCTCATCAAGGGGAGGTTCCCTATTAATACTTTCGTGTCGGATATATATAATTAAGTAGAAAATAACACATGGGGGTGGTATAACATCATCTACCTCTCTTTTTTCAGAGGTAATGTATAAGGAACAAAAGAGGGAAAATCTTGGTCTATTGCTAACAACAGTCCTCTTCTTTCAAAAATGATATTAAATAGAAAACAAGAAATCTCCTGTAGCAACAAAGTTCACAAGAACTCTCACGCAAGCACAAAGTCTTTCGTAGATTCTTCACCGATCCAAAACAAGTACAAACGTAGAGTAAATTGAAGCATAAAGTCTTCACCTGAAACTATGAAAGATAACTGAAACTTAAAGATAAAAGTAGCATAAAGTCTATCTTCTACCCTCTAGAAATGCCCTTAGATAAAATAAACACACCCACTTTGCTTATCAAATCAGATGAATAAGATATCACTAGGAAAAAGGACATAAGAAATATTTCCTAAATAACACAGATAATTTCAACACAAAGTCTGAAATAATCTGCTTCTCATTCATTTAACAGAATATGATTTACAAATTTGAGCACGAAGTCTCAAAAGTTGCTTCAATTTCAGCAGAGTATTTGCTATTAATTTCTCCAAGATCATTTACAAATGAGGTCTCCACTATATATAGGGAGAAAATCCTCAAAAATAGAAAATAATAAAATAAATAAAATATCTTGGTCAAAGATGACTCATCTTTGACTTTTAGATATTTTACGTAATTACACTTTTCACAATTGCATGCACTTTGCACAAAATGGAAGTGCATAAGGATAGACGAAGAAAGAAGGAGAGAGAGAGAATTAGTTCTGGCCGCCAGGTTTCTTTAGATAAGCATCGTACATGGCAATAGATGCTTGAATTCTTATGACGTCTGGCACAGCTACATTCTTGGAGATGATTCTCACTTTGATCAATGCGTCTTTCAATGTTGTGATGGCTTTAGCGTGGCCAGTTAACCTGGATTTTAGATTCTCCAAAGTTAACTATGCATCTAAAATGCTGTCCACCGAAGACATTGAGAGTGATTTCTCTTCAAAATCTTTTCGAAACATCTCCTTGAAACTCTGAATCATCTCTTATGGATTCTAAAGATCAGTGACTCCTTGATCTCAACATAGGAGTCCTTACTGGAGATGGCACCAATAGATATTAGGGTGCTCTTCTTGAGATTCTTCATTTCTTTTCATCTACCAAGATATTTCTCCAAGCTATCAATCTTTATTTTTAGTCTTATTCATGGTCTTGGACTGCTTTAGAGAAACTTTAGTGACCCAGAAGAACTTCTATTGAAAAAATGTTGATGAAGAGGGGCCCTTCACAGAGACTGTAGTAGGAACCATGATTGTGCAATTAGAGGAAGAAAGTGGTAATCTGGGAGAACTGTAGGTTGAAAAGTGGAAGAAAAGGGGAGAAGGCGTGGAAAATAGGAAGAAGAGACCTTGAGCAGATGCAGTCAGCGGCAAAATTGCCACTCACAACACAGGCGGCGAAAAGGGGACGCAAAACATAGGGAAGGGCGACAAAATTTTCTGCCCTTGTAGGGAAAAGTGTAGGGGTGGAAATTTAGCCGCCCTTGCACAAAAAATGAATGAAAATGCAGAGGCGATGAAATTTGCCACCCCTACAGGGAAAAAGGGAGAAAAGACCAACTCTGGAAGGAGACTAGGGGAGGGAAAAATTGGCTGGGATGAGATGGTAACCACTCACGTTCTAAGGCCAAGATGAGAGCAAATTCGAAATCCATCTTGAAGAATGAATTGGGGGAGACGAAAAGATGAAACGGACAAGTTTCGTTAGGGGTTGTTCTCAAAAACAAGTTATGCTGATTTTGGAAACAATAACTGGCTCATGTTGGGGAACTACCTTCTATTGCAAAAAGTAATTGAAGGGAGTAGAATCCAAAATCTCCAGTGCCTTAGAAGCATGCCATTGGGCCATGGAGTCAAGCTACTCAAAAATAAAGGCTCCAAAAATGAAAACAAAACAAACAAAACAAAGCAAAAGACTATACAAATATACAGGTGAATTTATTTGGTACTTCAAGAATTGAAGTACTTCAAATGCTGCCCCTCAAGAGGCAGTGACAATGGTGTTCTGTCCTGATAAACCAACAAGAGGCCATTTTCTCCCCAAAATTGATGATGTGTGAATGGAAACCTCCACCAGAAAACCAACTTCCTGTGCCTTCCCTTTGGTTTTCTCCTCTTGCTCCACAGCAAGATCTGTCTTTTGACCTGAAAACCATGAATCTTTGTTTTCTTGGTGAAGAGTTCTTTTTTCTGATCATGACATGCAGTAGCATAGTCAGCTACCATAATTAGTTGCTCTTCTGGTTCTATCTAGCACCTAATTTGATTGTCCTCATTTGACACTCGCCACTGATTGGCACTGTCAGGCCCACTTGTCGTTATTTCAGTTGAACCAATTTTCTAGTTGGCATTCTCAAGGGCTTTAACAAGCTCTTCACGAACCTCTTCTGTGGTCAAAAAATAATTACCCTTGCTTAAGGACTCAAATAGAATCTGAGCCGCAGGAGATGACATTTGGGTGACCACGTACTTTGCCTCTCTCTCAGGAAGCAACCTTTGCATCACACCTTTCACATGAATCTTTACCTAAGATAAGTCCATGCTCAATTCTCCTCTGACATCCTTGCAAAAGTTTCATCCAAGCAGAATGCCATATGAAGTTGGGACGTTAGCCACCAGAACTATCATCTTGATCCTCTTGTCAGGGAATGCTGCAAATGCAAATTGAGCATCTTTGATTTGCCCCAATAGTGGTACTTGTTTGTTCTCCATGGAGAAACATCTCTCAAAAGTTTTAGTCAATGTGAGACCAAGAGATTTTGCCACTTTAGCAGGCATGATGTTGTCAGATGCACCTGAATCAATGATGCAGTTGCTCAACTTGTGATTGTTTATTAACAAGGAAACATAGAAAGGTTCTATTTTCCCGGGAGCAACTAGAGGAGTCACGGTAAGATTATTTTGGGTGGATACATTCTTTGGGGGATCATGAGTTACCCTCAAAATTTCTTGTCCTGTAGGGATGGCTGTACCTTTCACACATTCTGCCAACCTATCTAACTGTTCAGGATGGGCTTGTAGAAATTCAAATTTAGACATTTGAATTTTAGTCTTTTTGGCATGCTCAATTATGTCAAATGTCTAAATTGGACTAGGGATAGAGGATGGGAGTTCACTCTTTTGCTTTTTGGGATGGGGAGGGCTGGTTTGCAAAGTTAAAGTAGAGGATGCAGGGATGCTTGGGGTACATACCTTTTCAATAGTCACTGGGTCTTTTGGTTGGAAGGGCAGAGTGGTTCCCCACTTGGCAATTGAAACTACTGGCCGAGATTGCTCCTCTATCTTCTCTTTATCAGCTTGTTGGGTTGACTATTTCTGGGATTGGGTGAATACGGCATATGATCCCTCAGCTACATTCCCCTCACTTCTGGGTTCATCTCGATAATTCAGGTAACCAATGATAGAGTCGCCAGCTAATTCTTCTTTTTGCCCTTCAAAGAGATTAGCATCATATTGTTGGTCCAACTCAGGTTGGAAAGGGGAAGCATGTTCTGTTTCCAGATATCCAACTACTGAGTTGGTTGGAGGGGCTTCAAGGGCGAGGTTCCTCTGTGGGGGAGGAAGATGATTTGGCTGCCCTTGATTCCTAGCAACATTACCTTTGGGAACAAAAGAGCAAAGATGAATTTTTTGAAGAAGATAGGAATAGCTCGAATAAAAAGTCTGAGGATTGGAGAGGAAAGAATCAAAATGATGAAATATACACCCCTATGACTTGGGTTAACAGTAAATCTGAGTCTTCTTCCCAATTAGATTCCTGGCTGTGTAGGGAGATCATTGATCTCAAGAAAAAAGTGGAAACTTTGGAAGATTCTCTGAAAGCTGCTTGGAACAAAGTAAACAACATGGAAAATCAGTTAAGCGAGATCCCTGTGAAGCTCAAAGCTTACGAAAACAATCTCTGGGAGTTAATAAAGGATAACAAAAAGAAAATAGAGGAAGTAACGTCTAACATTTGTGCAGCAGCTATCAATATAGGTAAACGAGCCAATGAGGAGACCAAAGCACTAGAGGGTCCCAGCAAAAGGACAAGGCAAAGTTCCAGAAAGAAAGATACACAAAAAGGAGCTTTGCTAGAGGTTACCACCCAGGAAACTGCTTTGAAAGAAAAAGAAGCCATGAACTTGATACTGGAACTGGATGAATAATCTGGTCCTTCTTATTGGTAAAGAAACTGGTACAGATCTTTGTTTTTCTTTTGTTAGCTTTTGTTTGTTGTATCTCCAGACTTCTGTTTCTGGGTTTTGACCAGATGTATCTCTTATGGTTTCAGGACCATTCAAAACCTGATTTTGCTACTTCTCTGTAGTGTTTTTTAGGCGTTGCCTGTGGGCTTTGTTGTTCTTTTTTTGCTCTCTGTTAAAGGGTTTTGGGGCCCCTTCAAAACCTGCTTTTACCTCTAATCTAAAACATTACCTTGGTACGCTTGATTCTGAAATGTCCTCCTTGGCATATCCTGATTAGGAGAAGTAGACATAACTTGGGCCATCTATCTTCTGAGAGCTAGCATTTCATTTGCTAACTTTTGTACCATAGGATCTGTAGTAGCTGTAGAAGAGCTTTTAGCAGATGAAGGGAATTTATTATTACTTGGGTCTTTTTTGATCTTACCTGTCAGGATAAGATCATCTTCAATCTCAGTAGCCAAACTTTGAGCCAGGGCTAGGTCCATAGGGCCAGCTCGCCTCAACAAGAAACTTACTTCGAGAAGCTACGAATTGATGAAAAAGCATTTGAGATTTTTTGGCATAGGCTGAGCCACAGTTGGAATCAGTTTCTCAACTTGTTGAATTTGGCTACAAAATCTCTCATGGGCTCCTGGGATTCTTTCTTCAATTGTGTTAGTTGAGCCAACAAAGCGTGTGCATCTTCAGCAGGTTTAAACCTAGCTTCAAATTTGGACTTGAGTGTATCCCAATCCCTTACTGACCCAACCTGCAGGTGATAGAACCAATCTGCGGTAGCTCCTTGAAAAGTTTCCACAAAAAGTCTAACTGCTACGTCTTCAAATTCCACACCGATCATGCCACACGCTATGGAGAAAGCAACGATATGTTCATCGGGATGAACCTTTCCATCTCCAAAAAACTTAGGAAATTTTTTCCTAGAACTATGAGGTAGTTCATGCAAGGGTGCAGTTAAGTTAAGGGGACCAAAGGAATTGCCCCATGGGCCTTGAGCCATTATGATAGGAGGATTAAATGGTGGGATAACAAACCTTGGTGGAGTGTTTATAGGCAGGCGGTGATTAACAGCGGGAAAAGAAGTTCTACCTTGTGTTGGTGATCTGACAAGGTTAGAAGGAAAACTCCTAGACCGTTGAAGAGAGGCTGATGAAGGAAACAGATCAAAATTACTCTATTGCACCAACTCAAACATAGGATTGACAACACATTTAGATCTTTGACTTCTTGTGTAGCGTGGGGTTGCCAAATTTTCAAAATGAAAACGGAACCAAAACTGCTTCAAGTTGAAGCTTGAGACTTCAAAATGCACATTCTTTCCAGCGGCTCTAGTTTTGTAGACCAAATAATGTAATGGAGGTAGCTGGTAAGGCTATAATGATAATGGGTAAGACATGAAACAGAGTCGCCAGACTATGTAACAGATAAGGGTAGGGACTATTTCAATCTGAAACTTGAGGTTTCGGACTGCACATTCGATTCCCTAGCGGAGTTGCCAAAAACTATTGGGTGAATATTTTGTCGTCAACTAATTGATGACAAAATGGGTATATCAGCCATAGCGTAGGGAGATTTACACCATGAAGAGTATGGGTTTACCAGATCTAGACGAGGTAAATCTCTCCTCTCATCAAGGGGAGGTTCCCTATTAATACTTGCGTGTCGGATATATATAATTAAGTAGAAAATAACACATGGGGGTGGTATAACAGCATCTACCTCTCTTTTTTTAGAGGTAATGTATAAGGAACAAAAGAGGGAAAATCTTGGTCTATTGCTAACAACAGTCCTCTTCTTTCAGGAATGATATTAAAAAGAAAACAAGAAATCACCTGTAGTAACAAAGTTCACAAGAACACTCACGCAAGCACAAAGTCTTCCATAGCTTCTTCACTGATCCAGAACAAGTACAAACGTAGAGTAAAGTGAAGCACAAAGTCTTCACCTGAAACTACAAAAGATAACTGAAACTTAAAGATAAAAGTAGCACAAAGTCTATCTTCTACCCTTTAGAAATGCCCTTAGATAAAATAAACACACCCACTTTGCTTATCAAATCAGATGAATAAGATATCACTAGGAAAAAGGACATGAGAACTATTTCCTAAATAACACAGATAATTTCAACACAAAGTCTGAAATAATCTGCTTCTCATTCATTTAACAGAATATGATTTACAAATTTGAGCATGAAGTCTCAAAAGTTGCTTCAATTTCAGCAGAGTATTTGCTATTAATTTCTCCAAGATCATTTACAAATGAGGTCTTCACTATATATAGGGAGAAAATCCTCAAAAATAGAAAATAATAAAATAAACAAAATATCTTGGTCAAAGATGACTCATCTTTGACTTTTAGATATTTTGTGTAATTACACTTTTCACAATTGCATGCACTTTGCACAAAACGGAAGTGCATAAGGATAGAAGAAGAAAGAAGGAGAGAGAGAATCAGTTCTGGCCGCCAGGTTTCTTTGGATAAGCATCGTACATGGCAATAGACGCTTGAATTCTTATGGTGTCTAGCATAGCTGCATTCTTGGAGACTATTCTCGCTCTAATTAGTGCATCTTTCAATGTTGTGATGGCTTTAGCATGGCCAGTTAACCTGGATTTTAGATTCTCCAAAGTTAACTATGCATCTAAAATGTTGTCCACCGAAGACATTGAGGATGATTTCTCTTCAAAATATTTTCGAATCATCTCCTTGAAACTCTGAATCATCTCTTCTGGATTCTGAAGATCAGTGACTCCTTGATCTCAACATAGGAGTCCTTATTGGAGATGGCACCAATAGATATCAGGGTGCTCTTCTTGAGATTCTTCATTTCTTTTCATCTACCAAGATCTTTCTCCAAGC
The DNA here is from genome assembly GCA_037957365.1 of Torreya grandis. Classification (NCBI taxonomy): domain Eukaryota; kingdom Viridiplantae; phylum Streptophyta; class Pinopsida; order Cupressales; family Taxaceae; genus Torreya; species Torreya grandis. Next base: position 1,872,841 of record JARHVA010002465.1, on the reverse strand, counting down.
TATCAATATTTATTTTTAGTCTTCTTCATGGTCTTGGACTACTTCAGAGAAACTTCAGTGACCCGAAAGAACTTTTGCTGAAAAAATGTTGATGAAGAGGGGCCCTTCACAGAGATTGCAGCAGGAACCATGATTGTGCAATTAGAGGAAGAAAGTGGCGATCTGGGAGAACTACACATTTTCTGGTCACAGTCAGGGAAATGTGTTTGAAAGGGATGAGACGCGAGCAGGTTAAAAAGTGGAAGAAAAGGGGAGCGGGTGCAGAAAATAGGAAGAAGAGGCCTTGAGCAGATGCAGTCAGTGGAAAAATTTCTGCTCACAACACAAGCGGCAGAAAGGGGACACAAAACATAGGGAAGGGCGACACAATTTGCCACCCTTGCAGGGAAAAATGCAGGGGCAGAAATTTAGCCTCCCTTGCACAAAAAATGGAGGAAAATGTAGAGGCGGTGAAATTTGCCGTCCCTACAGGGAAAAAAGGAGAAAAGACCAACTCTGGAAGGAGCCTAGGGGAGGGAAAAATTGGCTGGGATGAGATGGTAACCACTCACGTTCTGAGGCCAAGATGAGAGCGAATTTGAAATCCATCTCGAAGAATGAATTAGGGGAGATGAAAAGATGAAACGGACAAGTTTCGTAAGGGGTTGTTCTAAAAAACAAGCTATGCTGATTTTGGAAACAACACAACTAACAATACATATTTCAATTGACAGTGTGTAATAAGTCAAAACTTCAATGGAGCCTTGAGATAGTGAGAAGGTGACAAGTGTCATGCTCATGATGAAATAAAATTCAACAACCAATGGTTTTTGACCTTTAAAATCAAGATCTAAAGATACACATTGATATGACCCATCTAGATCTAATGATGTGATATCTATGTGGAATTTTCAATAGAGCCCTAGGGCAAGCGAGAAAGTGACAAGTGTCATGATTTTAGCCAAAGAATACTTAGTAGCCAATGTCATGTAACCAAGTGAATAAAGATCTAATAGTCCATGTTTTCTTAGATGAAGATGATCAAATAGTGTGTAGTGAATGCTGAAAATTCAAGGATAATTGTAAAGATGACACATGTAATATCTGTAGGAAACAAGTTAAAGATCCAACATATTTTGAATATTAATAGTACATGAATGAGAATACACATTCTAATCAATAGTCTATGAAGTAAGAGACATAAGTAACTAGATCAAGATCAATGGAGTGTGATTGGTTTATGCAATCAAGATCAATGATGCAAGATCAATGTACAATTTTCAAAGGACCATGGTCACTTTTTAAATATTAATGAGCAAAGTGCCACATAAAGGCCATGATGATGCCATATTAGAGCCATATAAGTATAATATGCTAGATTGAATATCTTGTAGACTCAAGAAATGTAAAGGTATAAATAAAATGATCTAAACATAATCTAAGACATGAAGTTCATAAGATTCTGACAAATTACCACCATTAAATCTCTAAGGAAACCTTTATAAAAACCCTAACAAGCATGAAAACTATAATTAGATCTTGTGAGAATTATAATTGAGATAAGGAAAATTAAATTATCATTTATGCAAGATAATTTGACCCAGAAGCTAAATTAAAATCCATTATTGAGAAATTTAATAAGAACTTATAGTCATGGCAACCTAAAAAAGTGTCTCTAGAGAAGATTTATAAATCTTTTTGACTTTAAATGTAGAAGAAAGAGTTTTTAAGGACACATAATTTGACATCATAGCTTTAAATATTAGGTACAATAATTGGTTGAGCCTATTTTGGATCATTAGGAACCAATAACCCATTAAAAGAGAAGAGGAGAAGAACATGTCTGTAAAGAGGCTCTACTATGACATAGTTTCCATTCAGAGCATAGGTCTCCATTATGCTACAGTGAAACCTAAGGTAGTACATTGTATAGACATTCTCTCTCTTATTTTTAAAGATGGAAAAATAGACAAAGGCATGATTATTCATGAGGGAAGTTTTATGAATATTGTTTATATCTATCCTATAGCATTTGAAAACTATTACAAGCTACCTAAGCACCAAGTAGACCAAATGAATATCAACAATTGGGCCAAGAACAATGATTTGAAGAATGTACTTGCCCTAGGCTGTATTCTAGAAATCAGGTATTTTTGGACTTTAATGGTAATATCCCCATTGGTCATTTCATAATTAGGATAATAATGGTCATGAATATGATGAATAGGCTATGTGGAAAATTTTTGGGTGCCCTTAATCCATTTTATGATTGATAAGTAGCTCCCCCCTCCTCTTGGTGAAGTTGTCAACACATACTTAAATAGACAATTTTTTTTAGTCAAGAAAAAGATTAGGAACCAATTATTCATGATGTTGTACCTCTTCTATGCCTTTCTTGACACAATAAATATCTTCAACCTTAGATAATGGTCACCTGATGGGACATAAATAGTTTCCCAATACTATTTAAAATTACACATATTCAAATATAGGGACCACATCCAATTCATATGTGACTATGTTTATTTAGCCCTAACAGAGGCCATAACTAGGAATCTAATGTCCAAAGTCCACCCTTGATCAAAAATTAAATTGAGTCCATGGGGGACATTTGGTTATACCCTAATTACACAATCATAAAGATTGAGGGAATACAATGCACTCCCCTCAAACTGTCAGTCCATGTGCCAATCAAGTTTGCTAAGCAAGAGGTGGCTTACTAAATATGCAATGGGATATATGGTTTGTGCAAAACCAAAAGGAAAGTATTTCTTCATATCCTCCCCATAACCATTGTTATGACTATTTTTTCACAATTGGACAATATTGAGGCTAATTCTAAATACAAGATCTCCTTCAATCTCTAAATTGATGAGATGAAGTAGTGGGATCCTCATGGAAGGGTCAAGGAACATCTAAAATATAAAGGAAACAATATCCCTTATGATTAACATCTTGGTCCTTTTAACCCCATATATAAAAAATCTTATTCATTCTCTGAGGTCACCACTAGATTGAAAAGGCACAACATCACTCCAAAGTCTAGAATGTAGAGAGAGCAAAAAGGGAATGATGATAGATGGTAATTGGGGCCAAGGAAGTACCATTTACTGAGTGGTACACCTTCTATACCTACACCATCCCTAATTTAGATAGAGTCTAAACCTGAGGCACAACTTGTGCAAAGGCCCAAGGAAAAAAGGCTTGATGAAATATCATCCTCTTTAGCCTAGGCAGAAGAACAAGGATCACTAGTTGAAGAGATCTATGTGGTAGAATTAGACCTAGGTGAGACCATTGAATATTATCTAAAATTACTATCATTAGCCTATGAGTCTAACGATGAATAAATAGAGGTATCCAAAGAAGATAAGGGGAAGGAAGTGTTGTATTTAGTTCTTATAGACCCACCCAAAAGAAAAGTTAAATTAGCCATTGTTCTAGTGAAGACTAAGAATCCCAAGGTGACATTTACTCACCCTTTGAGTGAATTTAATCTATTAAGTGAGGAAAACTTGATTTAGGGTCCAACCATTCCTAAATAGTTCATTTATGGAAAATTGTAGAAAGTACCAAGTGTATAACATCCTTGGGCAATGATATAAGTAATCAATATTCTAGTACATGAGGAATTCAAGCCATGGATAGTTACATTGCAGAAGGAGGAAGAGAAAATAATGACCACTCTAGGAAAATCAAGTGGAGCAAAGATGGAACCATTAGTTCCCAAAGTGAAAAAATCTTCTATTGGTATCAAATTTGACCCAACCACTATCAATTTGCAAAGAGTAACTAAGAAGAAGGCCATGGTTTGTGGAGAAGAGTTTACTTTTCAAAAAGTGGAACCTTTTTTTGGATTGACCCCAATTAGAGGAAAAAATCCTGGAAAAGACCCAATATTTCAATAAAATGTTCTTTAAATGGCTCAAGCTCAGTTAGATTAGTTGTAAACAATGATAAAGGGAATCTTGTATTAGAACAAGAATTTGAAAGAATAATCCATCTTGGTAATCCAAGACTACAAATTTAGGCAATTTGAGGACACCATGGCTAATTTATTCAAATATTTAAAGTCAGTTAAGATTAGGAAAGATGCAATAAATAAACAAAGTACTAAGGCTATATGCCAATTTTTCTAATAGTAGGCTTTGAACTACCAAGTGAAGTATTTGATCAAAGTCTTGACTAAAAATCAAATCCCTAAATTCAAGACAATCAACCTAGCCCACCTTAATATGGCTATAGCTATATTAATTGATAAGATTAAGGCCCTGAGTAGTTGGTCCAAGTAGATAGAGGACATTTCCAAGCATCTCAAGTAGTAAGAAGATAAAAATTTTCACATAATGGAGAGTTTGATCAAAGATCCTACTATACTTAGTCCTTTGGGTATAATAACTAATGAGGAGTTTAAGCATAAAACTACTCAATTCATCCACGGAGTAAGGAATCAAGGACTCGGGAAAATAAGGGATGATAAAAAGTTCATGGGCCTATTTTTATCATTAGAAGAAAATATAGGATATGCAATGGGGATTAAATAAGCTTTGGAAAGGGTTGAGAAGGATCTCAAGAGCCTAGAAGATCAAGAAAAAGAATTGTTCATGAGACCTATCATTGATCTCTAGCTTATAAATGAACAACATTAGAGGATGAAGATCTTGTACAAGAAGAAAAATACCATGACAACATAAGGGCCTCCAAGTTAGTTAACTTAGGAATATTCTTTTGTAATTGAGCTTGTATACTTTTGAAAGGAGTATATTCTTTTGTAAAGGCATGTGCCACCTGCAAATCACTTTGCATGTAGGTTAGTCATTTAGAATGTCTACAAGTTTATTAAAAGATTATAAAAGGACACTTATCCTTAAAATTTGACATGACTAACTAACATACCTCATGAAAGGTCTATATAAAGAGGTATTTCCCATTGTAAAATAAGGGGGAGTTTTTGGAGCCAAAACCAATTATAAATTCTAAGTAATTAATATAAGCAAGGTTTTTTGAAAAGTTTTTTCAAATTTGCTTGTGTCATTTGTTATCCTGGTTTCTCTCTCACTTAGTTGTTCTAACTTATAGATTTGAATTATTCTTATGAATTCCTGGTGTATACATTTGAATGAAGAGATGTTAACTTGTGATAATGATATGTTAATTGAAAGTTCTTAGGTTCATTTCATTTTCTTACTCTTCTTGCATTTGGGCTAATGTTGTTTGCTTGTAGGGGTAAATATTTAAAGTGAACTTGGTTCTTATTTAAATTATTTCCCACATTCCTTAGATGTTTGCCTGATGTGTGATAGGATTTGAGATTATGATACTTCATGTCTTACATTTATTAAGTGCATGCTTGGATGATATTTTAAAATTTTTCATGATATTTGGAATGAAGATAAACAACATCTCTTCTCTGCCTTACCCTTCCTTTTACTCTTTTTTTAACCAGATCACTCTAGCTTAATGTTCATTATAAATATACATCTTAGATTAGTATTTATATTAGTTATTGATCATAATTAATCACTCTTAGCATAACATACTTAATATTTTACATAGATTAACTATTTGGCCAGGGTGGCTCCCAACCACCAAACATTATAAAAATTATGAAACGGTCTACTTGCTTTGCCTCTATTCCATCAGCAAATAACATGATCATCACAACCTATAACTCATGCTATGAATTATTAGAATTATATAATGAGAAGTGTTCTTGAACACTCTGGGCACCTGTGATACATATTTAGACATCAATAGGAGGGGCTTTGTTGGTGCTAGAAGGAGGGCCTAGTTAGATCTTTGTAGATTTGAAGTATTTTTCTCATTCTTTTGAATTATGTTAAGAGATTGGTGTAATATTTGCATAATTGTGTCATTATTTGCTCGATTTTATAAATATCATTGATATTTATGGTCTTATACCAATCTTTGTGCTTCCTTTAGACAAAGATCAACATTATTTGAAGTGTTATTCTTAATTGTGGTAAAGATGGATTAAGCTTTGTCAATTCAACAAGTTTGAGGTTAGTAATAGTTGTTTTGATCAAATATTGATGGATCCTTGGTAAATTTGAATTTATTTGAGATTAAACATGTAAAGATCAATCATACTTATGTGTTTAGATATATATTTAAGCTAAATTAGTTGAATATTATTGTCCTTTGTTGTCCTTTATAAAAATCTTTACAAAATTTGCTTAATGTGCAAGTTTGATCATTATTCTTTGTAAAGATAATACTTACACATTGTAATTTAAATAGGATTCAAATCATAAAATATGGAATTACCAAGAATCAAGATAAGGTCATGTTCAAAGACTAGAGAACCTTTGCTTTCATTAGAATTTTAGAGGAGAGTCAAGTTAGACAAAGGTAAACACAGACTTTCAAAGTCTTTTCCAACTTCACCAATTCAAGGTTCTCTTATGTTTGATCCCTATCAAGGTATGACTTAGCTCGGTGGTTCTTTAATAAATGTGCTAGGTATAGTACATGACCTTCCTCTTAATCCTAAAAAGTATTTTCCAACATTTAGTCCTTGTGGTATTATAAATGATAAATATCACATTAAGAGTTTCAAAGTTGCGTTAAGATTGATAAATGTAGCTCTTGAAGATGTAGCATGTAGACTATTTGCATTTAATTTCAAAGATAATACATATGAATGGCTCATAAATATTTCATAAAATTATATCACTAGTTATAATTATTTTAACAAGATATTTATTGATCAATTTGGTAAAATAATTAGTCCCTATATTATTTACCAATAATTCACCATAGTGAAAAGAGATTCTAGTGAAACAATTAGAGCCTTTAATGCTATACTTCATAAAATGTTTATCAAGACCATAGCTCTTTATAAACCTAATGAGGATTTAACTTTAGAGATATCCAAGGATGCCTTAGATCCCATGACTTTTGTGTTTCTCAAAATATCTACTCAAGTCATTAACACATTAGACTTAGCATATGCTAAAGTTGTGATAATTACTGACCAGATGTAACCCCAGGGAAAAATGGCATACAATATTCCAAATATTAATCCAAATCTACCCATTCTAAAAATTATACCCAATGCCAATCATAATATGCCTACCCTAAACCAAATTCTATTTTTGAACCAATTACCCTTAAGCCATGCTCATCTTGGAAAAAGCCCAGGATTATTGAACAATGTTGCAAGTGGATCTCATCCACAAGACCAAAGATCCTTGGTGTCAACCATTAAAACTAGTAACACTCAAGTGCATAATTTTGAGGCCCTAAAGAATGAAAATGACTATCTTAAAGATAGTTCAAAAGCTGAGTACTAACTTTATTTAGTTATAGAAGTAAGTTGGCAATAATGGGGAAAGTTCTAATAGAAGTTTCTCATATCAAAGGTTCAATAGGCCTAATAACAAGTTTCAAAGTGGTAACAATAAAAATAATGAATCATTAGGGAAGAATAATAACTTTGAGATTAATATTTGTGATGTTGCATTAACTAAATATTTTAGGGTCCACAATACTTCCAATCATGGTAAGTTGTATTGTCTTGAATTGTGTAATGTTTTCGAGTTATTTCAAGACAAGTTAAATAATCTTGAAAGTGGATCTAACAGAGACAATTCTATAGTTACATTTGGATCTTCTAAGTTATCTAAATTTGTAGATACAACCCTAATGGTGGAGACCTTTGACTTCCCATTGGAAGAAGAGAATGAGCCTAAAGATACTCCTGAAGAGGTACAAACCTTTCAATAGTATTTGAAGAAGACCTATCCTCTGAGGAATAGGGATTATAAGCAGCCATTAACAACTTCAATTCCACCTAAAAACTTTCATAGTCCTCTAGATCTTGTAGCTGATAACAACCCTGAGCCTCAAAAGTGAATTACCTCCAAACACAATGTTGATTCACCAAGTTCTTTTGCCAAGGGGGTATAACATAATTGGGGATATGAAGAGGGTTAAAACTAACATCACACTACATGATCTAATTCAAATAACTGATTAGAGAGACTTGTTACTTTAATCTCTATTGAAAAATCCTGGTAAGTCACCCAAGACTGCAAATGATAATGTTGTTATGCACAAGAACAAAACAAATTCCCCACCTTTCTTACTGATAGTAAGAATATTTGGTAAGAATTTACATAACTCTTTATTAGAATTAGGTGTAATTTATAACATCATGCTTAAAGGTATTTGTGATAAAATTGGTTTGACTCCCATTAAATTTGATAGAGTTGTGACTCAATTGGATAAATCCATTGTCAAAGTAATTGGTGAATTATTGAATGTTCACATGCAGATTACTTTTGAACCAAGGATACAACAGTTCATTAACATTTAAGTGGTGGATATTCATAATACATATAAGATGTTCTTAAATAGAGACTAGACTAAATCTTTAAATGATTACATGTCTACTGATTATTCCCACATGTGGCTTCCATGGAAGGGAGTTCCAAATCATATTAGGATAGAAAGAGAACCTAAAATGATGCATATGATTACTGAATACAATGAAACCAATGAGAGGTTCAACATGGCTAAATCATACTTGGGTGTTTATACTCTTGACACCCCTAAGGTATGTGATTCTATATAAACTTTTATTATGATTGAGATATGGAAGTTATATTTTAATGGTGCAATATGTAAGTCTGGATCATGACTAGGAATTGTTTTAATTAATATTACTAAGGAAGAATTCAATAATTCTTACCAAATCTAGTTTTCATGTACTAAAAATATAGTATAATATGAGGCTCTAATATTAGGTTTTCAATTTTCCATCATGCACAAAGTTAAATAACTTCTAGTTTATGGTGACTCAAAACTAGTGGTTGACCAAGTAAGAAGTAAGTACCAGTGCAAATTGTATTACCTCAATAAATATAAGTTTAGAGCATGGGACCTCATAGATTAATTTTATTCCTTTAACATTATCTCTATTCCTAGAGAAAATAACTAAGATGATGATGAGATAGCCTCAACTAAAACTAATCTTATGCCTAGCTAGGACTCTAAACTAGGAATCCTCAGTGTTGAATTGGTTCCTTGTCTCTCAATCCATGATAATATCAACCATTTTTAAGTATTTAGTGATGACAAATATATCTTAGACTTCATGAATAGTTAGGAGTGTTTGAGTCCCACATCATTGATGAAGTTGATGAAAATACTCTTGACAGAGGTAATATTGATGACAAGATCCTCCAATTAAATGACAATAATATTCCCAAGGGCATGATTACCCTATAAATATTATTTTACATGAATAAACTAGCTATAAATATCAAGGTTCCCAATGTAAATGGGAAAGATTACAATGTTTTTGACCTAGGTTCCCAAGGTCAACCCTAACTAGTCAACATTGGTACAACCACCACTAGCATGGAGTCCAATGGAGCCAAATAATTTCTAACCAAATATAAAGATATCATAGCATGGTATTATGATGACATAAATATATTTTATATAAAGGTCATAACATATACCATACCTTTAAAGGAAATCTAAAAACCTTTTAGGCAAAAATAAAGACCTGCCAACCCTGTCCTAGAACCTCTGATATATAAGGAAGTCAAGAAATTACTAGATGCAAGGATAGTGTTTCCTATTAGGCACTCCACTTGGGTATCTAACTTAGTACCAATAAAAAAAAAATGGGGACATTTTAATGTGTGTATATTTTAGAAATTTGAATAGCGTATCTAAGAAATATAACTATATTTTTCCTTCTCTTGACCAAGTGATCCAAATTATATCTAGTTCTACTATGATATCTTTTCTTGATGGTTTTTTAGGTTATAACTAGGTGTTAGTAAACCAAGAAGATAGGATGAAAATTTAATTTGCTAATAAGTGGGGCACCTTTACCTATAAATGAATGTCATTTGGACTTATAAATGTAGGAGCCACTTTTCTAAGGGCTATGGATCATGCTTTCTAAGGTTTTGTAGGTAAGTGCATTATCATATACATGGATGATCTGATTGTATTTTTTAAAAATATGGAGGATCATATTATTCACCTACAACAAGTATTTGAATGATGTAAAAGGTATGGGATTTATCTCAACCCAGAGAAAAGTATTTTTTATATTACCGAGGGAAAACTATTAGGACATGATATCACTAAGGAGGGAATCTCTATAGACCCTGATAGAATATATGTAATATGTAAAATAGATCCCCTTAATAGTAGGAAATAATTAAAGTAATTCTTTGGTAAAATAAACTTTGTAAGAAAGTTCATTTCTACTTTTGTAGAAATTGTGAAGCCACTGAATGATATGCTGAAGAAGGATGTCAAAATCACATGTAATGAATAAACCAAGAAGGCTTTCAAGGAAATTAAAGGCAATTAGACAAGATCCAATATTAATAAGTCTATACTTTTCTAAATATTTTTATCTTCACTCCTTTGCTTCAAATCATACAATAACTACAATTTTAACTCAAAATATAAAAGGATGTGACCACCCAATGGATTTTATGAGCACTAACCTTAAAAATTCTAAGTTTAACTACTATTTGATTGGAAAAAAAGCATGTGATTTGGTCAAGGTAGTGAAAATGTTCAGACACTATATTCTTAAGAATAAGGTACATGTAATCCTACCAGACCTTGCCACTAATATCATGCTAAGTCAAAATGAACTAGGAGAAAGAAGAGGTAAGTGGATGCCTATGATGTAATAATATGAAATTAAAAGGAATGTTTCCAAATTGGTAAGGTGATAAGGTTTAATTTAGTTGATTTCCAATACTAATCCCAAACTGAGTGTCATGTAAGTAGAATAACAAAATTTTCAGCCCAATGATTGTTATGATCCTATTATTTATTTGATAATTAGTGGCTTTTGTTCTACAGGGTTAAGTAGAGAGAAAAATAGATATTTAAGGCTCAAGGCAACTAATTTTATAATCAAGGATGAAATTCTATATAGGAAGAAATTTGAAGGCATATACTTGAGATGTGTCTCCAAGAGTGAAGTAGCTGAGATTATAAACACCTTCCATGAAAATGTAGGAAGTTAACATCCATCTGAAAGGAATAAATCCCACTATATCCTTAGAGATAGCTACTATTGGCCTAATATCTTCAAGGATGCTCAAAATCATGTGAAAGAGTGCCACACATGTCAAGTTTTCAACACTAAAGAGCCTAAGGAAACCATGCCATAAAATCTAGTCATGATTGATAAACCTTTTGAACAGTAGGGAATGGATTTTATGGGGGTCATTAACCCCAATTCCTTTGATAGTCAAAAATATGTTTTTACTACTAATGAATACTAAACCATATGGACTAAAGTAGTGATGACCAAATACTGAAAGATAGAAGAGGTGATCAAATTTTTATAAGAAAACATATGCATAAGGTTTAGGACACCTATATCTCTAATCTATGATAATGGATCTACCTTTGTATCCATTGAGATGGCTGAGTGGGAATATGAAAATAACATTGTCCTCAAGTTCTCATCAAACCATTATCCTAAAGGTAATGGAGTGTCTAAATCAACAAATAAGAACTTGATGAAAGCCATAAAGAAGTTTGAAACTGATAAACCAAAAACATGGCACAAGCTACTTAAATATGCCATTTTAGAAGATAGAACAAGAGTCAAACAAGATCTCAAGGCATCTCCATTCTTAAAGGTATATGGTCAAGAACCCATATTTCCCATAACACTCAAGCTACCAACATACAGGTTCATACAAGAGTACATGGAAGAGGATTAAGAATTTTCAAGTTCAAGGCTACTTGACATCATATAGATGGAAGATGAAAGAGAAGAGGCTTTTGCTAATTTTAGTAGGCAAAAAACCATAGTGAAAATGTGGTTTGATAAGCATTCAAAGATAAATGTGTTTAGTCAAAGAGACGTAGTTCTTCTTTGGGAAAAGGCATTTGAGCCTAAGGGTAAACATGGGAAGTTCACACCTTGTGGATAGGTCCCTATCAGATTTTTGAGATACTTGGAGATAACACCTTCAAACTAAAAGACTTACAAGGAATAGAGTTAATACTACCCACCAATGGGAAATACCTCAAGCACTACTTCTATTCCATCCCACCTAGGGTCTTTATGGAATGAATTGTAAGAATAGTTAGAGTTAGTGTAGGTAAGCTTTAGGTTAGTTTCTTCCCTGTTTCTTTCCTTCCTATCCCTTATTTATATTTAGTGTTTGTGTATATTTATTTGTTTTTTTCTTTCCATGCTTTGTTATTTACTTTCAAAAAGTCCTTCTGGATAGTCTTCAACTCAAAATCTATTTAGATGATCAAAAGGAACTCCATAGTTCAAGAATGCATGTATGTTTTCTCAGCATTGGTTGATCATGGATGATTGGAATATGAGCTTAATGTTATAGTTTAAAGAATCTAGTAAAGATTGATGGTGATGATAATTGTTCCTTGGGATTTTGAGCATTGTTCTGATCTAATCTTGGTTTTAAAAAGGATTGCACATGTGGGGTAAAATATTGATTATTGGAACACAATCATGTTTGTACTTAATAAACATCATTGCCTGGGATAAAGTTGGAAACCAAGGATGGTTGTATGAAGATCAAAAACTTGACCAAATCCTTAAACCTAGATAGCTTCATTTCCAACCTTTGCTATAAAATCAAAATGACGTAAAAAATACAAAATAAGAGCTTATTGAAAAATTTAAGAGCTTTCTAAGCAAAGGTGATTCTGGTAACCTCCACTAGGGCTATAGATGTCTAGCTAGTAGTGGAGTAAAGCCTTGAGTGGAGCCAAAGGTATCTCTATCAATTAAATGGATGCCTAGATGGAAGTAGAAAAATGCCCAAGCCTTTCTTGAGCTAAATCATGGTTCTTAATGAATATCCAAACATGCTAAAAATTAGTGTTAATGATTAAGGTCATGAAATCTAGAAGTTGTTTTCCAAAATCCTATTGCAAATAGTAAGTGGAATCAAAGTACACACACAACATGACTAATTCTTGATTTTTAACCCTAATTTTACATATACAAGATTGGTTTCAACCATGAATTGATCCCAATGGTACTTGATCAAATGGAATGAATAAACTAGTTATTAGTTTGAACCAAAGTCTCTAAATTCTAACATATTGTTATGTTTCCCCCATAAGTCACCATTTTTTGAGGTCAACATACCCCCATTTTTTAAAATGGGGAACCTTGTCTTAAATTGTGTAAATGTGAACCCTAAATTTGAAAATGCATCTGATTAGAGTACCATTAGAATGTTTTACACCTTATCTTTATTTGAAGATCATCCACACCATGGTTTGGATGGCCTATTTTTTCATGGCCTTAGTTTGATCTTATCTAAAATTTATAACATTGGATATATGTGTTTTAGATTTTAGGTTAATGGAGTTCATTAGGAAATGGTAATACTCACAGATTTGTGTTAAATGTTAAATTTCCCCTTTTACTAGCCTTTGGTCTGTAATTGATTAATTAAATTCATATTTGAATTACTAAAACCCTTAGTCTAGATTTAGTCTAAGTAATCCTTTTGAGTTCAAAATTGGTGGGAGAATTTATTTACATTTTCAAGGGAACCTTTTAATTTAACTTAGTTTATATTAATTCCTAAGGTCCTAGTCATGTTTATTAACATGACTAAGACCTTAGTCTAAAATATTTATCTTAATTTTTTCACATCTCTAGCCCCCTTAGTGCCCTTTTATTTCCACATGGTCTAACTAACTAAAGGGTTCCTTTGTTATTCTTAGACTAAGCCTAAAAGCTTTACCCTAAAGTTTTTTGTATTTTACAAATAAACCTTAGGCTAAAACTATATGCTATATCTTTTATTATTTGCAAGGTCCACTTTATCATGTTTAAAAATTAGCTTAAAATATTTGTCCTAAGGTCTTACCCATGTTTATTAACATGAAATAAAACCATAGTCCAAAAAATTTATGTTAAATTCTTTATTTTATCAAGCACTAACTTAAATATCATTTTCATTTTCAAGATCAATGGTTCACATTTACTCGGGTGATCTAGATCCAATGACGCAAGTTCAAAATTGAAAATTCAAGCCATAGCCCCAAATTTAAAGTTCAAGCATGGTCCTAAAGATCAAAAATATTTGGCCAAGTGTACATATTTAGATTGATGGTGTATAATAAGTCAAAACATCAATGGAGCCCTAAGATAGTGAGAAGGTGACAAGTGCCATGCTCATAACAAAGAACATGTAGTAACCAATGACATTTGACCTTGAGAATCAATATCTAATGATGCACATTGATCCAACCATCTAGATCCAATGGTATGAAATTGATGTGGACTTTTCAATGGATCCCCAAGATAAGTGAGAAAGTGATAAGTGTCATGGTCTTAGCCAAAAAACACTCAGTAGCGAATGGTGTTTAAACAAGCTAATCAAGATCCAATGGTCCACATTTGCTTAGATGAAGATGATCATATGGTGTATAGTGAATTTTAAAAAGTCAAGTAAAAATGTAAAGATGACATATGGTGTAGCCACGAGCCACAAGTTAAAGCTCAAACATCTTTCGAAGATCAATAGTATGCAGATGAATGTACATATTTTGATTAATGGTCCATTGAGTAAGAGGCATAACTAAGTAGATAAAGATCAATAGAGCATGATTTATCCATGTAATCAAGATCAATAGTGTGAGATCAATGTTTACATTTCAATAAAACTCAGTACCAATGGCATTTGATCTTATGGATCAAGATAAATGAACCACATTAATTCATGAAAATAAATCCAATGGTGTGGAATCAATGTAGAATTTTTTAAGGATGACATTAAATTTTTAAATATTAATGAGAAAAGTACCATGAAAAGGCCATGATGATGCCACATCATATCCACGTAAGTATAATATGCCAGATTGAAGATTTTATAGACTCAAGAAATGCAAAGGTATAAATACAAAGATTTAAACATAATATAAGGTATGAATTTCATAGTAGTTTGACAAGATACCGCCATTAAATCTCTAAATAAACCTTTAAAAAAACCCTAACAAGCATGATAACCCTAATTAGATCATATGAGCATTATAATTGAGATAAGGAAGATTGAATTATCATCTATGCAAGAGAATTCAACTTAGAAGCTTAATTAAAATCCACTAGTGAGTAATTTAATAACTTACAGTCATGGCAACCTAGAAAAGTGTCTATAAAGAAGATTTAGAACTTTATTTGACTTCAGATGTAGATGGAAGAGTTTTCAAGGACACACAATTCAATGCAACATTTTTAAATACTAGGGATAATAATTGGTTGAGCCTATTTTGGACTATTGAGAACCAACAACCCATTACAAGAGAAGAGGAGAAGAACATGTCTAAAAGGATGCTCTACTATGACATAGTTACCATTCAGATGATATGTCTCTATTATTATACAACTAAAATCGAGGTACTGCATTGTATAGACATTCTAGATCTTATTTTTAAAGATGGCAAAATAGACAAAGGCATGATTATTCATAAGGTTAGTTTTAAGAAGATTGATTATATCTATCCTATAGAATTTAAAAAATATTACAAGTTTCCTAAGCCCTAAGTAGACCAAACCATTATCAATAATTGGGCTAAGAACAATGATTTGAAGAACATCCTTGCATTATGGGTGTATTCTAGAAATCGGGTATTTTCAGACTTAAATGGCAACATCCCCATTGGTCAATTCAGACCTAAGATAAGAATGGTCATGACTATGATGAATAAGATATGTGGAATTTTAACCACTACCTATGTGGACAAAGTTTGGGTTACCTTAGTCTATTTTATGATTGAGAAGCAACTCAACCCTCCTCTTGTTGAAGTTATCAACACCTACTTAAATAGATAGTTTTTTACAGTCAAGAAGAAGATTATGAACCAATTATTTATGATGTCATACCTCTTGGATGCCTTTCTCACCACAATAAATATCCCAAAACTTAGAGAATGGTCACCTAATGGGACACAGATTTCCCAATACTATTCAAAATTACACATTCAAATATAGGGACCACATCTAATTCATATATGACTATCTTTATCTAGCCCTAGTAGAGGTCATAACTAGGAATCCAATGTCTAGATTCAACCCCTTAATCAAAAAGTTAATTGAGGCTATGGGGGGCATTTGGCTATACCTTAATTGCATAATCATCAAGATTGAGGGAACATAATGCACTCCCATAAGATTACCAGTCCATGTGTTATTCAAGTTAGATGAGTAGGAGGTGGCTTACCAAATATGCAATGGGATATATGGTTTATGCAAAACCAAAAGGAAGGGACTTACTTATATCCTCCCCATAGCCATTGGTAGGACTATTTTTACACAATGGGATAATATTGAGGCTACTTCCAAACATAGGACCTCCTTTAATCTCCAAATTGATGAGCTAAGGAAGTGGGATCCTCATGGAAGGGTCAAAGAACATCTAAAATCTAAAGGAATAAATATCCCTTATGATCACTAGCTTGGTCCTTTGAGTCCATATATACAAAATCCTCTTCATTCTCTAAGGTAACCACTAGATTGAAAAGGCACATCACTCTAGAGTCTAGAATGTAGAGGGAGCAAAAAAGGAATGATGATAGATGGAAATTGGGGCCAATATAGTACCATTTTCTAAGTGGTACACCTTCTAGACCCCTACTAACCCTATTGTAGATAGATTATAGACTTGAGACACAACTTGAGAAAAGGCCCAAGGAGAAAAGGCCTAATGAAATAACATCATCTTCAGCCCAAGTAAAAGAATAAGGATCACTAGTTGAAGAGGTCCATGTGATAACATTAGACCTAGGGGAGACCATTGAAGATGATCTAAAATTAATATCATTAACCTATGAGTCTAAAGATGAATAAATGGAGGTAGCCAAAGAATAAAATGGGAAGGAAGTGTTGGATCTAGTTATTATAGACCCCCCAAAAGAAAAGTTGAATTAGCCATTATTCTAGTAAAGGATAAGAATCCCAAGGTGACCTTCACTCATCCTTGAGTGAAGTTAATCTCTTAAATGAGTAAAACTTGATTTAGGGTCCAACTATCATTGAATGGTTCATTTATGAAATTTTTTAGAAAGTACTAAGTGCACAACATCCTTGGGTAATGATACAAGTAATCAATATTATAGTGTATGAGGAAGTCAAGCCATGAATGGTTACATTATAGGAGGAAGAGAAAATAGTAACTGCTCTAGGAGAATCAACTCAAGCACAGATGGAGACACTAGATTTCAAGGTGATAGAATATTAGTTGGTATTAAATTTGACCCAACCACTGCTAGTTTGCAAAGAGTAATTGAGAAGAAGGACATGGTTGGTGGAGAAGAGTTTAATTTTCATAAAGTGGAACCTTTTTTTGGATTGACCCTAGTTTGAGGACAAAAGCCTGGTGAAGACCTAATATTTGAATAAAATGTTCTTAAAATCTCTTAAGCTTAGCTAGATCAGTTTCAAATAATGATCAAGGGCATCTTGAATCAGAACAATAATATTAAAGAACAAGCCATCTTGTCAATCCAAGAGGATAGATTTAGGAAATTTGACACCATGGTTGATTTATTCAAATCTTTAAAGTTAGTCAAGACTATGTAGGATGCAATAAATAAACAAATTACTAAGGCTAAAAGCTAAGTTGGCCAATGACAGGCTTCAAGCTACCAAGTGAAGGATTTGATCAAGGTCTTGACTAATAATAAAATCCCTAAATTTAAGATAGTCAGCCTAGCCCACCTTAATATGGCTATGCCTATATTAATTGATAAGATCAAGGCCCTAAGTAGCTGGTCCAAGTATATGGAGGACATTTCCAAGGACCTTAAAAAATAAGAAGATAAAATGTTACACATATTGGATAACTTGATCAAAGATCATACCATACTTAGTCCTTTGGGTCTAATAACTAATGAGGAGTTCAATCATAGAACTACTCAATTCATGCAAGAAATATGGAATCAAGGACATGGGAAAATAGGGGCTGATAAAAAAAAGGTCATGGGCCTACTTTTATCATCAAAAGAAAAGATAAGAGATGCTAGGGGGATCAAACAAGCTTTGAAAAGGGCTAAGAAGGATATCAAGATCCTAGAAGATCAAGAAAAATAATTGTTCATGAGACCTATCATTAATCTCCAACTTATCAATGAACAACATTAAACAATGAAGATCCTACATGGGAAGCAAAAGACTACAACAACACAAAGGCATCCAAGTTAGTTTAAATAGGAATATTATTTTGTAATTGAGCTTGTATATTTTTGAAAAGAGGATATTATTTTTTAAAGGCATGTGCCCCCTATAAAGCACATTGCATGTAGGTTAGTCATTTAGAATGTCTATAAGTTTCTCAAAAGATTATAAAAGGACACCTATCCTTAACATTTGACATGACTAACTGACATACCTCATGAAAGGTCTATATAAAGAGGTATTTCCCATTGTAAAATAAGGGGGAGTTTTTGGAGATAAAACCAATTATAACTTTTGATCAATTAATATAAAAAGGGATTCTACAAAGTTTGTCCAAATTTTCTTGTGTCTTTTATTATCCTAGCTTCTCTCTCACTTGTTTACTCTAATTTACAAATTTTAATTGTTCTTATGAATTCTTGGTGTGTAAATTTGAATGAATAGTTATTAACTTATGCCAATGTTAGGTTAATTGAAAGTTCTTAGGTTCATTTCATTTTCTTACTCTTCTTGCATTTGGAAAAATGCTATTTGCTTGTAAGGTTAAATATTTAAAGTGAACTTGGTTCTTATTTGAACTATTTCCCACATTCCTTATATTTTTACCTGATGTGTGATAGGATTTGAGCTTATTCTACTTAGTGTCATACATTGGTTAAGTACATACCTGGATGATATTTTGAACTTTGACATGATATTTGTAATGAATACCAACAACATTTTTTCTCTACCTTACCCTTCCTTTTTCTCCTTTTTTAACCAAATCACTCTAGCTTAATTTTCATTGTAAATATCCATCTTATATTATTCTTTATAATAGTTCTTGATCATAATTAACCACTCTTCACTTATCATACTTCATATTTTTCATAGATTTACTATTTGGCCATGATGGCTCCCAACCACCAAACATTATAAATATTGTGAAATAGTCCACTTGCTTTGCCTCTATTCCATCAATAGATAACAATATTATCATAACCTATAACTCATGCTCTAAATTCTTAGAATTCTAAAATTCTAAAATGAGAAGTGTTCTTAAAAACTCTTGGCACCTGTGATACATATTCAAGAATCAACACGACCCATAGGCAAATGGGACTAGTGAGGCTTTCAAAAATATTATTGGAAAAAAAATAACCAAGATTTATGATGTTATATTCAAATACTATATGGGCCTACATGATAAGCTATAAACACATCAATAATTCCACTCTACTTTAGCTTGTATTTGATACAAAGGAAGATTCATTTATGGAATTTATATCTCCATATTTGTGCATTACACACATAGGTCAACTAGAATATGAGGAGTCACTTGATGCACACCTAGATGGACTCATGCACCTAGATGAAAGGCATACTATCACTCAATGGTTCTAAACTATGGAGAAGGCACAAAAAAATGCATGACATGAGTGACACATAAAGGGAAATATATTACTGGAAGGTGCCCCTATTTTAATCTATGACTCCATGTACTTGAAGTATTTGAGGAATATTTAGAGCTATTGGTTGAGTCCTTAAATTATCCATAACATTTTGGAATTTGGCACATACAAGTTACACATTTTGGATGGTGAAATATCCCCTAAGAATTTTAATGAAAATCAGCTCAAGATATACCATGATTAACATGATTTGGCCATGTTGTAATAAGGCTTATACCATTTATTTTATCTATTTTTATGTTTGATAGGTTAGGCTATTATAGTTTTGAATATATCATAAGTGCCTAAGTTGTGTGTTATCATCTATAATAAAACACATAGTCTTGTCCAAATATTTATTTTCTTTGGGTTAGGGCTTTTGCACTTTTTTTTTCAAATCCTTTCTTAAATTAATGTCAAGTTAATTGTAAATGAAGCTTTAAGGGTGCATAATACTAGGAATTTTGTTAATTTATTTACACATTTATCACCATTATAATGATAACCTAAGGAGATTTGTGGGTTTGATGTTTTTATTGTTCCAACTTCTATTAACCCAAAATTTTGGTTCCATTTATTAAAAGGCTCTCTTATAAGGAACATCAAGCTTTGTGTATATGGTAAAATCAAATACTTGGAAACAAAAGGTACTTATTTTGTTGGAGGACTAGGCACATGATTTAGTGTGGGGTAAGAGTATCTAGAAAATAATAATATTATATGTGAGAAAAGGAAATTTATTTAGTATATGGATACATGAAGATTTACAGGGTAATGAAACACATTAGTATAATGTAGTGCCTATAAATGTAATTATTTGGTCACATGAAATAGAGTTATAAGGAAAAGAAGTGCACCAGGAGTAGAGTGCAACACCTAGGATCATAGGAAATAAAATAAAGGAAATGTTCATACCAAAGAAATATCCACTTAGGATGATATCATCAATTTCAAACTCTAAATTCAAAATGGTACCAATTATCATGTAACTATACCATTTTTCATGCATAATAGTAAATCATAATGTCCATTCATCAACTAGAGTAGGTGTGGGCATGTGAAAAATAAATAAATACATGTTGAAGTGATGCTAATGGTGGTTAAGCTATACAACTCACGTCTTAACTAAATTTGGGCATTATTAAAACCCATAATACATGTCATTTTCATTACATATCACTTTAAATAATATTGTATAACCCATAAAAAGAGATTTAAAATTAGAAATCTCAGAAAGGTAATTCATCAACAATACCTATAATTTGAAGCATTGGATTTATAAAACTAGGATATCACATTTTAATTAATGGAAAAATGTATTTGAAGTAGTGACATAGGAAGAAACTAGGTGTAGTTTTAAGATTCAAAATATAAATTCTACCATTAAATCTTTGTGAAGCTCAATCCAAGTTATACCCTCTCACTTACAAAAGAAGAGAAAGAAGATAAAAATTATGGATTTTGATATTATTAATAGCACAAGGGTGTGCATGAGGGGTTCATACCCATGAAAATGAATAAGTATAATATTGTATGAGCCCAAACACATCCAAAATATATAATTATTAGGTTCATATTCAAGGAATAGGAATTAAGGTATAGGCCAGTGTATATTAAGGAGGTTAATACTAAGTAAATGGAAGAGGAAGTAGTAGTAGAGGCACTGAAGTGTGTTAATATTTAATAGGTAGCCTCAATACCATGATGATATGAGTGGGATTAATATATCATGTAATAAAAATTTATAAACTACAAAAATAGAGGAAGAAAAAATGGAAAAAACCTAAGGAATGATTTCATGGTGGCAACTAAAAAGAAAATTGTGGATAATGTCATGTTATTTGATATAATGGTTAATCAAGCATTCAAAAAGGTGGGAGTACTCCAACTATTTTATCTTCCCTATTTTGGCAAGATGGATAGGTTAGTGAACTTCTTATTGATGTGCATTCATGAGAAGTGGTTGGATTTTTCTGATAGAAGATGAAGATCTTGGTGGCATACATTAACAAGTCCAATGGAATTCCTTTCTTAGGTAATAATATTAAATGATGGCTTTCCTATTTATTTGAGGTGGAAAGGACCAATACGCTACTAAAATATAAGAAGGAAATGTTCACTTTTAATATAGATAAAATTATTGATCATGCAACAAGGATAGTTTGTGACTTATAATTATGAAGATATCAATATCTAGTAGATGGATCACGATCAATAAAAAATTTATATACATTTTATACCAAATTGTATAGGATACCCTCTTTAACATCTCTAAGTATATTTCAAAATCCATTATTGAGGGTATAAAAAGGGTATACTGAATAGGTTAAACCTTTAGATTTGGTTTCATTCTAATATTATTTTTAAATTAGATTGGAATCCCAAATGATTATGACCACAAGATCTAGTATTTCCCCTTAGAAGATAAGTCATTAGCTAAAATATACCATACACACTTATGTATTCATGTCTACAACAAGCATTACAAGTCCAAAATGGAAATATGGTTTGAGAACATGGTCACAAACTTAGGGAATGAATGGCATATCCAAGTCATTTTACAAGTGCATGCCTAATATGGGTGGAGTTTGTTATCATGTAGAATTATAACCTTGTCATAATATAACTAGAATATGGGGACATAAAGTGGCTCAAGGCAACCTTTTAATGTAGTGATAGGTAATTTATATACTCTATTGAAATAATATCAAGTGTACCTCATATTTTTATAGATATCACATGAATATACAATGATTAGTACATCCTAAGGATAATTATAGTTTATAAATTCAAGGTTGTGCAAAAAGATAAGGGGGAATCTAATGACAACACCATTAATCCTCAGTAGAAGGTAAAAATAAATAATAACTTATATAAGTTTTAATATCTACTAAAAGCAAGAAGTAAGGAGGTGATTTTGGTAATCAATCTAAAAACCTCCAAAAATTCAAATAAGAGAAAGCCAAAGGTGATGGAGGATATATTTGAATAACCTAAGTTTATCAGTGTGATGAAGATAACATTCTCCTATCAAGGTAATAAACATAAAAAACTACTCCTTTACCACCAATTATGACCCTAATATAAAGATGCACAAGAAATTATAGTAGATGAAGGAACAAGGAATACTGTAAATGCACAAGAGTATCCACATGGAAAGGTGAAAGATAGTGCATAAAGGGAAATCTAGGAAAAGATCCTAAGCACCTAGGAAATTTATGTCCCTAGAGACTAGAGTTGATACTATGATAAAACACAGGTAAAAATGGAAGTAGTTATAGGTGGATAAAGCAAGACTAATGAAGAAAGAGTAAATATTTGTGCATCAAATATGCCTATGGAAAAATAATAAAGTAGGGGGGAATGCACACATGATGGTAATAGGGATGAATAATATTCATCCAGCATCCATAATGAATCAAAGAAAGAGGGGGAAGGTGAGCTAAACATGACCAAACAATAGGGTGAAGAGATCGGTAGTTTAAGTTTTGAGGTGATTGAAATAAAAACATCAAAAGAGGTAAAGATGAATAAATTAAAAGTCAATATCATTTTTGAAGAGGCCAAACATTCCTTAGAATGGAATAAGCCACCAAAATTAGAGGACACTAATAGTATGAGTGTCAGGGAAAGAACTTAGTAAGAGATCATAGATGTATAACTATACATGTGGGATTATATGAACCTAAAGGGTGAAACATTACATGTGAAAGTAGACATGTTTTTCATTTGATGCATACATGGATGATCTATAATTTGATGTACCTATTAGTTTCACTGAGGACAAATAACCCAACACATCCTTGTATTAATGTTAATTCATCCATGTTGGCCTAGTTAAGTTCACCTAAGTCAAGGCTAGGATTACTCTAATCAAATTAGAAATAAAGGTAAGCCATCAAAATAGTATGAATTATGCCACTATCATTAGCTAAGTGGTGAATTTTTAAAAAATAGATCAATGATGTACTTAGGTAGAAAATAAGTTGGTGACCATATAACTAAAAATGTTAAATTTGTATTGGAAAACTATGAAATAAGAACCCATCCTCTTGGATGGGTTAGAATTTTAATGGATCACCAATAAATAATGTGAGTATATTGATAGACCACTTTCTATGAAGAGAAAATGGCACAAGGTGTGGAAACCAAAAATTGTGATAATGAGCCTAGATGAAGTTTACAGGGTAAATTGATGGGTGTAAATAATTCCTAAATAATATTAATGAGAAGGTCATCATAACTAAGTGAATTTTATTAAAATTTTCCTTATAGAGTTTAGTGATTATGATGGGATTATACAAGGAACAACATAAATAAGATGCCCTAGCTACATAGGTATATTTAAATAAAGATAAGGATGATAGGACCCAAATTTTCTAAGAAATATAAGACATTAGAAATAAAATTGACACCAATTGGAAAAATCTTGAAGAAAGCTTTAAAGGTCCATAACATTATATGGTTGATGAGGAGAGTGTACTAGAATAAGCCCACAAGGAAATGATTGTGAATGTCAATGTTATAAATAGAGATGTTGAAGTTACCATGGAGTAGACTCCTAAGTTTATGGGTTTAACTATGTGCATATTCAACATCACCAAAGAATCTAAGGATGGGCTTGTACGTTGGACTAATTTTGAGGCATGGTTGAGAAAGGAGGCACTTAAATTCCTTATCAATGTTTAGACTATTGGTGGGTTCTCTGATGGTGGAAAAATTCATTAGTGTGGGTTGATGTTGACCCCTTATTTTTTTAGGTCTTCCCATATGTGACTGAGTCCAACTTGATGCTAATGACTCAATTTCATAGAGTATAATTTACACCGATGAAAAATGTCCATGCTTATGCATCCAATAATGTGGCTAAGAAGAAAACATAAGTGACCATGTTTCAACATCATATCTACCCAAGTTAGCATAATTAGTGGGAATAAAATTGTAGAATTAATAACATGTAGTTATTCTCTAACATGTAATTGAGATATGATAGTGAGGACGTGTTGACTTAGCTTGGTATGCCCAATAACACATTAATTCCTAGTTGGTGATAGTCACATTAATTGATGAATGGTATCATTTTAACTACCTAATGACCTATAGATCCTTTTGAAGGATATAAAAGGTAGGTAAATAACTTGTTTAAAGAGATTATGTTTGACATGGGTAAAATGTTTCTAGATTGTTGATAATAGCTATAGGCCCAAATGCTATCTAAATAGTGAGGTATTGTAAAATTATCTTTGACATTATTTGTGCCATGATACACCTTATAACTATGAATTTACAACTAATAGAAAGGGTTAATACAATTGTTATTATTGTATTTTTTATTTATTAACCATGAAATATTGTTAATATATCTAACTAATGTTGTTATCAATGGCTTTCTTATTATATTTTAAGATTTATTTATTTTGATAGGATTTTATCTACAATAATTCATCATATTTTCATTCGTTACCATGTTTCTATAGAATAGTACAAAATATTACAAATTATTCCCATGCACACAAATATATGAGTGAGACAATGTCTAGCTTCACCATTTAAAACTAACTCAAACCCATTTTGGTATCTCTCTTTGTGCCTTAAGTGAGCATGTAGGGATAGATTATGTGATATGTAAAATGATTATAAAATATTTGGTAATGTGCATATGGAATAGGACTAGTGTGTGCATGACTAAATTCCACCAAATAATAATTCAAACAAGTACCTCGATAAGAGAGATATGTGGGGTAGGGAGCATGGAGGAAAAAGGATATGTGTTGTGCTTAGAAACATAGGAAAATGGAACAAGGCATATGTCACCCCTAAATGGTATCATGTATAGTGACTTCACTAGTAATTAATATATTAGTAGTGAACTTATTTATTAGATGTTATTCACTCACAATAAATTCAAACATTAGAAAGTGACAATAGTGGCTACCTACTATATGCCTTTCACCATTAGATAAACTCAAATTCCAATGAGAATTATAAATTAAACTTTGAAAATCATTTTCAACATTGTCACTTTTAATATATTTGAGACCCACAAAGTGTAGAGTTAAAAAAAGAACTAATACAATAAAACTCATTCTAAGTTTAAATAAACTAAAGTATTTTTAGAGAAATAGTTACATATAAATAAGATTGTGTGACATTTACAAGTATAATTTGAGCATAATGAGTGTGGAAAGGGAAAAATGAATCAAGGTTGTAGGTTGTCAAAAGTGAAATCCACCATAAAAAAAACCATGAATCTTAGGGCCAAGCCATAAAATAAGGATTACAATAGGTTTAATTTTTATAGCACAAAAATATTAGGGTATTTATTACCATCAATCACCCAAGGGTTTTCCAAAGTGTGTTAGAACCACAATGCTAAAGAAGAGAATATCCAAGGGGGAATTTGGGATAAAAGCATTAAGTATTCAATAATGTTTAATGTAGCACTTCCACCTAGTGTTGACTCAACACCAATAAAAGAGGTAAATTGTAGAAGAACTATAAGGAAATGTTGAAGAAATGCCATTAGAAATTTTAAAAATGTGATATCCAAAGACTTGCTTGCATTATAAATATTATAATCCAAGGTCACATAATGTAAAATTAAACATTATAACCATGAGTTAGGAAATAATGAAATTGACTTGAAAAATGATTACTTAATATAAAGTAGGAAGATGGATATACATGGCACCATTATATTTGATGCAATCATGAAGGTGGTGCTAGAGAAAATTGAGGTAGTATAATTGTATAATCTACCTTATTTTAGAAAACTAGTAAACTTGGGATGATTCATATTGTCATGCATCTATAAGGATAAATTTTAATTCATGGGGAATACAATTAAACTCTCCCTAAGAAATATTAGTAATCAATAGGATTTTCATCTTCCTACAAAGATATCAAATTTGCCTTGGCCAACATTATAAAAGTAAAGAGAGTAGGACATTTAATGAAATATAAAAAGGATAAATTTACGTTCTTGGTCTATGATATTAAGGACCATGCCACTCAAGTATATAAACACATTATTAACAAAAAAATAGTAGGAGATAAAACATGGGATAACATCAAAAATTTGTTCATTTAAATTATGAATATAATGGGTGTAGATGGGGTAAAATACAATATTTTGAAATTTATTCATGATTCAATCCTTGAGAGCACAAATAAATCACATCAAATTGGTAAAAGATTCATATGGGGTGTGATGTTTATTTTTATATTAATGCATGAAATTAAGGTCCTTAATGTCTATAGAAAGGATACATGGTTCTACCCATTAGGATACAATTTTTACACTAAAAGGTACTACAAATTATTTATGTCTTGGATTTGACAGTAATAATTATAGGGTTAAAATGGAAAAATGGTATTATAATATGGTTTCTACATTTAGGGATAAATGGTGCATCTGAAGGGTGTTTTAAAATTAGGGTAAATTCAAATTTAATATTCATGTGACACCATTCACTTGAAAACATTTACCTCTCAAATGACAACATGCCATATGGGCTCTATACACACTATTTTACAAAACTAGTTGATAAGGTACCAATTCCACTAAAGATATAAGTGGGCACTGCTAAAATTGATGGAGCTATATTACTATTGAGAAAAATGTATCTCAACCAAGGGAATACAACACTAAAGGATGACAATGAGTCTAATGATGACTCAATGAGCCCCAAGTAATGGAATCAATAACAAATTATATATGTAAACTATGTTATGAGATAAAGTCCAAGAAAAAAAATAGGATGTGCAAGAGTAAGTATAATAGGTTGTTTAGGTTGGAATGATTTTGGGAGATAATTAATATAAATAACATTAAAATGCTTACTCTAGTTAGTAATAGGTGAAGGCATCATCAAGTGGAATTTATAAAATTCCAAAGAATAGAAGAGCATGGAATTAAAACCAATAGAGAATGAATACTCTAAGCACATAAACTTAAACATGGAAGAAAATAACCACTTGTGAAGAATAATTTTCACATCCACCTACAAAAATATTTTCCTGAGAAGTCACCATTTTCACCCCAACACTCTTAAAAAACCAATATACCCACACCACTTTCATCTCCATCTAAACAAATTTCACCTCCATTATCACCTCAAAAAGGGGTTGCACCAACTTCTCCACCCGTACCAAAGAAGAGTCTCACACCTTCATCAAATTAGTGTACCCCTAAGACAATAGGAAATCAATAACCTGAATGCAATCCCATATAATATGTTTCACATAAATATTCCAAGTTGGAAGATCCAATGGACAATACCATGAGAGCACACACTTTTGATGAAGTTCTAAATGTGATGGTTAATGCTGCCTTGGAAGTAAAAGCTGAAATGGAAATAATCCTATAATAGCAAGGGAAAAAATATGAGTAAAGAGGATAAAGATAAATAATATCCCATCACAAAGGATGATAAAATAGAAGAGGATATGGAAAAGGTAAAATTACAAATAGATATAGAGTATGAGGTCCTCAAGATTGAGACAATATATAAAAAAATACTTGATGGAGGTGAAAATAAATGTAAAGATTAAAAAATTACACCCTCCACCTCTCACTCATTAAAATATGAACCTCCAGTTGAAGAAAGATTATATGATGAGGGCATGATAATTATAGATACTTAAATCTATGTTTATATTTTAAACTATTCTTTTACTTCAAAAATATATTTCGAGGATATACCCTTTAGTTTGACTTTCCTTGTATCGAAAAGATTTGCACTCACTACCTCACATAATATAATTACTTATTTATTATTCCAAAATTGATTACTTTAATTATGTAGATCACCTATAACCCTAGAATTCCTAAAATCTAATGTATATCCTTCACTATCAATTATAAAACCTTATCAACTTCCTACATCCTAGACAATTGCATTTTGGGAAGGATATTAGCATCAACACTATTATCACTATTCTAACGTATGTGTCCTTACCCTAAACACATTAAAATTTTCAAATATTTTGATGTGTACAAGTTGACATAAGAATTCCATTAACCTTTATATGAGGACAATTTCAAAATATCTAATATAAATAAAAGTCAAAGCTTACTCATTATTCAGCTAGAAAATATTAGACAATCACCTTAAAAGCATAGACATACTACTAAATTTCAAATCACACAACTAAGTTATTACACCATATTAATTTTTATTTACATATCAATAATAGGAATGGTCATAATATAGTTTTAATCACTTAAAGAACATCCCATGAGCCATATTTTTTAATAAGCTATATCATTACATGAACATGCATATAGAATTCTACACTATTATTCACACACATACAAACACATCAAGGAGAAATACATGAGTTTTAGGTCCTCCTTGTATTATTATATATATATAGGTAGTGTTCATTTATAGAGGGATCTTTGAGGTCATCTTGAAACTATGATCCCACTAACCCATTTTTTTTCAAGGTAACCTAGCCTAAGGTGGAGAGCTAGGGTTTTATCTATAAACAATGATATAAATCCTATGCATGAAAACCATATACATCATATCAAAGGTGTTATAAAACCTATAAATACCTAATTCATCACATTTATTCACAATAAACATTTTGTATAGAATAGTTATGTCAATATTCAGATAGTAATGTCAACACAATTGTTTAGGTAACTAGAAAGAATATTTTTAGAATACGATAATTAGTTATTAAACATAAAAAAACCTATTTTTTCATATATTCATCTCATATCTATCTTCACATAATTACATAAACTAATTATTGTTTCTTCTTCAAGATTACCTAATCAATATAGTTTTTGGCAATGCACTTTCTATACTTAGTATTCTTCATAATTCAAAATTGAAATTGAATATCATAAATTTAATTATTTAATTATCCTATTTTAATAATAGTTTACTTCACACTTGAATATTATATTCCTCTTAACCCTTAATTTATGAAAATGGTTAAATATCTGGTAAACCTGACCACTGTGTCTTTCCATGTAAATCCTAGTTTGCTATAGGTTTTTAGCTTCTTAATGTATTTACTTTTTTTAATTCATATATGTTCTATTTTTTGCATGCAACCTAGGCATATCCATAGATTAGGTGGTGTTTCTATTTAATATATTGATCTTCCCTTTAGGCCACCTAAAATGTCTCAAGATAATACCATGTCAAATTCTCCTAATAATGAGAGTGCAAATAATGATAATGATCCACACACTAAAAATAAATCCTATATAATATATATCTAATCATGAGGATAATTAAAAACACGAGGATAATGAAACTCCTAAAGATATCCACAAGATATTGCATACTATATTATCAAATTAAAAATCTAAAAGAATTGATGAACAACCATGTGCATATATTTATCATGTTATTAGAGTTATGGTACATCCCCATTTTCTTGTCTCTCTCCCCTTGAGTACAACATTTCATACTATATCTAGTGAGGGCATGGGATATATTTTCAAACCATTATTCCTTAAAATTCAAGACATTTTTACTACATCCTCCATGGGAACCATTAATAATTCAACCTAATTATTGGTTCAATACCTATTTTAACACAAGTGTTTGCATCCCCTTTGGTGTCTTCTAAAAATTCAAAAATTAGTGGTAAAAATGTGAGATATATTATACAAACTATAAATATTTTGGATGTTAAGTTTACCAATGTTAATAAAAATTATATGAAATCACCCAATTCTATTAATTCACAAGATGTATTTCATAACCCTCTTATACCTGAGATATCTTTGTACCATTTACCAATTGGTTTTATTGCACCCAAGTTCACACATTATGATGGCAAGGGTGATCCTCAAAAACATATTTTATCCTTTTATGTGGCATCCCTTGGTCATTATTATAATGATAAACTTTTGACCAAATTATTTCCAATAAGTTTAAAGGACTATGCTTTTATATGGTTCTATGATCTCCATAAACAATTAGTAATATAATTCAAACCCTTAGCCGATCACTTCTTATCAAAATTTTCAATCAACATTACTAAAAATATGTCATATTCACAAATTTACAAGATCGAATAAGGAACCAATGAAATTATTAATGTATATTTATTGAGATATAAGATAAAGTTGGCCAAAATGACAAACCCAATGGCAGATAAAGAACTTTAAGACACATTCAAGAAAAAATTCCTTTCTCCCTTACATGAGTCTATTATTTTTAATAAATTCAAATAATTTGATGACGTATGCCATATTGTTTTAGATATATAAATGAAACTTATTTCATTAACCAAGATTAATTATGTATCTAAAACACTAACTACAACCAATAAAAAGTTTCATATCAAACCAAGTTACAATGTAAAACATGTAGAGGCTAAAATAGACATAACTACCACAATTAATATACTATCATAATAAACTAATAGGATCATCTTATCCAATGCACATAAGATAATTAACATGATTACGTGTGTCTCTAGTTTGTTACTTCTAAATTTGGTAAAGTGTCATCTCATATCTCTCCCTCTTCCTATGGTGGTTGATATAAATCAATCTTTACCAAAAACATATGATGTCAATATCTATCATGACTATCACCAATGTATGGGGAATTATATATTTTATAAAATAAAACACAAGATACAAGACCTTATTGATAGTTATAAACTTACCTTTGAATATCCTCACACATATTTAGGATCACAAACAAAATATATTCAATAATCCATTGCCAGATCAACCTAAGATAAATACCAAAGTGTAAATGGAATATCATGCACATACTCCTCAATCACATTATGGGAACACATTAGATGGTATTATTGGTAAATTTATAAATGATATACCTTATATGGTTCTAAGACCTTCTATTTCATTTTATGATAGTGATATTGTTGATGATGAATTAGACCTTCATTCTTATTTATCAGGGCATATATTGATCATTAGCCTATATATAGTGTTATGATTGATAACGGTGCTAGTGATAATGTATGTAACATAAAATTACTCACAAATTTTGGATACACACATGATGATTTATTTCCTTCAACTATAATAATAAAATCTTTTAATGGGAAGCTACAACAAGTTTTTGGTGAGATTAATTTACCTCTTTAGGTTTGTACAACGCATGTGACCACTAAATTTTCAATCATACCACAAAAGAGAGTATATTATATGTTATTATAAAATATTTAGATAAATAATATTAATGTATTACCTTCCATAGTGCATGTTTATCTTAAGTATATTCATGTCAATAGGGTAATTATAGTTTTTAGGATTCCATATGATCATCCTTTACAACAGGGAAAGTTTGTTCCATGATAGTTGAGTGTACAACATACTAAGGTTAATTATTCAAAAAATGGTAATAAAAAATCAGTAAACTTTCATATGTTACCCATAATTGAGAGGCCTTTTCATCAAAGATCTACATTGGACTCTTTGATATCCTCCTTCACAACTCCATGACCTAGTCATTTACCTACATTAGAACACCATGTTTCAAACTAGGTAACAAGACCCACTATTAAATTGAGTAAATTATAGAGAACAAAATAGTGGGTTTCATGAACCCCTATTAATACTTCATGAACATAGTGTCCTATGAGAAATATATATATAAAATCATAGATTCTACACATTCAAATTTGGCACATATACATCATCCTTGGTAGTATGACCAATTTATTATACCACATTAATAGTATAGATCACCCTATGAGAATAACTTAAATTGTATCATAAATTACTACTCTCAAATTAAAAATAATTTAATAAAATTAAAATTTGAAAATTCAATAAAATTATAAAACATACAAATAATCCAAAAATACCAAAAATATTTAGCATTTCACATTTTTACTAGCTTTTAAATATGTTGTTTAATTTATGTTAATATATAACATATCATTTACATGCATACACATTTTTCATGGGTAATTTAGTGTGATATAATCATACATTATACCCATGATACTAAAGCATGCATATGTTGGATCTTTCCTCTTCTAGTGTGATACACTACATTGGGGGCATATTTCTTCTAAATGATCACGATTGACACATGTTCTATTTTTTTATGATCATTTTCAATTATATTATTGAGATTATATATCTTGTGCATACCTATAATCATGTTTTTATCTTACACATTATATTTGATATATATTATACATGATATTTTGCTGACACATATATGTAGGGACTAATATGACATGTTTATGCTAGTTGCTTATATCTCATTACTTCATCTATTTACATTAGCTTACTTGAGTGTACTTCTTGTTTGCTTATTTATCATTCTTATGGATCATTTGAATATGTTTTTGTGATTTTTGGACACAGTGCCTTGAGTTTTAGTTATTTATTTAGTGTGTGGACATTTTTACATGTCTTCCACTTGAGTGTGTGGCATTTGAACATGCCCCTTATTTTTGGTCTCATTATACCCCTCCTTGTGTGACATTTGAGTACTCTGGCATGTGTGATTTATTATTTTATGAGTTTTTATATTCTATAAATTTTAATGATTAATTTCATATATCTTAGGTATTGTTATATATGTATACTACAAGCTTCATTGATATATATAATTTTACATGAGACTACTATATCATTATTTTACTACATGATTCACACAGATACATCATAGTTGCCTTATCATTTTGAGATAAGGTGATTATCACTTTTTAAATACCCTCACCACAAAATGGGGGATATATAGATGGGGGAATGTCATAAAATACATGATTCCACATATATACATTTGACAAAATGGGCAAAGTTTGATTCAATTTACATGATTTAGATATACATTTTGGCATAAAAATCTATGCATTGGTCATAGATTTGGGAGAAATATTTTAGATATGTGATACATATTATAAACATGTTACATAATAAAGGTTACATTTTTATAGATACTTCAAATTGAGACATATTTGAGGTACACATGCACCAAATTACAAATACACTTTCATATTATACACACATTTATGCACCAACCTTACTAAGATGAACCATTTGAGATTTTATTTGCTACATAAGTTGGATCTTTTTTATTAGTGTGATCAATATTTTATTCCCTTGATGGATTTAACACTACTTATATTATTATAGGTTTATATGGTTATATCATTTAACTTAGGTGAAATTGGCTAGATTGGATAAATTGGCTATATTGGTTATATGAGATATTGATACACTTGAGTTGTGTGATTGATATTCTATGATCTTAATGGAATTGAGTTGTGTGATTGAGATTCCATGATCTCAATGGAATTGTTAAAATTCATCCTTATATTATATTGGTAGTATGATCACCCTCCAATTTATTTCTTCACATCTCCACGGTTCAGTTTTGAACCTCTCTTTAATGCTTCATCTAGGAAGCATCTCTACCACATAAACTACCAAGGGGAAACGTGGTTGCATTGACACAAATATGTACTCCTTCCTTGATCTATTTCTTTCAAATATTTTAAAATTATTCATATTTAGATTATTTACACTAATTACACATGTAACATATTATTGGTTTTAGGTAATTTACATACAACAAATTCAAGTGGGCTCAAACAAACATAATGTGTGTTATACACACAACAATATGCTTTCCTTTAATCAAGTAATTTCATCCTTATGAAT
Source organism: Torreya grandis (assembly GCA_037957365.1). Taxonomy (NCBI): domain Eukaryota; kingdom Viridiplantae; phylum Streptophyta; class Pinopsida; order Cupressales; family Taxaceae; genus Torreya; species Torreya grandis. Next base: position 1,838,613 of record JARHVA010002465.1, on the reverse strand, counting down.
TACTATATTAGAAGGGGGATAATATATGCTCAAATATAGATCTATATGTTAAAATAGTCTTGCACACTTGATAAATATATCACAAGGCTCTACCCTTCAATTTGACCTTCCTTATAGCTAAAAGGTTCATACTCACCACCTCAGTGGGTCTAATTACTTATTTCTTAGTCTAATCCTAATTAATCTAATTATCTAGATCACGTGTAACCATAAAATTCCTAAAATATGATATATATCCTTCATTGTTAGTTATAAAACCTCAATAAATTTCTTACATCATGGATAATTATGTTTAGGGTAAGACAATAGCTTTAAAACTATTTTTGATGCTCTAACACAAGTGGCCTTACCCTACAAACACTTAAATTTTCCAATATTTTAAAGTGTATGGGTCGGATTAATAATGTCATTAACCCTTTCATGAGGATAATTTAAAAAGAGATAATATACATATAAGTCAAAGCCTACTCATTATTCATCTAGAAAATATCAGACAATCACCTCTTAATATTAGGCACACTACTAAATTTCAAAGCACAAAAATAAGTTATTATACCTTATTCACTCCTATTTTCACACCAATTATAGAATTAATCATACTATAGGTTTGAATAACTTATAGTGTAACCCATGATCCATATTTGTAAAGTTACAAACTATATCATTACATGTAATCTCATATAACATCCTATACTATTATTCACATACATACCAACACATAGGCAAGAACTATATTAATCTAAGGCCCTCATTGGAGTATTGACTATGTAATTCAATGCTCATTAGCAAAGCGGTCTTTGAGGTCTAATCAAAACCATGAGCCCACTAACCCATTTTTTTATCAAGGTAACCTAACCTAATGTGTAGATTTAAGGTTTGAGATACAAATAATTATATAGATCCTATGTGAGGGATCCAGATAAATAAAACAAAAGGTTATAAAAAACCTAGATAGACCCAATAGATCACATCTTGATAAATTAAAATTTTAATTAGTAATTTGTGTCAATATTCAAATATTAGTGTTGATCAAGTGTCCACAAGTTGTCATAAGTGTCCAGGAAACTAGAAAGAATATTTTTAGAATATAATTATTGGTTCTTAAACACCAAACAACCTATTTGCACACATATACACCTCTTATATATATACACATCATCACATAATCTAAGTATTATTTCTTATTCGTGATTACATAATCAAAATATTATTTGGCATTATGCTTTCTATATTTAGTATTTTTCATAATTCAACACTTAAATTGAATATCATAAACTAAATTATTTAATTGGCCTACTTTTAGGAATAACTTAATTTTTCTTTAATATTTTATTCCTTTTAAACATTAATTTCCAAAAAGGGTTAAACATTAATTAGGGAGAGGGTTCAAAGAAAAGTGGAGAAAAAAGATCTCTACTTATGGAATAATATGAGTGTGGAAATGTCTACCACATAAACACTAAGGTAGATTTCATTCATGTTTTATACACATTTATATGAACCAATGTTTTAATCCCCCTTTTTATCCATTCAAGAATAAGATATAGACTATATTGAAGATGAGTGCAAGATAATGCAAAATTGATCCAACTAAGCTCAATGTATTCAAATCTATGAGTGCACTAGTAAAATAAGTAATTAATGTAACTCTCTAGAGTTTTATGAATACTACCACAATAAAAATTAATAAGAAACACTTTTTAGATTAAAATAATAAATACACATATGCAAAACATAAAGTTTAATAATGGAAATTAATAATTTAAGGATCTATCAATGGATCATAAAATATGAACCAAGCCTAAATAATGGGGCCAATTCATATGGGGTAAAATATATTGATAAATTGATTCTCATGGTGGAATATATATATAAGAATGGAAAGGGTGTAGCACAGAGAGAGAAAATCAAGAAGGAAAATGCATAGTTTGAGTTTTCAAAATAGCTACAAGGTTGTGAAAATTTACCAAGTTAACTCACTATCATGGTGACAAGGGATAATAAGGTCTCCCTAAATTTTGCATGTCAATTGTTAATGATCAATTCAAATTTACTCATAAAATAAAAATATCAAGAGGAACTATTGGTGTAGAAATTCTAAAATAAAGAGAAACCTTAACTAACCCAACTCTTCCAAGAAATAAAAGAATTAGGAAAATAAAAAGGTGGAAAGTGGAAATAACTAGAGGATAATTTTAAGGTTATACAATTCAAAAAAACTGATAAGGAGAGTTACTTAAAAAAATAATAAAAGGTTCCAAAATGGAAATAGAATAAATAAAATTGAAGGACACATAACTTCAAAATCAGCCTTCTACAGTCAAGGGTTTAACCATTAAAGTAGCCACCATAGAAGAATCAATTCAAGCAACACTAACAAGATGGAGTATTTTTGAGGAATAAATAAAAAATAATGGGCCTAAAATTTTGGTTATTAGAATAAATTAGAGGATTACCAAGGGAAAAAACCAAATTAGTGTAGAGTTATGTTGACCACCAATTTTAACAAGTAAAGGCACATTCCAATTTTATGAAGGCAACATGCACATAGGCCTCACACATATTTTAGGAAGAAAGTGTCGATACATCAGGTCCTTAAGATAAAAATATACTATTTTATATCCATGACAACATGAATATATGAAATCAACACTTAAGAATGGGTTACACATATGTACCAAAATATCCAATATATTTTAACCAAGGATTGACCAAGTCATGAGTTATGACTTGTGCAACATACTCATGTGTGGAAAATAGTGAACACTAGGAAAAGGAAGGAGTTTTCATAGACCATAGACCACATAAGGATAATTTTAAAGCTAATCTGGTAGAGAGATTCCATAATATTGGTTATTAATAGAATAACCTTGATCAGATCTAGTGCATCATGGTATAGATATAAGAAATAGTTTGTTTCAAGACATTGAATATAAAATTAGTTGGGGTTAAAAATTATATAAATATGTTTCACTAATTTATAAGAGAAAATTAATAAATTTTAATATAAGGGGTGGTGATTTAGTATTATAAAATCCCACCTTACTTCATTAGTATAGGTAGAAAGAATAGATTTAACACTATTATGTTGTTAGAATAGTATTTCAATGATAATTAAATGATTGTCTATCTAATAAATTATACTAGTGGTAATAATAATTGAATATAAGTAAAAATTTATTGGTAACTAATAATAAAATAATGAATAATTAAATCTTGTTAAAATAACAAATTCATGAAATGGTTCAACTATTAGTTAGAGTCTATTATCAGTATCTATTTAACTTGTAATAATTTAATGTGGCTATGTGAGACTTTTTAAATTATATAGTTATGTTTTTTCCAAACAACTATCCCAATTAAAACCTCGTTTACTTAACCTATGCCTTGGGTGAGTGCATAGACTCTATGTGATATGATAACATAGCTAGAGTTAGTGTTGGGTATGCACTACTAGAGAAACATTCTATTGAGATTGAAGGTAAAAATATCCCCACACAAAAAAATAAAAAATCATGGTCCTATATTTTACCTCAATTATTATTAGGACCCTAGTCTAGAGGAAAATTTGAAAACAACACTCAATTCACTTCAATGAGTAATTTATGTATAGAATCCCTAATCATATATGAATTTTTGTGATAGTATGAATGAGTGGCACAATGAAATAGAATACTTCAAATATTCTCTAAATGATTTTATTCTAATCTAAAATTTCAAAATATAATTCTTTAATAAATTCTTATCTTTTTTATTTAGATTTACTTATTAGTCATTTATAGCATACCATATATGCACTAATGCACTTGTATATTTAAAAAAATCTCAAATTCAAAATAGGACCAAATTTTTACATGAACAAAAACCAAAAAACTAAGAAAAGATGAAAAATTAGGAACATAATGCATACAAGACACAAAATAAGGGTAACAAAGGCCCACCCAAGAACCATACACAATACCTTTCTAGTTTCCTAGAACCATATATTGTATGGTTTAAAGAGATATGCCCAAAATACAATAAAAAGACAATGAGAAAAGATAAAGAGGAGAGAGAAGGTAAAAAATGGCACAACAAGGCTAAAATAGGAGTGAAAAAAACATGCCAATAAGAGTATTATATGAAAAAATAATAAAAAATACATAAACACCCTAAAACAATGCAATTCAAAAACTATAAACTACCTCCAAACCAAATTAAAGTGTGTACATAATGCCCCAATTTAATGTATGTGTATGCACATATATCAAAGTAAAAAAAAGAATACATAAAAAGTGATTTGGATAATATTCCTTGATCATAAAAATATATAATAATTATTAAGGTCAATATAATAATGATAGTGAACTAAAAGTTAAAAATAAATAGATATCCCCTGATTTCCACCATGGAGGGTTAGGAAGATCCAAGAACAAATATTTATGCTCATTTGTCTTGCGATATAATGAAATTTACCCTTATAAATATGTGAATAAATTGTGTGTATGGATAAGTTTATAAATAATCAATAAACTACTAAAAAAATAAAATAAGGATTAAAATAAATACAACTCATTTTGATAATAATTCAAATTAAATCTTCAACACCTCAAAGTCTGGCATGGGCATATTTTGAGTCATAAGAGAAAAAATATATGCATAGATAAATTTTTTATGATATATCATACTAAAATGAAATAATATAAATTATAAATTATGCACTTGGTGTGGTTATAGCATGTGACAATTTTCCTTCAAAAATCCATGTCTTGAAACCTATGTTAAATCCTACATGCATTACAAGTACACATTTTAGCAATAATAATTTTATGCTAAGTAAATACAATTTAAATAAAAGAGAGTAGGAATATAAAATGTCTTGGAAGTATCCTATGGTGATAAAAATATCATGTGTTATGTACATATATAAACATCAATCTTCCATTCTCCTCACATGGAAGATAAAATAATATTGAAGTGTCCCAAGACATTATATAAAAACTAAAATGGATAATCTTTGAACCTATTTGGAGATTAGGAATGAAACTATGAATCACATATCTCAAAATAATTACTTACATGAATCATGTGTAATATATGAAGTAAAATAGTTAATGTCTAACATAGTAATATATCATTATGAATGAAGATAACTTGTGGGTATATATAGGCAAAGATCAATATATGGATTGTAGGGAATATGATAGTTTCTTAACTATGGCCATGCCACTACAGGGTTATGAGTTGTATAATAACATAGTAAATAAAAGGATTTTTTTGTGGAAAAGTTGTATGTGGAATATTGGAATGGGAAATAAATGTTTATTTTGGGTTGATTCCTTGCAAACAAAATTCTCATTAAGTTTCATTGAAACTTGGGATATATTAAGAAAGACATGGGTGAAAAGGTTTTGAACTAATTTGCGGATAATTGTTATAGTAAATCTTAGAAAACCATCTCGCTTGACTCCACTAATCCAAAAGATCTTTCCATGTTAAGATTAATTAATTAATACCTTAAAGGATTTAATATGTACCAATTTACTATAGTTGATGTTATTATTTGGTCACCTTTACCTAATGGAATTTACAACATTAAAACAAATTACTTCCTTGAGTTGAATTCTAGCCCAGATGGTTTCCTTTGGGACCTCATTTAGGATATAGATGTCATACCTAAAATTAACATTTTTTTAATTATTTTTCATCATAAAAAAATATCCTCATTCAAGATAACTTAATTTAAATAGTGATAATGATTCATAATAGGTATATCCTTTATGAAAGAGAAATTAAATCAATCCCTCATTGTTACTGTAGGGTTTTTATTTTTTAATTTTTTCTTCTTGTGGATTATTTCTTACACATGCCACATGGGTTATTACACATCACTTATAGTTTCCCTATGGTTATGGGATATGCTTTCTTAGGTGTACATTGTCATAAGAGTTACATGTTTGGCTCATTATTAGCTAGATAGAGTTACTCTTGACCAGATATACTACGTATGGGAGTTACACTTTATTCTTAGCACATTTTACCTACTTTCATGGGGAAGTTACAAATTTCACTCCCTATTTGTGAATTTGAGATATTGAGATATTCATGGAGTGTTGGACATTGACTTGACTCATTTTTATGTATTCTACTTTTATGTGTGCAACTTTTGGCTCTCACCTACTACCTAGGATTTCATGTGTTAATGGATTGTTATAGATCTTGGATAACTCCAATATGGTATAAGAGCTCTACTAATAGCATTTTCTACCATTTGAAATCCTTGGTGAGATTCTTGCATGATCACATTGTTGTTTTTCATTTTTTATTGGTTATTTTCTAGAGTTTTTGGTGAAGTTTCATGAAAGATCATGCAAAATTAAATTATAAAATGTGTAAAAAATGAAAATAGAAGGTATTTTTTATGGTTTTTTTGAGTTATGAAGTGGGTCTCACTTTGATTTTAAGGATCTTGTTTGGATTTTGGGAATCAGAGGGTTTCTGGTTTGCTTAGTTTGGATAACTCTAGGTGGGAAAACCAAGGTTTTTTATTTTTTGGGTTGTTAATATTGAAAATTTATGTCAAGCTCCTCACCTCCAACTTGGATTTGTAACTCAGCCAGGCCTCCAACATTTGTTTTACCTAAGCCTATAGACCTCTACTCTAGTTAGTTTTTTTCCATCCAATGCCCTTGCTCCAAGCTAGTTTTTCACCATCTATAACCTTTCAACCTAGGTATATGTAGTAGTAAAAAGTGTATTTTTCTACATTGAGATAGGAATAAGTTTGATTAGTATCAAAATTTCTAAATGGAGCATACTGAGTGAGTTAAGAGGCAATATTGAAAATAAAGTGGCATTGCTATGTAGTCTCAAACTACCTTCTTATGGTCTTATCTTCACCTCAGGTCAATGCCATACCTTCCTTCACCATTTTTTAAGTTCATAATTGTTGGTCAAGGGATCAAATCAACATTTTAGACTTTCATTTCTCTCTTTTCCTCACTAATTCACTTCCCCTCCAATGCTTCTCCCTTACATAGGTCAGTGTTTTATCACTTCATAAGTGGATCATATGCATTGAATCCTAGTTTTATTTAAACCATATGTATTTCTTTGTTGGTAATTCAAACTAAAATCCACCTTTATATTTTGTGGTTTAACATTAAAAAAAGGTTTTTTATGATAATGTGTTGTAATCCCTTTTGACTAGAACAAATATTTTTGGGGGGCACTTAATGACTTAAAGGATTTTTCTTATTATTATTATTTTTTATAAAACAATAAATTGTGGGGGGGGGGGTTCTTTTTTATTGTTTTTATATAAAATAATATATTGTATGGATGGATATTTTTTTATAAAATAATATCACTGGTGCTTTTTTAATTGTTTTTTATTAAAAATAATATTTTGTATTTGGGAGACATATAGAGATTATTCAATTGGTCATATCACTATCTTGTCTTTATTATATTGCCAAAGATGGAGGTGTTGACCCTATTTTCAACACCCCTCATTTTATTTTTATTTTAAAAACCATGTGTTTTAAACTAATTCTATCATATTTATGACTTGTATCATAACATCTAAAACTACTAATGGGGGTCTTAGTTCATTGCATCATTTGAATATGCATTATTATGATGAATGTTTATTATGAATTTTACATTTAGTGAAATTTTTAATATTATTTATAAGTGGTTTCAAAAGCATTCAATGGATTTAATGAAAACATTAAGCATGTACAAGAATTGGTAGGGAAATAATTGTTTGGTCTTGTGAAAAAATGCTAATGGTCAAATTTATAAATAGTATGGTTTGATGCACAAATTCATTGATAAAATGATATTATTAATCATGAGGGTTATATATGAATGATATATGTTGGCATTATATTGATAATTTTTTAAATTTGTAATATATATTTTGATCATGCACATAACCTTTACAATGTTTCAATTTGAATTATAACTAAACCTAGTGGTATTATAACCTAAGATTTAATGGTTGATGTTAATATATTAACAATATAACCTATGAGAAATTTGTGTTAAGAACATTATATATTAAAGGGTCAAATACCCATGGATTCAAACTTAAGGATAAAGGTCAAATGCTATTTGATATAAGTGGCAATATTAATAAGACTTAGGTTGGAAAAATGCAACTCAATTTTGAGCTAGGATACTAATGTTGACTATTGGGTTTGAAGCATTAGTTTGACATTATTTTGGATGGACATTTATGTGGATTTGATGTTTTATATATATCGAGGACAAGTTGGGATTTATTTTGAGCCCATAGAATTTATGGCATTAAAACCTGAGGTACATGCATCATTAAAATTAATTTAGTAATGGATTTGGTAGTAATATTAGTCATGTTTAAATTTTCAAAAGTTTTCAAAAGAATTATATAGGGTTGGTGACATGTAATTGAGATCTTAGTAACCAATATGTTTGAAACACATAGTAATGGAAGTTAGTTTTACCAATACAAAAGTCATTTTTCATTTGTTTGATTAACATTCATGGTAAGTTTTAGGTGGAAGCAATATTCTGGAAGCGAAAAGAACATTTGGAAAATTTTGGAAACTTGAAAAACAAGTAAGATTTTGAGACTTATCATCTTCAGTATTTGTCTTTGTATGTTTTACATTATATGGAAGAATATTATACAATCATGTAAAAGGTAGTTTTGTGATGTTCAAGCATGTTGTTGGTTATAATTTCATTTGGAAATCATGTAGATATTGATTGCATATTATTATTTGTCTGAAAATAATTAAGATGCATGCATTAGTGTTTTTGATTTTATGAGATTGTTGAGCATATATGAATCTCATTTATGGGTTATCTAAAGCCTGAGAAAGACATGGGTTTTGTTTGATGGATTGTAAACTTGGAATAATGGTTTAAGATTGCAAGCTTATTTTTGTTTCTAAATAATATTTGGTTTTTGGTAGGATAATATGATAATTTTTTATGGTTGGTGAATATTGGATAAAAAGAGTTTCATGAATGAGTTTTGTTTCAATTTTTACTTATCTGATGCTTGAAATTTTTTTGGTTTTATTTTTGGCTAATGAATATGAGATAAATATTTAAACAAGTTAATATGAAAGTTATTTTATGATTGATATATTTTTATGACACACAAATAATGCATGCTTGAACTTTGATACAATTTTTGATGGGTTTTTGAAATAAGTGTGTTATTTGTCTATATCAGTTGAAAATGATAATGGTAGTTTGATATGAGATCCATTTGTTGATTATTTTTTTTGGTTAGTTTGGGGTTTCCAATATGAGTTATGAGGTTACTGTCTGGTCTATTTGGGAATATTTATAATAGATAAATATGACATTTGGGTGTTGCATGTTAGTTTATTTTAGAGAAGTATTTGAATTCTCATTTTTGAGTTATGGCATTTTTTGTTTGGTTTGGTTGGAAATTTTAGATGGCAAATTGATATGATTAAATCATGATGTATGAATGAGTTGGGCTTTCAAGTTATAAGTTAGTTTTCATTTGAAAATGGTTTTGATATCATGAGGTGATAAATACATACAAGAGTTTTAGATGATTGATTATATTTTTATATATAAAAGTGTTGATATGAGAAAAAAATTCTTGCTCAAAATATTTTTGGTTTTCGTATAAAGTTAGTGAAATTTTATGGGTTGTAAGAATTATTTATTTGACCTAGTTATATTTTTATAAATGGATTTAAGGAGGTAATTTATTTTTTTTAGTTTGATAATATCATGCATTAGATTAGTTTGGCATTCACATTCATTAGCAAGATAGAAATTTGATTTTTGTATTTTAGCAATTGGAAGTATTGTTAGATATAAGTTTTAAAGGTAAAATTAGTGGTTTGAGCATATTTTTTATATCGATTGGTTTTTTATAAGTGTTAGTTTATTTTGAATAAATCCTTGGTCATTTATCATGATAATGTTGTTTATTTAGATTGTTTTTAGGCAATTTTTTGTTTATTTGAATTCAAGAGAAACCCTGTGGACATTTATCAAAATTATGTTGTTGAGTGAATTTTTCAAAATTCAATCATTCTATCAAAATTTCTGATATATTTTTCTATGGATTTAATATATGGTTGAGAACAGTTTCATTTCAAGCAAATAATTAGGGTTTTGATTTATTTCATCTTTTAGGAAATGTTAGGGTGGACACCTCCTAATTATAATAACTCTAGAGGTAATATATGGATGAATGATCAAACTTGAAATAGAGAAGATTCATCTTCTCATAGTTTTTATTCTAGAGGTCAATATGTTATAGGTAGAAGGCCTAGTAGGAATTTCCCTAGATTCTTTAATATAGTAACTTGAATGTCCATTCATTTTGATGCCTTATATCCCACATTTTGAGATGTTATTGATGATTTACCATTTAATCATGTAAACACTCAAGAAAATAGAAGATTAATAATACCATATTATATAACTCATCCTCATGAATGCATAAATCCAAGTGGTTCAAAATTTAGTTTCTCAACATTTTCCATAGCACCATAAACCATTTTCCATAGTTGATAAATTAAATTATCATGCTTTAGTGCTTCTTAACCATAAAATTCTATCTCTTGAACTTGTGAATCCAATTGAAACTTGTTCAAAATTAAATATTGTATATTTCCCTCATCATTTTCTAGAAAAAGAAAAGTTAGTGCCTCTTAACCATAAAAGACTAGAGATAAGTCCATCCACTTCACCAACTATCAATGGGATGGTAAGTGAAGTTAAATTATAAGTGGATGATGAAGATAATGAAGAGGTTATCAGAATGATAAAGTTTCTTACCATAACCATGAGTTATATAGAATATTTGACTGATAAGGGATATCCATTGATAGAAACACTTCCTAATTCAAATTATGAGTGAAATTTAGAGTGATGTTTAATTATGCCACTTTGACACTTTTTGGATACTACTTATACTTTAATATTATTTAAGACTTTATTTTTTGATAGTGGTTTAACAGTGGTTGAAAAAAATTAAGACAGTATATATGTTTTAATGTGGAATATATGAATTTATGGATAATGCATATGGTTCAATGTTATATATAGTAATTTTCATTTAAATTGCTTATGTTGTTTAAGTATTTTTTTTTGCATAAAATGTTTATTTTAGATGGTGTGATGTCTAAAGGCCCCCACCCATTTAGATTATGTCCCCTTTGGTATATTAATATTTATTTTGATCTTAAGACTTTTTTTACATAAAATAGATGCATAATGATCTCGTTAGGCTTCTAAGCTTTGATATTTCACTGATAAGGTAATATAGGCTTGTTAAATAGAACCTAAAAAGCTCAGACCACTTGGACAATACCACCAAAAAAGGACTAGAAAATTAGATAGTAGGGTGTCCCACTTTTGGTGCTCGTATTCAATCCAAAAATGAACCTCAGTATCCAATTTATGATATTTTCCTAGTTCTGTTCCTTCATTATCAAACCCTATCTCAGTCTAGATCATTCAGAATAAGCTAAGTTAGATTTATCTTATTTATTACTATATTTAGAAAAGGTAAAAATACAAATCTATTTACATAATTTAGTATCTTAATTCTTGCATATTATTTACAAAATTTACTTTGCTCAGACCTATTTATTTAACTGGGAATAAAAAACCATTATTTTGAAAACAATAAAACATTTGGTAAACCCGACTTACTTTAAATTTTGCACAAAAATCCTAGAAACCCTAAGGATAATTATTTATAATTTTTTTCCATAATAAATTTATTTTCCTTGAATTTATAAAATAAAAAATAAAAAATAAATTACAAAAATATCACAAATTTTGTTAAAACCCTAGTTTGTACATACTAGGTCCTTCTTGCATACAAACACATTCCAAACACTAGGAAAAATATATTGCTAATTTTAGAATTATTTTCTGATTTTTCTTAAAATTTTCAAGTAAAATCCTATAAAATGACTCTAAAATTTTAAAAAATTATTTAATTAATTTAAAAAAAAAATCATTCAAAATCCCTAGTTGCATATACTAGCTCCTCCTTTGCTTTTTGAGATATCACCTTACATCCATATTTAAACATAAAAAAATGATGCTCATTTATTTACAAACTTTTCTTACATTTATTAAAAATAATAAGGAAACCTTAATGGGCCCTCTCATGTACATGAATGATGAATTCTATCATATGTTAATTCAAAGATTCATTCTTTGCATTTCATGCTTATTTTTCATTATATGGGATGATGTTAAGCAAATTATTCTTAAACATGTTAATCCATCTCATGTATCTCCTCTCTTAGAACCCCTCCCCCATACCGAGTCATGTTGTGTGGTCTATTTCACTCTTCCCTAGGTGACTACCCATTTTCAAAGAGCCTAATTGACACCTTTTATCCCTCCACCTCCTTGACCCATCAATTATCTTCGCTCTCCTCCCATAGCTACTACTACTCCTACACAAATAGTAGATAATGTAGTTGGATTTATTACTCGATGTGTTACTATGCCTCCTACACCTACCTAGGAGCCCTATCACCCTACTATTTCAACATATCCTAGGCCCAACCCACCTACATAGGTAGATTTACACAAGACATATGACATTTTTGATCAGTTGAGAAACACTCCAGCTAAAATTTCTATGTTAGAACTAATTTAGAAATCTAATGTATTCAAGGAAATTCTTTATCAAGTACTCAATTAGACTTATATGCCTATTTATTCAGAACCTTCTTATTTTGCATTAGTGCTCAACACTTTAAAAACTAGAGAAGATGTAATTTATTTTGATCATGAGGACATGTCTTCTTAGATAGTTATTGATCAAAATTTTCCATTATTCATATAAGTACAAGTCAAAACTAGTACAATCAAGAGAGTTCTTGTTGACGGTGGTTCTAAACTAAATTTATGTCATATCACATTCTTATAGGCCATGGGTGTAGACTTGACATCAATGAAAAAACATATAAGAACATTTAAGGGTTTGATGATATACCATAATAGACATTGGGCAATATTAATTTAGATATCATGGTGGGATAAAAAACCCTCTCTACATAGTTTTAGGTCATGTCAGGTCCTCCCCACTATAATATTTTACTCAAACAACCTTGGATACATACCATGGGGGCCATGCCCTCTACTCTCCATCAATGTATTAATTTTCTCCATGAGGGATACCTATACACATGTTCAGTAGACAACCATCCATTTAGATATTGTCAACTTATAAAGTCATCTTCAACCATTTCACTAGATGGAACACCATATCTCATAGTACAACCACCACCTCATAGCCTTTCTCTTGATTAGATACATACATATGAGGTTGGATAGACTAACACTTCTCGTACTCCTACACTTATAGTCACACCATCAACAATAGCTATTTCACTAGTTATAGCAACTTTAGCCATTCTAGCTACTTCATCAGTCATAGTTCTAACACCTATTACACATCCACCATCACTGATAATAATATTAGTAGTTCTAGTTGATTCCAAAGTTACTCCACTAGTTATAGATACCTTTGTAGTAGTGCTATCTTTTATCACTATAGATGATGAGACTCCTATATCACAATTACCCCTTGTGGTAAATTTTGAGTTACCATATGTACATGATGTTGATATAGATTTAGAGGCTTCTTTAGATGATGATACAACACCCACACTCATAGATGACTATTTGTGTGGATTAAGATTTACACCAGTCAACCCAAGAGAGCACCAAGATGACTCTAGAGCTCTCATACCACATCCTATAACATTTTTAGTATCTCACATTGTACTCATAGGATATACTCCACACTCACGACCACAGTCAAACCACTTGGCACATATAGTTCACATGGTTACCTCTATGGATATAGAGCCAGATATTTAGATTTAGGTAGGCAACACACAAAATCAACCATAATTTATGTTATAGATATTACTTGATCATGGATTGATCACATTACCTAAAGTATGACACAAATCTATTAGTATATTGTCACATCAGGATGGTTGTCCATTTTATACTTTTCATAGGACTATAGGCCATCATACAAACTCATGTATAGATTTAAAATAAAAAATGGATAAAATATATGATCAAGTCATTATTCAGATTATAACACCACCAATAGAAATTATACCACCACTTTCACTTAAGTCATCTACTAGTAGGACTAAATGTCCTAGAGTAGAGTTAGCATGTCCTCCACCATAGAAACCTTTAGTTCACATTCAACATGATGCCACCATAAACACAACATCTACAACATATGATGATACTTATGATGATGATCTTGAGGCATTTGATGATGGTCATGACCCTTTCCTCCATTTCCATCCCCAATAGGCTCCATCATTGGATCCCTTCCCCCAACTAGCCTAGCCTTTTATTTTATCATGTACATATTGCTTTACCTACATGTTTGTACATAGTTTATTTTAAACATTGATTGTATATAATATTTTCTAATTGATTGTATATAACTTATATATAAATACAAAAATATTCAAATATATCAAAATACTAAAAACATTTTTATTGTATGCCTCATCCATGTTTTTTCATTAATATTATCATGCTAGGACTTACATTTGTTGTTTCATGCTATTGCATGCCACTTTTTCTATATTACCAACTTCACTTGATCTTCTTTGAGTGTGTGCAATGATATCAAACTACTTGATTGCTTCACTCTACCCATTGAAGGGGCATTCCTACTTCTACATTCAAGACACACATTACTATACCTACCCACTAGGGGCATATTCTACATGACTACACCATCCAGGTTATGTCATTCCTACAGTACACACTCTAAGTTACCATGTTGATGTACATTCCTTTCTAAATTACATAGATTATTATATCAACATTTTACTAGTATCTAACACTTATGTATTTCTTAGCATATACCTAGTCTTGTACTACATATGTTTTACATACTTTCACATTTTCTTTGATTATTTATATGTGATTCTACCTTTCCATTTATTACATACTTTCTCATCTTGCTTAGTGTAGCTTGTGTGATTACATTTTTAGTTCTTTCTTATCTCTTATTTGTGCCTTAGGACATTTTCCAATGTCCTTTTCTTGTACTCTTTCATGTGCCTATGGCCCCTATGCCAACTTTGCTTGTTTCACTTGTATATTTATGTGGCATTTGAACATGCCTTGTATGTGTGCTTTCCATTTTGAGTGACATATGCCCATGTCCCTTATTTGTATGGCCCCTTAGCCATCCCTATATGCTTCTTTCTTCTTACTCTATATAATTGTTTCTTGATTATTTGTCCATGTTTACAATGACATGATCCATATCATGCATTTACCTTGATTTATTGGATGCCATGATGGAAATCATACTCCATCCCTCCTTGACAAATAAAAACTAACAACTAACTACTAATAAATAACATATAAACATTTCTAGTTCTAGTTCAGTACTTTACACATGCTTTTACATTATTATATCTATCTAGGCATGCCCCTATTGATCTAACAATCTCACAATACAAACATTTCTATATCTAGAGATATCTTTTCAAATATCATTATTATATCATGTATCTATGCAACATAACATACTTTTAGGACTCTTTTCTTTTAAGGACAATCATTGCAAGTTCATCATTATTACCCTCAAAAGATGGGGAAATAAATAAGGGGTTTATCATAGAGATCAAATATTATAATAGTCAAAACAACAACATTCAAGTCACCCAGTTTAGAATCTAGAGGTCAAACCAGTCAAAACATAACAATAAAATAATGCCAGTTCTAGATAAATAACTAGTTTTAACATAAGACAACAGTGCAAGAAATAGATAGTAACACCAAACATAGGAGTGTCCTCATTTTGGTACTCCTATCCAAGTAGAAAAAACTCAAGTTTTACAGAAATAGGCAAAAAATTTAATTTAGATATTGTTTTTACATATCTATATCAGTCAAAATCAGTAGTTCAATATAGTTTTCTCAAAGAATCTAGATATAGAGGGTTATCATGCATGGCATGATGGTTTTCTTTTAGTTTTAGATTAGGTAGTTGACATAAATTCAAGGTTAAAATCTATATTATAGACACCAGTGATTGAGGGAAATGTTCATGACACATTGGTCTTCTTTTATTTTTGAGTTCAATTAATTATTCAAGAATTATCAATAGTTGCATGCCGTACTCCATCTACATGTGGTTGGCATCACTTTTAAGTTGAAATTTCATACAAGTTTAACTTTTTGAGTACTCAAGTTCCTACGTTGGATTTTATATAAGCCTAGTACATCAGTTTTGGAGTAGATTTCACACAAGCCTTACCTCCATCTTTCAAAATGGCCAAGAGTGGCCTAGTTTCCAGCATTTATTCAAGTTATCCATGCCACATTGTTAGATTTATAGAACAACCATGGGCTCTATGAGCCATCTGATATGACATCTATTCTATATCTATATCACTTCATAGCTTCACTTATAGGGTAAAGATGGAGCCAAAGGGCTAGCCTTTGTATTCTTGAGCCACCTATTTAGAGGGATTAGACACATAGTCCAGACATTGATTAACACATTCATGATTCATTAACTTCACTTAGTTGTCAATGATGGAGCCAAAGGGCCAACCTTTGCATTCTTGAGCAACCTTCTAGGGAATTGAGCACTCAAATTTGTTCATGATATTACTCATGATTTAACATATACCCAACATCATCCAACACAATCCAACATCACAATAGGTTTTGTATTGGTTTGCATACCTAGTGAGGTGTATTCATTCTTTTCTCTTCCTCTTAGTCAACTTTTATATGTTCTTATTTTAGATATATCATATCTAGTAAGAACTGATCTGCTTTTATGTTTTCATTGTATATTTACACTTTATAGTGTGCTCTCTCTATGCATATCTAACATCACACAACTTCATGAACTTCTCCCTTATAGGTAAGTTTAGGTACGCTTTTTACTTTCCTTTATCCTAGTATTTCACTTTGTTACATAAATAAAATAAAGGTGGGGGGGAATTTAGTCATATAAAATGTCAAATTAGATGACTTAAGCATGGCTAATGACACCCAATCCATAGGTCTTCCTACTTGCTTGCACAACCCTTCTAGGTTATTCTTTCACTGATTCCCAATCATCCCCAACCTTATAGACTTAACCCTTATAGACCTAGGTATCTATTTTACACCTAGATCCATCCCCATAGGTCTCATTCCCTCTATAAAATATCACCCAACTTGGATAGAAGTGTTAAAACCTAGGGTGTCTTGATTTTGGCATTGTTATACAAATGCAAAATTGGTCCTAATGGTCATATTATTTTAGATCCTTATCCTTTTTTTGTCAACTTAATGTGAATTAATTTAACCCATGATCATTAATTTCCTTATAAAATTCCATTCAAAGTCCATTTAGAATGGTTAACACTCATTTACAAGAAATAATTAAGAATACAAGTAATTAAACTCAAACACTCTTCCCTATTCTCTACATACAACCTTTTAAGATCATTTTAATCTTATTCAAAGCTTTACACCAATCCTTATCCATCTGAAGTACATCCAATTTCTCATCTAGTTGCATTTATCATACATAATTTCACCAAGCACTTTAATGGGAGAACTACATTAACTTGATCCCTCCTCAGAGTATTGGTATGTAGGTAGTGTGCCCACACATGGGGTGTGAAGTGCATCCAGTGTATCCTTTACACACTAACTCCTCTATATTTTCCAAGTTTCCATTCAAGTTCAAGCACAAAGATCTTCTAGGGCTTTGAATATTAAAAATAGATGCATAATGAGCTCCTTAGGCTTCTAAGATTTGATATTTCACTGATAAGGTAATACATGCCTATCACATAGAACCTAAAAATCTCAAACCACCTAGAAAATAGCACCAAAAAATGACTATAGCACTAGATAGTAGGGTGTCCCACTTTTGGTACTCCTATCCAATCTAGAAATGAACTTTAAGATCTAGTTTCTAATAATTTTTCAGTTCTACTCCTCCAATATCAGACCCTACCTCAATCTAGATCATTCAAAATAAGCTAAGTTATATTTCTCTTATTTATTACTATATTTAAAAAAGGAAAAAATACAAATCTATTTACATAAATTAGTAGCTTAATTCCTACATATTATTTATTGATTTACTTTGCTTAGACCTATTTATTTAACTAGGAATAAAACCCCATTATTCTAAAAATAATAAAAAAATATTCTAAAAATTAGTTTACGCTACCCTTGGTATTGTTAATGAAAAAATTTCTCTTAGATTTTTCTCATAGACTTTGGAAGGTAAAGCCTATCACGCATTTATTAATATTCAATCAAGTATTATCAACACTTGAAAAGATATTGAAGATTAGTTAGAGTTGTGTTTTGGTAAATGAAAAATGATTTAGATTTAGTCAATGAACTAGTTAATATTTCAATAGATCTTGGTGAAAACATTTATGGGTTTATAAGTAGATTTACTAGAGTATGTTATACAATTTCAAGTGAAATTAGACCATATAAAAAGTTGTCAAGATTATATTTTTGTAATGATTTACCTTTAAAGTATAAAATGGCTATAGAGGATAAAGATATTATGGATTATGATGAAACTATAACTTTCTGTATAGATTATGAAAAGAAATTAAAACAAGTTGGTTTTAATGATAGAACTATAACATGTGTAAATTTATATAATGCAACATTTTTAAAAGCTATTCATAATATTAATAATAAATTGGTCACCATTAAGTGGTAATTAAATGATAAGCCATCTTCATTAGGTAAGTCATAATTTACTTAGAAAAATAAAATTGAGGAAAAGGTTCTTTTAATGCAACATTTGTGAATTAGATCATGATCCAAATACTTGTATAACTATTCAAAAATTCAAAATATATATTCAATGAAAATAAAGTATCTCAATTGATCTAGCTGATATAAACGTGTGGGATTAGTGAATCTTTGGATGACATTAAAACCACAAATGCTCATGTTGTTAATACTAGACAAAAAGATTATTCTAATTCTAATATAACTAAAAGTAATCATAACTATTCTCAAAATCAAGATAAAGGTACAAATATATAAAATAATGCATCAAATAATGCTATAATGAATTTTAAACATAATAATCTTTTATTAATAGGTTTTAATAATTCTCAATATACTTATTATAATCCTAAAAATTATAAGAATATACATTAGTCAGATGTAGGGGCTTATAATATCATTGACGATTTGTCTTCCATAAAAGAATGAATTTCATTATTGCAGGTTGCTAGTTTGCCATGATAGTTTGACAAAATCAATGAGACCATAAAAAATCCAAATGCTAAAGGTATTTTAATATTTCATAAGGAAAAATAAAATAATGAATAAAATCAATCAACAATTTTCTCAGATATATGGTCCTCCTGCATATTACATACCACCTTTTTATACATCTATCAAAATTCTTGATAAATTTATACATAACTGTATTCTAGATATAGGTGCATCAAATAATATTATGACCAAATTTATCATTAATTAATTAGGTATCTCATATGAAATAGATAATAGAAATCTCACAGGTTGTGATTCATGTCAAACAAAAAGCTATGGTAAGTTTAGAGATATTGTGATTAAAGTTACACAAGATGAAAGAATCAAATGGATGACTAATGTTCAAATTCAAGATATTCATAGCAATTATGTAATCCCTTTGGGTAAATAATTATATAAATCAACTAGAGCATTTATTGGAAAAGATACTACTTGGGTTCTAATTGGAAATGAAATTACTTTTATTTGAAGAAAATATTGGTCTAGTAATCTTATTGACTCTATACGATAGACTATTGCTTATGTTGAAACATGAATCAGAACATATGAGTTACTAACCCTTGATAAACCTTAACAACAATAGTAAGATGTCTTTTTCAAGAATGATTCATGGACTTTATATTTTTATGGTGTTTGTTCACAAGTTAGAAGTGGTGTAAGAATTTGTCTCATTTCTCCTATAGGTAATATTTTTCATTATGCCTATATATTATCTTTTGATACTAAAAGTAATATACTAGAATTTAAATCCTTATGTCTTATTTTATAAAAGGCTATAAAATTGAATGTAAAATAATTAGAGATATTTGGGGATTTTGAATTAGTTATCAAATAGGTAAGTAAAGTTTATAAAACAAACCGAACTCCTCTTGATTGATATACTCAAAAATTTTGGTCCTTAATTAAACATTTTGAAGCTTTTAATATCATCTGTATTCTTAGGGAATTTATTATATGATTTGATAAACTTGTTTTTGCTTCTAACCCTACCATGGGTGATATAGAACTTGTTGAATTTTTATTTTTAGATATTTTTAGACCTGAAATTATTGACTTAAATGAAAATTGGCTTATTTTTATTGTGATGAACATATTGATGCCTTTATTAAAAGGAATTATTTTGATAATGTTGATTATGTTATTAACTATAGAGACTATTTGTAGTTGAATACCAATAAGTCACCAAATGGTTTGGTGAGTTTAGAATCCATGTTTACTCTATATGACCAGCCTAATATCTCACATACAAAAGAAAATTTTAGGAGAATTATTGGAGATACCATCCCAATAAATCTTGGAATTGAAAAAGAACCAAAATTTGTTTATTTGTGATTTCATTAAACACCTGATGAGAAGATAAAATTTAATAATCTTTTAAAGGAATTTATTGATATTTTTGCTTGGTCCTAAAAAGATTTAAAGGGTATGATACTAATTGTATAAAACATGACATTATTATTAATCCTAGTATTGAACCCGTTAGGTAGAAAATATGAAGGATAAGCCCTTTACTAGAAGACACCATCATTAAAGAGCTTGATAAAATGTTTGGTGGTGGTGTTATTTTTCCTATAATATGTTCTGAATGTGTAGCTAATCTAGTACCTTTACATAAAAATAATGGAGATATCAGACTTTGTGTAGAGAATAATTTTTCTCTTCCAAGTATAGATAAAATTTACAACAAGTTGAAGGATCTAAAATGATGTCTTTGCTTGATAGATTTTCTGGTTATAACCCAATATTTATCAATCTATATGATATGCACAAGAAAAATTTCACTACTCGAAGAGGAAATTTCACTTTGAATAGAATGCCTTTTAGTATCATGAATTTAGGTGCAACTTTTCAAAGAGATATGCATGTAGTTTTTGATGATTTAATTAGAATTGTCATGCAAGTCTATTTAGATGATCTTACAGTCCATTATAAAAAGAGAAAGAAAGATTTAGATCATTTATATAAAGTATTTGAAAGATGTAGAAAATATGGTATTTCCCTTAATCCTAAGAAATATGTTTCTAGTGTTACTAAAGGCAAGTTATTAGGACATATTATTTCTAAAGATGGTATTTCAATTGATCCTGAATATGTTAAAGTAATCAAAGAATTGCAGCCACCTAAAGATAAATCTAGTCTTAGGTCATTATTTATAATAATTAATTTTTTACATAATTTTATATCTATTTTTGCTGATAAATTAAATCTTTTGCATATTTTGTTAAAGAAAAACTAGTCATATGTGTGGGATGTAGAAGTTGATTATGCTTTTAACACTATGAAAATGCTATTGTAAATGCACCAGTACTTGTTTAAACTAATTTATATAAGTCTTTTATTCTTTTTGTTAATGTAATAGAAAAATCCATAGGTGATATGATAACAAAACAAGATAAAAAAAATAATGAAAAACCCATTAGATAAATGACCCAAGTTTTAAAAGACACAGAAACTTGGTACCCTCTTAATGAGAAATGTATTTTGTCTTTAGTTTATTCATTAATTAAATTTCATCATCTTTTGATGGGAAATAAAATTATTATAATATTTAATATACCTAATGTATCTTATCTTTTTAAACAACTTATTATTCAAGGAAGGTTGGCAAAGTGGATTTTAAGAATCTAAGAGTTTGACCTTGAATTGTAATTTCTTAAATGATTAAAGGAAATGAATTAGAAAAATATTTGGCTAAAAATGCTTCTTCTAGTATTAATGTTTTGATTTTATCTTTTGATGAATATTTAAATGCAAAACCTCATTTTTAGTCTATGAAGGTTGATAATTTAAAAACAAAATTAAGTTTGAACTTGAAATGAAAGATAGAGACTATTTAATAGATGAAGATGATTAGTACCATGATCTTATATATTATTTTCAAATCAACCTTGCCCAAAATTTTTGGATAAAAGATAAAAGAGGTCATTGAGAGTGCAGGATTTAAAATTTTGCTTACTTGAAATTTTTTGTTTTATATAAATTGTGATAGAATATTACTAAGACGTCTTAGTCATAACCAAATATATAAATTAATTAGGGGATGCCATGAATGTAGTTGTGGTGGGTATTATGCTACAAAAACTAAAACTTATAAGATTTTATGTGTAGGTTATTATTAGCCTACATTATTTCAAGATGCTTATAAGTTAGTATATTATTACATGCCTTGCCAATTATTTATTGGTAGGGATAGATTACCAATAATGTTTATGAATCCTATAATTCTTGAAAAGTCATTTACTAAATGGAGAATTGATATATCAGATATTCATCCACCTTATACTAGTCATAGATATATACTAACTATGACCAATTATTTTACAAAATTTCTTGAATCAGAAGCTTTAAAAAGTTTAGTTACATCTAAGGTTATTTCATTCTTTGAAAATTAGTTTTTTTCTAGATTTGGTATGCCTTATGACATTATTTTAGATAATGGTCCTCAACTTGTTTCAAATGAATATTTAGAATTTATAGAAAAATATTGTATTATTTATAGTCATTCTTCTAAATATTACCCTTAAGGGAATAAACAGGCTGAGTCTACTAATAAGAATTGGATTTCCATTATGAAGAAAATAATTTATAAGAATACAACAAATTGACATCTTAAGATGTTTGAGGCATTATGAATTGATTGTTAGGAGGCCCCTTATCCAACGGTAGCACAATTGATTACTTATATATGAGCAATTGAACACGGAAATTATACCAGAATGATTAAGAAACTAGAAACATGAGACATCAAAGAATTTGAGAGACAATACACACAATTGTATTAGATAATACTAGAAGAAAATACAAATAAGGAAGATGCCACTTCTCCCTCCACCTCAAAGGCTTGCCACACCTCAAGACCTTCTTCCCTCTCTCTTGCTCAACACAAAACCAACTCTAAAACCTGAGTTACAATCCCTCCTTGAATGCTATAGCTGATCTCCTTGACCTTACACTTGTAGATCTCCTTGACCTTGCTTGCTTCAATGCTCTTACTTGATCAATATGATAATTACAATACATGCCTCATGGTTCTTTAAATAGAAATCCATGGTTACAAAAATAGACATCTAACTATTAAAATTAGACACACAGCTCGTGACTTAAAATAGTCTCTTAGCATGCAAACACTCGGTTTAACTAACTAACTGTTCGTAAACAGCAGTTCTGGACCGCACAGGCAACCGACGTCGGTCCCTGCTTGTCTGGTGTTGCCGATGTCGGCCGACTCTCTGCTGTCGCCGGTCTCCTTCTCCACTACATCTGACCGACGTCGGTCATACTGCCGATGCCGGTGGCTCTGGTTCTTCAGCATCCTTTCTTCATGTGTGTGCAAATAGTTGAAGCTTTTAGCTCCACACCCTAACAATCTCCCACTTGGAGATAAATAGTTGCAACCTGTACCTGTACCTGTACACCATCTATTTTGTTCCTTAGGCCCTGTATCCCTCTTCAAAGTCACCCTTGAAGACCAACCACCATGCAAACCTGTGATGGTATATCTGTCACCTATGCCACAAGAACTTTGCTGCTCCCAAATTCTTCATGACATACTTCTGAACCAACTCTACCCTTAGCTCAGAAAACTCCCTATATATGCAACCCTGCAAAAAGTAACACAATACAGTAACAGGATAATGTAGCTAATATTATCCAACCTGGTAAAGATAAAATACAATAGTCAAACCTCCATTGTCCTGCAACTAACTCAAGACCATATACCATAGCCTTCTGTCTCAGATGTCCATCCACTCTCTTCTCTAAAATGGGAATCCATCCCTCTATATCCAGCTGACAACTCCACCAACAAGTACCTATTTGGCTCTAATCCAAGGACTCACACTCCTCATCCATGTCAAGCTCCCACTGTTTTTGGATTCTACCTGCATTGCTTCCTCCATCTTCGTAGTTCTTGACTAACAGTAAGCAATATAAAGAAGGTGAACAATGAATATGAGGTTCACATACCTTTTCTAACCTCTGTATGGGTGTTTGAGACTCATAGATCCACCCAACATCCGTTCTAGTGACTGATCTCGGCCAACTCCCAGTCTGCTCCCGATCGATGTCGGTTTCCTGCACTGATCCTGACTGCCGACGTCGTTACCCCTGGCCGACGCCGGTGTCCCCCCTACCAACGTCGGTCCTGATGACCGATGTCAGACTTCTCCTGTCTGACCTACCGACCCTACTGGTCTACACATGACTGAAGCTGGTGTCTGGATGACCGACGTCAGTTCCAAGTAACCGACATCGGTGCCTATGTGTTCCCGTGAGTGATGAATTCTTCATCTGCGAGCTCTTCTTGGATCAAATCTATATCCATGCTGCTCTGCTCAGATTTATTTACTGCCTGTGACAGTTCTAAGGCCTTCATCTCCTCCATGAACACCAAGACATCCCTGTTCTTATCAAAAGCCTCAAATTTCCTTTTCCTGTAATGAATTCTATCCATGCCTTCTGAATTTGAACACATACCTTTTGAGTCAAGAACTTCCATTCCCTTCTTGTTCATGTGACCCTGCCTATTAGACCACATATACGAATCTGCACCAGAAGTGGAATCAGTAGTACAAGTAGATAGATAAAGAGTACCTACTTTCTTACCTCTTGCTAAAAAAAGTGCTCCCTTGGTAACCTTCCAAGAATCCGCTGTGAGGGTTATTGTGCATCCCTCATCTCCCAACCTTCCTACAGAAATCAGACTCTACTTCAGAATTGGAACATGCATGACCTCCTTCAACACCCATGTGTTGTCAATCTGCAATCTCAGCTGCACTTTCCCTTTGCCAACTATCTGACAAGGTGTACCATCCCCTAAATAAAGAACTCCAAAATCTCCCTGTTCATACTCATGAAACAAATCTCTGTTTGGGGATGCATGAAAAGATGAACCAAAATCTAATATCCATGATCCTACGTGACTATCCAAAGAAAGTATGAGAGCATCCTGTACCACAATATTTGCATCCTTTGCTTCTTCCATACCTGTAAGTTGATTCTCTTTATCTCTCAACCAACACTCCTTCTTTGTATGTCCTTTCTTTCCACAAAACCAGCAGGTAATACCTTTAGACTCGGATCTCCTTCTCGACCTTGATTTCCCTTGCTCAATCTTCTCCTTTTGCCTTCCTCTGCTTTCCACACTTAGAGCATTTCTTGATGATTCACCTGTGCTTCTCCTGCGTATTTATTCATTCAAAATCACACTCACAACATCATCAACCTTTAAGATTTTAGAAGCAGATGCAGAGTTACTTACTGCCATAACCATACCGTCCCAACTTTCAGGCAAAGAACATAATATCAAGAGAGCCTTTACCTCATCATCAAAAATAATGTTGACTGAAGCTAATTGGTTTACCAAACCATGGAAATCACTGAGATGAGTATGTACCAAACCTCCTTCCTGCATTTGTAAAGTAAATAGCTGCTTCATAAGGTATACCTTATTAGAAGCTGAGGGCTTTTCGTATAAATTTGCCAAGGACTTTATCAACTCTTTCGTTTTTTTGCACTGTGATAAGCTAGAAATCACAGAAGCTCCAAGACTCAACCTTATGGAACCAAGAGC
Organism: Torreya grandis; assembly: GCA_037957365.1. Taxonomy (NCBI): domain Eukaryota; kingdom Viridiplantae; phylum Streptophyta; class Pinopsida; order Cupressales; family Taxaceae; genus Torreya; species Torreya grandis. The sequence goes on along the minus strand of JARHVA010002465.1, from coordinate 1,812,725 downwards.
CTTCCGATCAAGAACACTCCATTCTTCATCCTTCATATCTGTGGGCTTGCATGCAACCCCACCCAACAGTAAGTACAGATCCTTTTGATACAGATAGTCCTCAATCTGCATCCTCCAGTGTTGATAATTCTTGCCGTTAAACTTCTCCATTCGTAGCTTGCTTTCTTCTGCCATTGCTGAACTCCCACTCAATCAAAAAACCCTGTGAATAACCTGTAATCAAAAACAATAACCTGCTTCCTGCAAACCGTAGCTCTGATACCAACTGTTAGGAGGCCCCTTATCCAACGGTAGCACAATTGATTACTTATATATGAGCAATTGAACACAGAAATTATACCAGAATGATTAAGAAACTAGAAACATGAGACAACAAAGAATTTGAGAGACAATACACACAATTGTATTAGATAATACTAGAAGAAAATACAAATAAGGAAGATGCCACTTCTCCCTCCACCTCAAAGGCTTGCCACACCTCAAGACCTTCTTCCCTCTCTCTTGCTCAACACAAAACCAACTCTAAAACCTGAGTTACAATCCCTCCTTGAATGCTATAGCTGATCTCCTTGACCTTACACCTGTAGATCTCCTTGACCTTGCTTGCTTCAATGCTCTTACTTGATTAATATGATAATTACAATACATGCCTCATGGTTCTTTAAATAGAAATCCATGGTTACAAAAATAGACATCTAACTACTAAAATTAGACACACAGCTCACGACTTAAAATAGTCTCTTAGCATGCAAACACTCGGTTTAACTAACTGACTATTCGTAAACAGCAGTTCTGGACCGCACAGGCGACCGACGTCGGTCCCTGCTTGTCTGGTGCTGCCAACGTCAGCCGACTCTCTACCGTCACCGGTCTCCTTCTCCACTGCATCTGACCGACGTCGGTCATACTGCCGACGCCGATGGCTCTGGTTCTTCAGCATCCTTTCTTCATGTGTGTGCAAACAGTTGAAGCTTTTAGCTCCACACCCTAACATTGATCGTACTATTGTTAAGTAGCTATAAGATATTATCCTTCCATGCTAACTTATGGTTTTGAAGCTACATTACCAATACAGATGAAAATCTCATTTGCTCATACTAATTTAAAATATTTATCAAAAGATACAAATTCAATTGAACAAAGACTTGATTATTTAATATCTTTAGATGAAAGACTTGATATTGTTCTTTATTAGGATAAATATCATGAAGATCTAGGTAAGCATCATAATTTTAATTCAATTTGGTTGAGACCATATAAGATTTTTGACATACTTGGAAAAAATGCTTTCCACTTACAAGATATGAAAGCAAATTAGCTGCGCTATTCAGTCAATGGGAATCATTTGAAATTATTTCATCAATAACTCTTTTATTTGTTTATTTGTTTTGTTTTGTTTATTTTATATTTTGGCTTCTATTTTCTATTTGTTGGTTTTTATTATGAATGGATCAATTTTGGTTACATCAAAAAAGTTAATCATCAGGATGAAATAAAATTACATGGAGATTGCTATATTTTTGTAAGTATGTAATCATGGTAAGATGATTTGCATGACATAATTTAGTTTTTTTTTAAAATAATTGAGATTGATATGGATATTAATGTGTTTAAAGTAATACTTATTTTTAAAATTTGTGTTTAAGGCTTTTGCATATGATTGTTTATCCTTCTTGAAAATCTATGTCTAATCTATCATTTTCTTCATGCCATGCTAACCAAACACTTCATCATTTTAAAAAGAGTATTATTATCAAAAGGGTTTGCTTCTAGATGCCTGAGAAATGATTAACTTGGATCACACTCTCAAGTGTTTTGTCTTTAAATGGGCAACTTTTAATTTTGTTACCTCATTTCCTTTCTAAAATCAACTTACAAGGTTAGCAGTTTTGATCCTATTTTTGACACCCCTCTTTTTATTTTTATTTTTTTAAAAACCAAGTATTTTATATTGATTCTGTCATATTGATGACTTTTGTTGTAACATCTAAAAATGCTAACTGGGGGTCTTAGTTCATTACATCATTTGAATATGTAATATTATGATGAATGTTTATTATGACTCTTGCATTTAGTGAAATTGCTACTCTGCATTATAATTGTTTTCAAAATAATTCAATGGATTTAGTTAAAACATTAAGTATGTATAAGAATTTTTAGGAAAATAGTTTTTTGGTTTTTTGAATACAATATTAATGGTCAAATTTTTAAATAGTATGGTTTGATGCATAGATTCATTGATAAAATGATATTCTTGATCATGAGGGTTATATATGAATGATCTATGTTGACATTATATTGATAATATTTAAAGTTAAAATATATATTTTGATCAAGCACAAAACCTATGTAATGTTTTAATTTGAATTATTGCTCAATCTAATGGTTTTATAACCTAATATTTAAGAATTGCTGCCAATATATTACCACTAAAACCTATGAACATTTTGTGTCGAGAACATTGCATATTAAAGGGTCAAATATCTATGGATTCAAACCTAAGGACAAAGGTTGAATGTTATTTGATCTAAGTGGAAATATTAATAAGGCTTAGGGGGTGGAATGAAACTTAATTATTACCTAGGAGACTAATGTTGACTATTGGGTTTGAAGCATTGATTTGACATCATTTTGGATGGAAAGTTATGTGGATTTAATTTTTTAGAGATATGGCAGAAATTTGGGATTTGTTTTGAGACCACATAATTTATGGAATTAAAACTTGAGGTACGTGTATTGTTAAAAGGAATTTAATAATATATCTATAGGTAACTTTAGTCATGTTTAAATTTGTTGGAGTTAACAAAAGAATTAGATAACGTTGGTGGTATAAAATTGATAGATTAATAACTAATATATTTGAAACACATAGAAATGATATTTATTGTATCTCAAAATAATACAAAAGGTATTTTTCATTCATTTTATAATCATTCTTGGAAATCTTTGAACATAAGTGATATTGTAGAAGCGAGAAGAACATTTAGAAAAGTTTAGAAACTTGTAGAAATGGTAGGATTTTGAGACTTATCACCTTCAATATTTATTTTTGTATGGTTTAGATTATTTGGAAGAATATTATACAATCATGCAAAAATAAGTTTTTTTATATTCAAATGTGTAGATGGTTATAGTTTCATTGGGAAAATGATGCAGATGTTGACTACGTATTATTATTTGTCTGAAAATAATTAAGATGCATGCATTAGTGTTTTTGATTTTATGAGATTATTAAGCATAGATGAATTTGAGTTCTAGGTTATTTGATGCTTGAGAAAGACATGGGTTTTATTTGATGGCTGGAAAACTTGGAATAATGGTTGAAAATTGTAAGTTTGTTTTTGTTTCCAAGTAATATTTGGATTTTGATAGAATAATATGACATTTTTTTTTTATTGCTGGTAAATATTGGATACATAGAGTTGTTTGAATGAGTTTTTTTTTAGTTTTTATTTATTTGATGCTTTACAAATTTTTGGTTTTATTATTGGCTAGTGAATATGAGATAAATATTTTAGCGAGTTAATATGATAGTTTGTTTGTGATTGATATATTTGTATGACATGCAGTTGATGCATGCCTAAATTTTTATATAGTTTATGATGGGTTTTTGAAATTAGTGTGTTATATGTCTATATCAGTTGAAAATGATAATGTAGTTTGATATGAGAGCCATTCATTGATTTTTTTGTTTTTGTTAGTTTGGGGTTTCTAGTATGAGATATGAGGTTCCTATTTGGTCTATTTGTAAATATTTACAAGAGATAAATATGACATTTGTGTGCTATATGTTAGTTTATTTTAGATAAGTATTTAGATTCTTAGTTTTAAGTTATGGCCTTTTTTGTTTGGTATGGTTGGAAATTTTACATGGTAAATTAATATGATTAAAGTATGTTATGTGAAATAGTTGGGTTTTTAAGTTATAAGTTAGTTTTAATTTGAAAATGGTTTTGATATCAAGAGGTGATAAATACATATAGGATTTTAACATGACTGGTTATATTTTCATACATATAAGTTTTGATATGAGAAAAATTTCCTTGCTCAAAATATTTTTGGTTTTCGTACAAAGTCAATAAACATTTATGGGTTGTAACAATTATTTATTTGGACTAGTTATATTTTTATAAATGTATTTGAGGAGGTAATTTATTTGTTTCACTTTGATAATATCATACATCAGATTGTTTTGACCTTCACAGTCATTTGCAAGATATAAATTTGATTTTTGTATTTTAGTAGTTGGTCGTATTGTTAGATATCAATTTCAAAGGAAAAATTATTGGTTTGAGAATATTTTGCATAACAATTGGTTTTTGAGTAGTGTTAGTTTATTTTGAAGAAAACCTTGGTCATTTATCAAGATAATGTTATTTATTCAGATGGTTTTTAGGTAGATTTTTATTTATTTGAATTTAGGAGAAAAACCTTAGTCATTTATCAGAATTATGTTGTTGATTTGATTTTTCAAATTTCAATCATTCTATTAAAATTTGTGAGAAAGTTTTATATGGATTTAATATATGGTTGAGAATAGTTTCATTGCAATCAAGTAATTAGGTTATTGATTTGTTTCATCTTTCAAAAAATATCAGGGTGGACACCTCCCAATTCTAATAATTCCTATGGTAATGTATGGAGGAATGATCAAACTTGAAATATAGAAGATTAATCTTCTCAAAAAATTTCTTCTAGAGGTCAATATGTTTGAGGTAGAAGGCCTAGTAAGAATTTTCCTATACCCTTTAATAGAGAAAATCAAATATTCATTCATTTTGATACCTCAGATCCTACATTTTGGGATGTTATCAATGTTTTTTCATTTAATCCTATAAACACTCAAGGAAATTGAGGACCAAAAAGAACGTATTAGAGAACTTGTCCCCACAAATGTAGAAATCTAAGTGGTTAAACTTAGCATATAAAAATATCTCTATAGTTTGAACATAATTTAGTTTCTCATGTTAGGTTTTAGAAGATATAATACAAATATTTATCTCATGCAAAAATAATTAGAAGATACACAAATAGATTATTTCAATACAAATATTATTATTTCTCACTCTCTATATTCTATTCACTGAATAATTCATTCCAAGACATTATACATATATAGGAATATTTCCTATAACCTCTCCACTATTTTCTCTCCCAAAATACCTCCAATTAAGCACATGATATATTGTTATAACAATATAAACAATATATCTCAATATATATATTCTAACATAATATTGTTATATATAACAATATTTTAATTTACTAATTACTAACTTGTTACTTATTTACCTCTTGGTAAATATCAACTTAAATTATTTACCATCCCATAAATACCTATTTTCACCTAATGTGAAAACTATTCCCATCATTCCCCCCATAGTTTTTACAATATATCTCTATTTACTGATTATAGCATGTTCCACCTCTACGTGCTTATGATATTCTCCACATACATGTGCCATCACACATCTATAGTTGGTTTTTGTATGGTTTACTAATAACCTTCCAAAATGGTTTTCATAGGATCACCAATAACCTTAAAAAATGGTTTTCTCAAGTTTACCACTAACCTTATAAAATGTTTTTCCTAGGTTAACCACTAACCTTTCATCATGATTGCTACAATGCTTTTTAGATCAACATTCTCCAATGTAAATATACAAAAGGGTTACATGGGAATATCATAAGTGAACAAGTATATACTTTGGCTCTTATTTTTTACACAACTAAAAATAACAGTAACTTACACATTAAAAAAACTAAAAATATCACACCACACTAAGTCAACAAAACATTGATGTGGCCCCATCATGGGTGACTGATAAGAGGTCACTGAAATACCTCCTTCCTTTATGTAGCCTCCATCCTCTAGTATAAGATACTACTTACTCAGGTGTTATGTCAATGAGATGCTCTGATGGTTCCAGTAGGTTATTTATTGGTTGCTTCCACAAAAATTGGAACCCCCTCATTTTTTGAATGTCATGTATAAGAGATAATGCATCCATAATATAATTTTTTTTACAATTTTAAATTTTGAATTTTTGATAAATATGACATACTTAAAAAATGACTTTTAACTCATAACATGACTATGGACCATTGCTATTTAATAGAAATTAAAATAACCACTGAACTTTGATTCTATGCTTAAAATAAATGAAAGTATGGTTTTTGAATAACCATATAACAATAGGCATAAAAAAAATGTCTAAAACTAAACCATGCTATTGAATTTTTTTATTGAATTGACATAACATGACTTAAAACTACTTAAATTTTAACTTCAAATAAAAAAACATCCTTAAATTAAATATCACCTAAAAATAAATTTACTCATTATAACCATGACTCAACTAAATAACAAAAGACTTGACTCACTTTGATTGCATTTAGTATTGATACCTAGGATACATAAAAAACTATAATAAAAAACATAGATCTATGCAAACCCATATCTGATGGATCTCATGAGCTTTGTTGGTAGTGGCTGAGATGTACATGGAGACTGGGTCTGTGGGTGGTGAGGAGAATACAATGCCACTAATGGAAATAATATCCATGGGTAAGCTTGAAGTGACACACATCTAGGCAAATAGATTTAGGGGAATGCTATAGGAATGAGTCATTTTGCATGAACTAGATAGGTAGTGAATTGTAATCATATGTTAAACAACAATGTCAAATAACCAAATATACAAAACACATGACAAAAAAGAAACACAAATATTTAAGCATTAATAAACAACTTCACTTCAAATAAATGAAATGCTAGACTTAGCAAAATAATAATAGATTTGGAAGGTACACATTTGATGAAGACAATCTCAAATTTTGATATTGTAATTCTGAATATCAATGCAAAAGTCTTTAATTTCAATATATCCAACTGTGATGTTGAATGTCTAGAGAATTGAACAAGAATATACTAGATTCCTCATAATTTCACCACACAAATTTCTTCGACCAGTAATGGGATACCATGATGCATGGAAAAAAGAGCATGAATATCTGAGTAGAATGCCAATGGTTGGATAACATGTATCTCAGGTAATACTCCTCACACAATATTCCTCACAACATACTCCTTAGGATAAATTAGTGATAGAAAGAACTACAATGATACTTAAATAACATGCATGAGGATCTTAATATGCACTCATAAGTGTCATTACCCTCAAAACAAAACAAAATGATTTGAAGGAAAAAATTTCCTAAAATCCTTTTAAAAGTGAATGCATTGAATTTGGATGTTTGATGAGGCACAACCCACAGGTGAAAAGATGAAGGTATTTTTGGCAGAGATGTATATGTTATCAAATAAATAGAATCCAATCTTATCCATAGTCTTATCAAGTATGAAATTTCATTCACAAGGACAATAACAGACTAGAGTTACCCCTTGGGTAATTTTATTCATCCATAACATGCATTGAACCAACTCTACTCTAACATAACTATTATGTTTTAAAAGAGAGAATACAAATATTTGTCTCATGCACAAAGAAGTAGAAGATACACAAATAAATTATTTCAATACAAATACTATTATTTCTCACTCTCTATATTATATTCATTGAATAATTCATTTAGAGACATTACACACACACACACACACACACACACACACACACACACACACACACACACACACACACACACACACACACACACACACACACACACACACACACACATTTATTCTAACATAAAATCGCTATATATAACAATATTATGATTTATTAATTACTAACCTGTTACTTATTTACCTCTCAATAAATATCAACTTTACTTATTTACCATCCCATAAATACCTATTTTCACTTAATGTGAAAACTATTCCCATCATTCCCCCCATAGTTTTTACATGGTACAATATATCTTTATTTTCTGATTATAACGTGTTCCACCTCCATGTGCTCATGATATTATCCACATATATGTGCCATCACACATATATTCCATCACACATCTATAGATGGATTTTTTAGGTTTACCAATGACCTTCCAAAATGGGTTTCACAGGGTCACCAATAACTTTACAAAATGGTTTTCTCAGTTTCACCACTAACCTTACAAAATGGTTTTCTGAGGTTAACCACTATCCTTTAATCATGATTGCTACAATGATTTTTAGATCAAAATTATCCAATGTAAATATACAAAAGGGTTACATGAGAATATCATAAGTGAAAAGGTATATACTTAGGTTCTTATTGTCTACACAACTAAAAATAATAGTAACTATCACACTAAAATATATATATATATATTATATATATATATATATATATATATATATATATACACACACACACACACACACACACACACATATATACATATATATATATATATATACATATATATATATACATATATATATATGTATATCTATATATATATATATATGTATATATATATATATATATAACACCACACCAAGTCACCAAAACATTGATGTAGCCCCATCATTGGTGACTAATGAGAGGTCATTGAAAGACCTCCTTACTCCATGTAGCCTCCATCCTCCATTATAAGATACTGCTTACTTAGGCAATATGTCAATGAGATGCTCTGATGATTCTGTCAGGTTCTTTATTGGTTGCTTCCATAGAAATTAGAACCCCCTCATTTTTTAGACATCATGTACAAATGATATTACATCTGTAAGATTTTTTTTTTTTTTTTACAATTTTAATTTTTTACTTTTTGACAAATGTGACATACTTAAAAAATAAATTTTGACTCATAATATGACTATGGACCATTTTTATTTAATAGACATTAAAACAACCATTGAACTTTGATTATATGATTAAAACAAATAAAAGTATAGTTTTTGAATAACCATATAACAATAGACATATAAACAATTGTCTAAAACTATATCATGCTATTGAATTTTTTTATTGAATTGATATAACATGACTTAAAACTACTTAAATTTTAATTTCAAATAAAAAAACATCCTTAAATTAAATATCACCTAAAAATAAGTTTACTCACTATAATCACAACTCAAATAAATAACAAAAGACTTGACTCACTTTGATTGAATTTAATATTGATACATAGGCTATGTAAAAAACTACAATAAAAAATGTAGATCTATGTAAATTCGTATCTGATGGTTCTCATGAGCTTTGTTGGTAGTGGCTAAGTTGTACATGGAGACTGGATATATGGGTGGTGAGGAGAATACAATGCTTCTATTGGAAATAATAGCTGTGGGTAAGCTTGAAGTGATGCACAACCAGGTAGATAGATTCAAGTGAATACCATAGGAATGAGTCATTTTGCATGAACCAAATAGGTAGTGAATTTTAATCATATGCTAAACAAGGATGTCAAACAACCAAATATACAACACACGTGACAATAAAGAAGCACAAATATTTACACCTCAATAAAAAAAATCACTTTAAACAAATGGAATGCCAAACTTAGCAAAATAATAATAGATTTGAAAGGTGCATGTTTGATGAATTTGACCTTATATTTTGATATTGTAATTCTAAATATCAATGTAAAAGTCTTTAATTTAAATATATCCAACTGTGATATTGAATGTCTAGAGAATTGATCAGGAATAGACCAAATTCCTCACAATTTCATTGCACAAATTACTTCTGTTGGTAGTGGGATACCATGATGCATGGCAAAAAAAGCACATATATTTGAGTAGGATGCCAATGGTTGGCTAGCATGCATCTTACACAATACTCCTCACACAATAGTATTCAAAACATACTCCTTGGGATGAATTTATGATAGAAAGACCTACAATTGTACTTAAATAACATGCATGAGGATGTTAATACACACTCACAAGTGTCGTTACCCTCAAAATAAAACAAAATACTTTGAAGGAAAAAAATTCTTAAAATCCTTCCAAAAGCAAATGCATTGAATTTGGACATTTGATGAGGCACAATCCATAGGTGAAAAGATGAAGGTATTTGTGGTAGAGATGTATATGTTATCAAATGCATGGAATACAATTTTATCCATAGTCTTGTCAAGTGTGAACTTTCATTGATAGGGATAATAGTAGACTAGAGCTACCCCTTGGCTAATTTTATTCATCCATTACATGCATTGAACCAACCCTAATTTGATACCATTGTTATGTTTTAAAAGAGATAATACAAAGATTTATCTCATGCACAAAGAAGTAAAAGATACATAGACAAATTATTTCAATATAAATACTATTATTTCTCACTCTCTATATTCTATTCATTGAATAATTCATTTAGAGACATTATCCATATATATAAGAATATTTATTATAACCTCTCCCTTATTGTATTTCTTGAAATCCCTCTAATTAAGCATATGATATATTTTTCTAATAATCTAAACAATATATCTCAGTAGATATATTCTAACATAATATTGTTATATATAACAATATTCTAATTTATTAATTACTAACCTGTTACTTATTTACCTCTCAAGAAATATCAAACGTACTTATTTACCATCTTGTAAATACCTATTTTCACCTAATGTGAAAACTATTCCTAACATTTCCCCCCATAGTTTCTACATGGTACAATATATCTCTATTTTCTGATTGTAGCATGCTCCACCTCCATGTGCTCATTATCTTCTCCACATATATGTGCCATCACACATCTTTTCCATCACACATCTATAGTTTATTTTTGTAGGTTTACCAATAACATTCAAAAATGGTTTTCATAGGTTCACCAATAACCTTACAAAATGGTTTTCTTATGTTTACCACTAAACTTACAAAATGGTTTTCTTAGCTTAACCACTAACCTTTCATCATGATTGCTACAATAATTTTTAGATCAACATTATCCAATGTAAATATATAAAAGGGTTACATGGGAGTATCACAAGTGAATAGGTATATACTTTGATTCTTATTTTCTACACAACTAAAAATAATAGTAACTACCATACTAAAAAAACTAAAATTATCACACCACACTAAGTCACTAAAACATTGATGTAGCCCCATCATTGGTGACTGACAAGAGATCACTGAAATACTTCCTTCCTCCATTTAGCCTCCATCCTCCAATACAATTTACTGCTTACTTAGGTGATATGTCAATGAGATACTCTTATTGTTCTAGCGGGTTATTTATTAGTTGCTTCCACAAAAAGGAACACCCTCATTTTTTGAACATCATGTATAAACGATAATGCATCCATAAGACAATTTTTTTTACAAATTTAAATTTTGAATTTTTGACAAATATGACATATTAAAAAATTGACTTTTGACTCATAACATGACTATGGACCATTGTTATTTAACAGACATTAAAATATCCACTGAACTTTGATTATATGCTTAAAAAAAATGAAAGTATGGTTTTCAAATAACCATATAACAATAGACACATAAGAAAATGTATAAAACTATATCATGCTATTGAATTGACATAACATGACTTAAAACTTCTTAAATTTTAAATTTAAATTAAAAAACATCCTTAATTAAAGATCACCTAAAAATAAATTTATTTGCTATAAACACAACTCAACTAAATAACAAAAGACTTGACTCACTTTGATTGCATTTAATATTGACACCTAGGCTACATAAAAAACTATAATAGAAAATGTAGATCTATGTAAACCTATATCTGACAGTTCTCATGAGCTTTGTTGGCAGTGGCTGAGTTGTATATGGAGACTGGTTTTATGGGTGGTGAGGAGAATATACTGCCACTAGTGGAAATAATATCCATGGGTAAGCTCAAAGTGATGCATAGCCAAATAAATAGATTTAGGGGAATGTCATAGGAATGAGTCATGTTACATGAATTAGATAGGTAGTGAATTGAAATCATATGCTAAACAATGATGTCAAACAACCAAATATACAACACACGTAACAAAAAAGAATCACAAATCTCTATACCTTAATAAACAACTTCAATTTAAACAAATGGAATGTCAGACTTAGTAGAATAATAATATATTTGGAATGTGCATGTTTGATGAAGATGACCTCAGATTTTGATATTGTAATTTTGAATATCTATGCAAAAGTCTTCAATTTCAATATATCAAATTGTGATGTTGAATGTCTAGAGAATTGAATAGGAATAGATCATATTCCTCATAATTTCATTACACAAATTACTTCTACCGATAGTGGGATACCATGATGCATGGCCAAAAGAGCACAAATATTTGAGTAAGATGCCAATGGTTGGCTATAATGCATCTCACATAATACTTCTCATGCAATAGTCTTCACAACAGACTCCTCAGGATTAATCTATGATATAAACATCTATAGTGATACTTAAATAACATGCATGAGGATGTTAATATGTGCTCACAAGTGTTGTTACCCTCAAAATAAAATAAAATGCTTTGAAGGAAAAAAACTTCCTAAAATCCTTCTAAAAGTGAATTCATAGAATTTGGATGTTTGATGAGGCACAACCCATAGGTGAAAAGATGAAGGTATTTATGGTAGAGATGTATATGTTATCAAATGCACATAATCTAATCTTATCCATAGTCTTGTCAAGTATGAAATTTCATTGACATGGACAATAACAGATTAGAACTACCCCTTGGCTAATTTTATTCATCCATAACATGCATTGAACCAACTCTACTTTGGTACCATTGTTAGGTTTTAGAAGAGCTAATACAAAGATTTATCTCATGCATAAAGATTTACAAGATACATAGATAAATTATTTCAATATAAACACTATTATTTCTCACTCTCTATATTTTATTCATTGAATAATGCATTCTGAGACATTATACATATATATAGGAATATTTACTATAACCTCTCCCCTATTTTATCTCCCAAAATCCCTCTAATTAAGCACATGATATATTGTTATAACAATATATCTCAATATATATATTCTAACATAATATTTTTATATATAACAATACTCTAATTTACCAATTACTAATCGGTTACTTATTTACCTCTCGATAAATATCAAATTTACTTATTTACCATCTTGTAGATACTTATTTTCACCTAATGTGAAAACTATTCCTAGCATTCCCCCCCATAGTTTTTACATGGTACAATATATCTCTATTTTCTGATTATAGCGTGTTCCACCTCCATGTACCCATGATCTTATCCTCATACATGTGCCATCACACATATCTTCCATCACACATATATAATTAGTTTTTTTAGGTTTACCAATAACCTTCCAATAATGGTTTTCACAGGTTCACCAATAACCTTATAAAATGGTTTTCTCAGTTTCACCACTAACCTTAAAAAATGGTTTTCTGAGGTTAACCACTAACCTTTCATCATGATTGCTAAAATTATTTTCAGATCAACATTCTCCAATTTAAATATACAAAAGGGTTACATGTGAATATCAAAAGTGAACATGTACATACTTTGGTTCTTATTTTTCACACAACTAAAAATAACAATAACTACCACACTATAAAAACTTAAAATATCACACCACACTAAGTCACCAAAACATTAATGTGGCCCTATCATTGGTGACTGATGAGAGGTCACTAAAAGACCTCCTTCCTTTGTGTAACCTCCATCCTCCATTACAAGATACTGCTTATTCAGGTGATATGTCAATGAGATGCTCTGATGGTTCTGACATGTTCTTTATTGGTTGCTTCCACATAAATTAAAACCCCCTCATTTTTTAAACGTCATGTAGAAGAAATAATGCATCTATAACACATTTTTTTTTACAATTTTAACTTTTGAATTTTTGACAAATATGACATACTTAAAAAATGACTTTTGACTCATAACATAACTATGGACCATTGTTATTTAATAGACATTAAAATAACCACTAAACTTTGATTATATCCTTAAAACAAATGAAAGTATGATTTTTGAATAATTGTATAATAATATACATTTTAATTTTTTTATAAAACTATATCATGCTATTGAATTTTTTATTTAATTGACATAACATGACTTAAAACTACTTAAATTTTAACTTCAAATAAAAAAACATCCTTAAATTAAAGATCACCTAAAAATAAATTTACTCACTATAACCATGACTCAACTAAATAACAAAAAACTTGACTCACTTTGATTGCATTTAATATTGATACCTAGGCTATATAAAAAAATAAAATAAAAAATGAAGATCTATACAAACTCATGTCTGATGGTTCTCATGAGCTTTGTTGGCAATGGCTGAGTTGTACATGGAGACTAGGTTTGTGGGTGGTGAGGATAATACAATGTCGTTAGTGGAAATAATAGCCATGGGTAAGCTTGAAGTGATGCAAAACTAGGTAGATAGATTCAAGGGAATGCCATAGGAATGATTCATTTTACATGAACCAGATAGGTAGTGAATTGTAATCATATGCTAAACAATGATGTCAAAAAAACAAATATAAAACACATGTGACAACAAAGAAGCACAAATATCTACACATTAATAAACAAATTCACTTTAAATAAATGGAATTACAGACTTAATAGAATAATAATAGATTTAGAAGGTGCACATTTGATGAAGATGACCTCAGATTTTGATATTGTAATTCTAAATATCAATGCAAAAGTATTCAATTTCAATATATCCAAGTGTGATGTTAAATGTCTAGAGAATTGAATAGGAATAGACCAAATTCCTTATAGTTTCACTACATAATTTGCTTCCATCAGTAGTGGGATACCATGATGCATGGACAAAAGAGCACATATATCTGAGTAGGATGCTAATGGTTGGCTAGCATGCATCTCATGCAATAGTCCTCATAACATACTCCTCAGGATGAATCTGTGATATAAAGAGCTACATTGATAATTAAATAACAAGCATGAAGATGTTAATATGCACTCACAAGTGTCGTTACCCTAAAAAAAATGATTTGAAGCAAAAAAGTTTCTAAAATCCTTCCAAAAGTGAATGCATTGAATTTAGACATTTGATGAGGCATAACCCACAGGTGAAAAGATGAAGGTAGTTATGGCAGAGATGTATACATTATCAAATTCATGGAATCCAATCTTATCCATAGTCTTATCAAGTACAAACTTTCATTGCTAGGGATAATAGTAGACCAAAGCTGCCCCATTGGCTAATTTTATTCATCCATAAAATGCATTGAACCAATTTTGCTTTGATACCACTGTTAGGTTTTAGAAGAGATAATACAAAGATTTATCTCATGCGCAAAGAATTAGAAGACACAAAGACATTATTTCTCACTTTCTATATTTTATTCACTGAATAATTCATTCTAATACATTATACATATATATAGGAATATTTCCTATAACCTCTCCCCTATTTTTTTTTCCAAAATACCTCTAATTAAGGACATGATATATTTTTATAATAATATAAAAAATATATCTCAATATATATTATAAAATATTATTATCATATATATGTATAATCATATATATGTATAATCATATATATGTGTGCAAACAGTTGAAGCTTTTAGCTCCACACCCTAACATTGATCGTACTATTGTTAAGTAGCTATAAGATATTATCCTTCCATGCTAACTTATGGTTTTGAAGCTACATTACCAATACAGATGAAAATCTCATTTGCTCATACTAATTTAAAATATTTATCAAAAGATACAAATTCAATTGAACAAAGACTTGATTATTTAATATCTTTAGATGAAAGACTTGATATTGTTCTTTATTAGGATAAATATCATGAAGATCTAGGTAAGCATCATAATTTTAATTCAATTTGGTTGAGACCATATAAGATTTTTGACATACTTGGAAAAAATGC
This sequence comes from Torreya grandis, assembly GCA_037957365.1. NCBI lineage: Eukaryota > Viridiplantae > Streptophyta > Pinopsida > Cupressales > Taxaceae > Torreya > Torreya grandis. The sequence continues at coordinate 1,796,966 of JARHVA010002465.1, read as the reverse complement.
TTTCCACTTACAAGATATGAAAGCAAATTAGCTGCGCTATTCAGTCAATGGGAATCATTTGAAATTATTTCATCAATAACTCTTTTATTTGTTTATTTGTTTTGTTTTGTTTATTTTATATTTTGGCTTCTATTTTCTATTTGTTGGTTTTTATTATGAATGGATCAATTTTGGTTACATCAAAAAAGTTAATCATCAGGATGAAATAAAATTACATGGAGATTGCTATATTTTTGTAAGTATGTAATCATGGTAAGATGATTTGCATGACATAATTTAGTTTTTTTTTAAAATAATTGAGATTGATATGGATATTAATGTGTTTAAAGTAATACTTATTTTTAAAATTTGTGTTTAAGGCTTTTGCATATGATTGTTTATCCTTCTTGAAAATCTATGTCTAATCTATCATTTTCTTCATGCCATGCTAACCAAACACTTCATCATTTTAAAAAGAGTATTATTATCAAAAGGGTTTGCTTCTAGATGCCTGAGAAATGATTAACTTGGATCACACTCTCAAGTGTTTTGTCTTTAAATGGGCAACTTTTAATTTTGTTACCTCATTTCCTTTCTAAAATCAACTTACAAGGTTAGCAGTTTTGATCCTATTTTTGACACCCCTCTTTTTATTTTTATTTTTTTAAAAACCAAGTATTTTATATTGACTCTGTCATATTGATGACTTTTGTTGTAACATCTAAAAATGCTAACTGGGGGTCTTAGTTCATTACATCATTTGAATATGTAATATTATGATGAATGTTTATTATGACTCTTGCATTTAGTGAAATTGCTACTCTGCATTATAATTGTTTTCAAAATAATTCAATGGATTTAGTTAAAACATTAAGTATGTATAAGAATTTTTAGGAAAATAGTTTTTTTGGTTTTTTGAATACAATATTAATGGTCAAATTTTTAAATAGTATGGTTTGATGCATAGATTCATTGATAAAATGATATTCTTGATCATGAGGGTTATATATGAATGATCTATGTTGACATTATATTGATAATATTTAAAGTTAAAATATATATTTTGATCAAGCACAAAACCTATGTAATGTTTTAATTTGAATTATTGCTCAATCTAATGGTTTTATAACCTAATATTTAAGAATTGCTGCCAATATATTACCACTAAAACCTATGAATATTTTGTGTCGAGAACATTGCATATTAAAGGGTCAAATATCTATGGATTCAAACCTAAGGACAAAGGTTGAATGTTATTTGATCTAAGTGGAAATATTAATAAGGCTTAGGGGGTGGAATGAAACTTAATTATTACCTAGGAGACTAATGTTGACTATTGGGTTTGAAGCATTGATTTGACATCATTTTGGATGGAAAGTTATGTGGATTTAATTTTTTAGAGATATGGCAGAAATTTGGGATTTGTTTTGAGACCACATAATTTATGGAATTAAAACTTGAGGTACGTGTATTGTTAAAAGGAATTTAATAATATATCTATAGGTAACTTTAGTCATGTTTAAATTTGTTGGAGTTAACAAAAGAATTAGATAACGTTGGTGGTATAAAATTGATAGATTAATAACTAATATATTTGAAACACATAGAAATGATATTTATTGTATCTCAAAATAATACAAAAGGTATTTTTCATTCATTTTATAATCATTCTTGGAAATCTTTGAACATAAGTGATATTGTAGAAGCGAGAAGAACATTTAGAAAAGTTTAGAAACTTGTAGAAATGGTAGGATTTTGAGACTTATCACCTTCAATATTTATTTTTGTATGGTTTAGATTATTTGGAAGAATATTATACAATCATGCAAAAATAAGTTTTTTTATATTCAAATGTGTAGATGGTTATAGTTTCATTGGGAAAATGATGCAGATGTTGACTACGTATTATTATTTGTCTGAAAATAATTAAGATGCATGCATTAGTGTTTTTGATTTTATGAGATTATTAAGCATAGATGAATTTGAGTTCTAGGTTATTTGATGCTTGAGAAAGACATGGGTTTTATTTGATGGCTGGAAAACTTGGAATAATGGTTGAAAATTGTAAGTTTGTTTTTGTTTCCAAGTAATATTTGGATTTTGATAGAATAATATGACATTTTTTTTTTATTGCTGGTAAATATTGGATACATAGAGTTGTTTGAATGAGTTTTTTTTTAGTTTTTATTTATTTGATGCTTTACAAATTTTTGGTTTTATTATTGGCTAGTGAATATGAGATAAATATTTTAGCGAGTTAATATGATAGTTTGTTTGTGATTGATATATTTGTATGACATGCAGTTGATGCATGCCTAAATTTTTATATAGTTTATGATGGGTTTTTGAAATTAGTGTGTTATATGTCTATATCAGTTGAAAATGATAATGTAGTTTGATATGAGAGCCATTCATTGATTTTTTTGTTTTTGTTAGTTTGGGGTTTCTAGTATGAGATATGAGGTTCCTATTTGGTCTATTTGTAAATATTTACAAGAGATAAATATGACATTTGTGTGCTATATGTTAGTTTATTTTAGATAAGTATTTAGATTCTTAGTTTTAAGTTATGGCCTTTTTTGTTTGGTATGGTTGGAAATTTTACATGGTAAATTAATATGATTAAAGTATGTTATGTGAAATAGTTGGGTTTTTAAGTTATAAGTTAGTTTTAATTTGAAAATGGTTTTGATATCAAGAGGTGATAAATACATATAGGATTTTAACATGACTGGTTATATTTTCATACATATAAGTTTTGATATGAGAAAAATTTCCTTGCTCAAAATATTTTTGGTTTTCGTACAAAGTCAATAAACATTTATGGGTTGTAACAATTATTTATTTGGACTAGTTATATTTTTATAAATGTATTTGAGGAGGTAATTTATTTGTTTCACTTTGATAATATCATACATCAGATTGTTTTGACCTTCACAGTCATTTGCAAGATATAAATTTGATTTTTGTATTTTAGTAGTTGGTCGTATTGTTAGATATCAATTTCAAAGGAAAAATTATTGGTTTGAGAATATTTTGCATAACAATTGGTTTTTGAGTAGTGTTAGTTTATTTTGAAGAAAACCTTGGTCATTTATCAAGATAATGTTATTTATTCAGATGGTTTTTAGGTAGATTTTTATTTATTTGAATTTAGGAGAAAAACCTTAGTCATTTATCAGAATTATGTTGTTGATTTGATTTTTCAAATTTCAATCATTCTATTAAAATTTGTGAGAAAGTTTTATATGGATTTAATATATGGTTGAGAATAGTTTCATTGCAATCAAGTAATTAGGTTATTGATTTGTTTCATCTTTCAAAAAATATCAGGGTGGACACCTCCCAATTCTAATAATTCCTATGGTAATGTATGGAGGAATGATCAAACTTGAAATATAGAAGATTAATCTTCTCAAAAAATTTCTTCTAGAGGTCAATATGTTTGAGGTAGAAGGCCTAGTAAGAATTTTCCTATACCCTTTAATAGAGAAAATCAAATATTCATTCATTTTGATACCTCAGATCCTACATTTTGGGATGTTATCAATGTTTTTTCATTTAATCCTATAAACACTCAAGGAAATTGAGGACCAAAAAGAACGTATTAGAGAACTTGTCCCCACAAATGTAGAAATCTAAGTGGTTAAACTTAGCATATAAAAATATCTCTATAGTTTGAACATAATTTAGTTTCTCATGTTAGGTTTTAGAAGATATAATACAAATATTTATCTCATGCAAAAATAATTAGAAGATACACAAATAGATTATTTCAATACAAATATTATTATTTCTCACTCTCTATATTCTATTCACTGAATAATTCATTCCAAGACATTATACATATATAGGAATATTTCCTATAACCTCTCCACTATTTTCTCTCCCAAAATACCTCCAATTAAGCACATGATATATTGTTATAACAATATAAACAATATATCTCAATATATATATTCTAACATAATATTGTTATATATAACAATATTTTAATTTACTAATTACTAACTTGTTACTTATTTACCTCTTGGTAAATATCAACTTAAATTATTTACCATCCCATAAATACCTATTTTCACCTAATGTGAAAACTATTCCCATCATTCCCCCCATAGTTTTTACAATATATCTCTATTTACTGATTATAGCATGTTCCACCTCTACGTGCTTATGATATTCTCCACATACATGTGCCATCACACATCTATAGTTGGTTTTTGTATGGTTTACTAATAACCTTCCAAAATGGTTTTCATAGGATCACCAATAACCTTAAAAAATGGTTTTCTCAAGTTTACCACTAACCTTATAAAATGTTTTTCCTAGGTTAACCACTAACCTTTCATCATGATTGCTACAATGCTTTTTAGATCAACATTCTCCAATGTAAATATACAAAAGGGTTACATGGGAATATCATAAGTGAACAAGTATATACTTTGGCTCTTATTTTTTACACAACTAAAAATAACAGTAACTTACACATTAAAAAAACTAAAAATATCACACCACACTAAGTCAACAAAACATTGATGTGGCCCCATCATGGGTGACTGATAAGAGGTCACTGAAATACCTCCTTCCTTTATGTAGCCTCCATCCTCTAGTATAAGATACTACTTACTCAGGTGTTATGTCAATGAGATGCTCTGATGGTTCCAGTAGGTTATTTATTGGTTGCTTCCACAAAAATTGGAACCCCCTCATTTTTTGAATGTCATGTATAAGAGATAATGCATCCATAATATAATTTTTTTTACAATTTTAAATTTTGAATTTTTGATAAATATGACATACTTAAAAAATGACTTTTAACTCATAACATGACTATGGACCATTGCTATTTAATAGAAATTAAAATAACCACTGAACTTTGATTCTATGCTTAAAATAAATGAAAGTATGGTTTTTGAATAACCATATAACAATAGGCATAAAAAAAATGTCTAAAACTAAACCATGCTATTGAATTTTTTTATTGAATTGACATAACATGACTTAAAACTACTTAAATTTTAACTTCAAATAAAAAAACATCCTTAAATTAAATATCACCTAAAAATAAATTTACTCATTATAACCATGACTCAACTAAATAACAAAAGACTTGACTCACTTTGATTGCATTTAGTATTGATACCTAGGATACATAAAAAACTATAATAAAAAACATAGATCTATGCAAACCCATATCTGATGGATCTCATGAGCTTTGTTGGTAGTGGCTGAGATGTACATGGAGACTGGGTCTGTGGGTGGTGAGGAGAATACAATGCCACTAATGGAAATAATATCCATGGGTAAGCTTGAAGTGACACACATCTAGGCAAATAGATTTAGGGGAATGCTATAGGAATGAGTCATTTTGCATGAACTAGATAGGTAGTGAATTGTAATCATATGTTAAACAACAATGTCAAATAACCAAATATACAAAACACATGACAAAAAAGAAACACAAATATTTAAGCATTAATAAACAACTTCACTTCAAATAAATGAAATGCTAGACTTAGCAAAATAATAATAGATTTGGAAGGTACACATTTGATGAAGACAATCTCAAATTTTGATATTGTAATTCTGAATATCAATGCAAAAGTCTTTAATTTCAATATATCCAACTGTGATGTTGAATGTCTAGAGAATTGAACAAGAATATACTAGATTCCTCATAATTTCACCACACAAATTTCTTCGACCAGTAATGGGATACCATGATGCATGGAAAAAAGAGCATGAATATCTGAGTAGAATGCCAATGGTTGGATAACATGTATCTCAGGTAATACTCCTCACACAATATTCCTCACAACATACTCCTTAGGATAAATTAGTGATAGAAAGAACTACAATGATACTTAAATAACATGCATGAGGATCTTAATATGCACTCATAAGTGTCATTACCCTCAAAACAAAACAAAATGATTTGAAGGAAAAATTTTCCTAAAATCCTTTTAAAAGTGAATGCATTGAATTTGGATGTTTGATGAGGCACAACCCACAGGTGAAAAGATGAAGGTATTTTTGGCAGAGATGTATATGTTATCAAATAAATAGAATCCAATCTTATCCATAGTCTTATCAAGTATGAAATTTCATTCACAAGGACAATAACAGACTAGAGTTACCCCTTGGGTAATTTTATTCATCCATAACATGCATTGAACCAACTCTACTCTAACATAACTATTATGTTTTAAAAGAGAGAATACAAATATTTGTCTCATGCACAAAGAAGTAGAAGATACACAAATAAATTATTTCAATACAAATACTATTATTTCTCACTCTCTATATTATATTCATTGAATAATTCATTTAGAGACATTACACACACACACACACACACACACACACACACACACACACACACACACACACACACACACACACACACACACACACACACACACACACACACACACATTTATTCTAACATAAAATCGCTATATATAACAATATTATGATTTATTAATTACTAACCTGTTACTTATTTACCTCTCAATAAATATCAACTTTACTTATTTACCATCCCATAAATACCTATTTTCACTTAATGTGAAAACTATTCCCATCATTCCCCCCATAGTTTTTACATGGTACAATATATCTTTATTTTCTGATTATAACGTGTTCCACCTCCATGTGCTCATGATATTATCCACATATATGTGCCATCACACATATATTCCATCACACATCTATAGATGGATTTTTTAGGTTTACCAATGACCTTCCAAAATGGGTTTCACAGGGTCACCAATAACTTTACAAAATGGTTTTCTCAGTTTCACCACTAACCTTACAAAATGGTTTTCTGAGGTTAACCACTATCCTTTAATCATGATTGCTACAATGATTTTTAGATCAAAATTATCCAATGTAAATATACAAAAGGGTTACATGAGAATATCATAAGTGAAAAGGTATATACTTAGGTTCTTATTGTCTACACAACTAAAAATAATAGTAACTATCACACTAAAATATATATATATATATTATATATATATATATATATATATATATATATATATATATATATATATATATATATATATATATACACACACACACACACACACACACACACATATATACATATATATATATATATATACATATATATATATATACATATATATATATGTATATCTATATATATATATATATATGTATATATATATATATATATATATAACACCACACCAAGTCACCAAAACATTGATGTAGCCCCATCATTGGTGACTAATGAGAGGTCATTGAAAGACCTCCTTACTCCATGTAGCCTCCATCCTCCATTATAAGATACTGCTTACTTAGGCAATATGTCAATGAGATGCTCTGATGATTCTGTCAGGTTCTTTATTGGTTGCTTCCATAGAAATTAGAACCCCCTCATTTTTTAGACATCATGTACAAATGATATTACATCTGTAAGATTTTTTTTTTTTTTTTACAATTTTAATTTTTTACTTTTTGACAAATGTGACATACTTAAAAAATAAATTTTGACTCATAATATGACTATGGACCATTTTTATTTAATAGACATTAAAACAACCATTGAACTTTGATTATATGATTAAAACAAATAAAAGTATAGTTTTTGAATAACCATATAACAATAGACATATAAACAATTGTCTAAAACTATATCATGCTATTGAATTTTTTTATTGAATTGATATAACATGACTTAAAACTACTTAAATTTTAATTTCAAATAAAAAAACATCCTTAAATTAAATATCACCTAAAAATAAGTTTACTCACTATAATCACAACTCAAATAAATAACAAAAGACTTGACTCACTTTGATTGAATTTAATATTGATACATAGGCTATGTAAAAAACTACAATAAAAAATGTAGATCTATGTAAATTCGTATCTGATGGTTCTCATGAGCTTTGTTGGTAGTGGCTAAGTTGTACATGGAGACTGGATATATGGGTGGTGAGGAGAATACAATGCTTCTATTGGAAATAATAGCTGTGGGTAAGCTTGAAGTGATGCACAACCAGGTAGATAGATTCAAGTGAATACCATAGGAATGAGTCATTTTGCATGAACCAAATAGGTAGTGAATTTTAATCATATGCTAAACAAGGATGTCAAACAACCAAATATACAACACACGTGACAATAAAGAAGCACAAATATTTACACCTCAATAAAAAAAATCACTTTAAACAAATGGAATGCCAAACTTAGCAAAATAATAATAGATTTGAAAGGTGCATGTTTGATGAATTTGACCTTATATTTTGATATTGTAATTCTAAATATCAATGTAAAAGTCTTTAATTTAAATATATCCAACTGTGATATTGAATGTCTAGAGAATTGATCAGGAATAGACCAAATTCCTCACAATTTCATTGCACAAATTACTTCTGTTGGTAGTGGGATACCATGATGCATGGCAAAAAAAGCACATATATTTGAGTAGGATGCCAATGGTTGGCTAGCATGCATCTTACACAATACTCCTCACACAATAGTATTCAAAACATACTCCTTGGGATGAATTTATGATAGAAAGACCTACAATTGTACTTAAATAACATGCATGAGGATGTTAATACACACTCACAAGTGTCGTTACCCTCAAAATAAAACAAAATACTTTGAAGGAAAAAAATTCTTAAAATCCTTCCAAAAGCAAATGCATTGAATTTGGACATTTGATGAGGCACAATCCATAGGTGAAAAGATGAAGGTATTTGTGGTAGAGATGTATATGTTATCAAATGCATGGAATACAATTTTATCCATAGTCTTGTCAAGTGTGAACTTTCATTGATAGGGATAATAGTAGACTAGAGCTACCCCTTGGCTAATTTTATTCATCCATTACATGCATTGAACCAACCCTAATTTGATACCATTGTTATGTTTTAAAAGAGATAATACAAAGATTTATCTCATGCACAAAGAAGTAAAAGATACATAGACAAATTATTTCAATATAAATACTATTATTTCTCACTCTCTATATTCTATTCATTGAATAATTCATTTAGAGACATTATCCATATATATAAGAATATTTATTATAACCTCTCCCTTATTGTATTTCTTGAAATCCCTCTAATTAAGCATATGATATATTTTTCTAATAATCTAAACAATATATCTCAGTAGATATATTCTAACATAATATTGTTATATATAACAATATTCTAATTTATTAATTACTAACCTGTTACTTATTTACCTCTCAAGAAATATCAAACGTACTTATTTACCATCTTGTAAATACCTATTTTCACCTAATGTGAAAACTATTCCTAACATTTCCCCCCATAGTTTCTACATGGTACAATATATCTCTATTTTCTGATTGTAGCATGCTCCACCTCCATGTGCTCATTATCTTCTCCACATATATGTGCCATCACACATCTTTTCCATCACACATCTATAGTTTATTTTTGTAGGTTTACCAATAACATTCAAAAATGGTTTTCATAGGTTCACCAATAACCTTACAAAATGGTTTTCTTATGTTTACCACTAAACTTACAAAATGGTTTTCTTAGCTTAACCACTAACCTTTCATCATGATTGCTACAATAATTTTTAGATCAACATTATCCAATGTAAATATATAAAAGGGTTACATGGGAGTATCACAAGTGAATAGGTATATACTTTGATTCTTATTTTCTACACAACTAAAAATAATAGTAACTACCATACTAAAAAAACTAAAATTATCACACCACACTAAGTCACTAAAACATTGATGTAGCCCCATCATTGGTGACTGACAAGAGATCACTGAAATACTTCCTTCCTCCATTTAGCCTCCATCCTCCAATACAATTTACTGCTTACTTAGGTGATATGTCAATGAGATACTCTTATTGTTCTAGCGGGTTATTTATTAGTTGCTTCCACAAAAAGGAACACCCTCATTTTTTGAACATCATGTATAAACGATAATGCATCCATAAGACAATTTTTTTTACAAATTTAAATTTTGAATTTTTGACAAATATGACATATTAAAAAATTGACTTTTGACTCATAACATGACTATGGACCATTGTTATTTAACAGACATTAAAATATCCACTGAACTTTGATTATATGCTTAAAAAAAATGAAAGTATGGTTTTCAAATAACCATATAACAATAGACACATAAGAAAATGTATAAAACTATATCATGCTATTGAATTGACATAACATGACTTAAAACTTCTTAAATTTTAAATTTAAATTAAAAAACATCCTTAATTAAAGATCACCTAAAAATAAATTTATTTGCTATAAACACAACTCAACTAAATAACAAAAGACTTGACTCACTTTGATTGCATTTAATATTGACACCTAGGCTACATAAAAAACTATAATAGAAAATGTAGATCTATGTAAACCTATATCTGACAGTTCTCATGAGCTTTGTTGGCAGTGGCTGAGTTGTATATGGAGACTGGTTTTATGGGTGGTGAGGAGAATATACTGCCACTAGTGGAAATAATATCCATGGGTAAGCTCAAAGTGATGCATAGCCAAATAAATAGATTTAGGGGAATGTCATAGGAATGAGTCATGTTACATGAATTAGATAGGTAGTGAATTGAAATCATATGCTAAACAATGATGTCAAACAACCAAATATACAACACACGTAACAAAAAAGAATCACAAATCTCTATACCTTAATAAACAACTTCAATTTAAACAAATGGAATGTCAGACTTAGTAGAATAATAATATATTTGGAATGTGCATGTTTGATGAAGATGACCTCAGATTTTGATATTGTAATTTTGAATATCTATGCAAAAGTCTTCAATTTCAATATATCAAATTGTGATGTTGAATGTCTAGAGAATTGAATAGGAATAGATCATATTCCTCATAATTTCATTACACAAATTACTTCTACCGATAGTGGGATACCATGATGCATGGCCAAAAGAGCACAAATATTTGAGTAAGATGCCAATGGTTGGCTATAATGCATCTCACATAATACTTCTCATGCAATAGTCTTCACAACAGACTCCTCAGGATTAATCTATGATATAAACATCTATAGTGATACTTAAATAACATGCATGAGGATGTTAATATGTGCTCACAAGTGTTGTTACCCTCAAAATAAAATAAAATGCTTTGAAGGAAAAAAACTTCCTAAAATCCTTCTAAAAGTGAATTCATAGAATTTGGATGTTTGATGAGGCACAACCCATAGGTGAAAAGATGAAGGTATTTATGGTAGAGATGTATATGTTATCAAATGCACATAATCTAATCTTATCCATAGTCTTGTCAAGTATGAAATTTCATTGACATGGACAATAACAGATTAGAACTACCCCTTGGCTAATTTTATTCATCCATAACATGCATTGAACCAACTCTACTTTGGTACCATTGTTAGGTTTTAGAAGAGCTAATACAAAGATTTATCTCATGCATAAAGATTTACAAGATACATAGATAAATTATTTCAATATAAACACTATTATTTCTCACTCTCTATATTTTATTCATTGAATAATGCATTCTGAGACATTATACATATATATAGGAATATTTACTATAACCTCTCCCCTATTTTATCTCCCAAAATCCCTCTAATTAAGCACATGATATATTGTTATAACAATATATCTCAATATATATATTCTAACATAATATTTTTATATATAACAATACTCTAATTTACCAATTACTAATCGGTTACTTATTTACCTCTCGATAAATATCAAATTTACTTATTTACCATCTTGTAGATACTTATTTTCACCTAATGTGAAAACTATTCCTAGCATTCCCCCCCATAGTTTTTACATGGTACAATATATCTCTATTTTCTGATTATAGCGTGTTCCACCTCCATGTACCCATGATCTTATCCTCATACATGTGCCATCACACATATCTTCCATCACACATATATAATTAGTTTTTTTAGGTTTACCAATAACCTTCCAATAATGGTTTTCACAGGTTCACCAATAACCTTATAAAATGGTTTTCTCAGTTTCACCACTAACCTTAAAAAATGGTTTTCTGAGGTTAACCACTAACCTTTCATCATGATTGCTAAAATTATTTTCAGATCAACATTCTCCAATTTAAATATACAAAAGGGTTACATGTGAATATCAAAAGTGAACATGTACATACTTTGGTTCTTATTTTTCACACAACTAAAAATAACAATAACTACCACACTATAAAAACTTAAAATATCACACCACACTAAGTCACCAAAACATTAATGTGGCCCTATCATTGGTGACTGATGAGAGGTCACTAAAAGACCTCCTTCCTTTGTGTAACCTCCATCCTCCATTACAAGATACTGCTTATTCAGGTGATATGTCAATGAGATGCTCTGATGGTTCTGACATGTTCTTTATTGGTTGCTTCCACATAAATTAAAACCCCCTCATTTTTTAAACGTCATGTAGAAGAAATAATGCATCTATAACACATTTTTTTTTACAATTTTAACTTTTGAATTTTTGACAAATATGACATACTTAAAAAATGACTTTTGACTCATAACATAACTATGGACCATTGTTATTTAATAGACATTAAAATAACCACTAAACTTTGATTATATCCTTAAAACAAATGAAAGTATGATTTTTGAATAATTGTATAATAATATACATTTTAATTTTTTTATAAAACTATATCATGCTATTGAATTTTTTATTTAATTGACATAACATGACTTAAAACTACTTAAATTTTAACTTCAAATAAAAAAACATCCTTAAATTAAAGATCACCTAAAAATAAATTTACTCACTATAACCATGACTCAACTAAATAACAAAAAACTTGACTCACTTTGATTGCATTTAATATTGATACCTAGGCTATATAAAAAAATAAAATAAAAAATGAAGATCTATACAAACTCATGTCTGATGGTTCTCATGAGCTTTGTTGGCAATGGCTGAGTTGTACATGGAGACTAGGTTTGTGGGTGGTGAGGATAATACAATGTCGTTAGTGGAAATAATAGCCATGGGTAAGCTTGAAGTGATGCAAAACTAGGTAGATAGATTCAAGGGAATGCCATAGGAATGATTCATTTTACATGAACCAGATAGGTAGTGAATTGTAATCATATGCTAAACAATGATGTCAAAAAAACAAATATAAAACACATGTGACAACAAAGAAGCACAAATATCTACACATTAATAAACAAATTCACTTTAAATAAATGGAATTACAGACTTAATAGAATAATAATAGATTTAGAAGGTGCACATTTGATGAAGATGACCTCAGATTTTGATATTGTAATTCTAAATATCAATGCAAAAGTATTCAATTTCAATATATCCAAGTGTGATGTTAAATGTCTAGAGAATTGAATAGGAATAGACCAAATTCCTTATAGTTTCACTACATAATTTGCTTCCATCAGTAGTGGGATACCATGATGCATGGACAAAAGAGCACATATATCTGAGTAGGATGCTAATGGTTGGCTAGCATGCATCTCATGCAATAGTCCTCATAACATACTCCTCAGGATGAATCTGTGATATAAAGAGCTACATTGATAATTAAATAACAAGCATGAAGATGTTAATATGCACTCACAAGTGTCGTTACCCTAAAAAAAATGATTTGAAGCAAAAAAGTTTCTAAAATCCTTCCAAAAGTGAATGCATTGAATTTAGACATTTGATGAGGCATAACCCACAGGTGAAAAGATGAAGGTAGTTATGGCAGAGATGTATACATTATCAAATTCATGGAATCCAATCTTATCCATAGTCTTATCAAGTACAAACTTTCATTGCTAGGGATAATAGTAGACCAAAGCTGCCCCATTGGCTAATTTTATTCATCCATAAAATGCATTGAACCAATTTTGCTTTGATACCACTGTTAGGTTTTAGAAGAGATAATACAAAGATTTATCTCATGCGCAAAGAATTAGAAGACACAAAGACATTATTTCTCACTTTCTATATTTTATTCACTGAATAATTCATTCTAATACATTATACATATATATAGGAATATTTCCTATAACCTCTCCCCTATTTTTTTTTCCAAAATACCTCTAATTAAGGACATGATATATTTTTATAATAATATAAAAAATATATCTCAATATATATTATAAAATATTATTATCATATATATGTATAATCATATATATGTATAATCATATATATGTGTGCAAACAGTTGAAGCTTTTAGCTCCACACCCTAACATTGATCGTACTATTGTTAAGTAGCTATAAGATATTATCCTTCCATGCTAACTTATGGTTTTGAAGCTACATTACCAATACAGATGAAAATCTCATTTGCTCATACTAATTTAAAATATTTATCAAAAGATACAAATTCAATTGAACAAAGACTTGATTATTTAATATCTTTAGATGAAAGACTTGATATTGTTCTTTATTAGGATAAATATCATGAAGATCTAGGTAAGCATCATAATTTTAATTCAATTTGGTTGAGACCATATAAGATTTTTGACATACTTGGAAAAAATGCTTTCCACTTACAAGATATGAAAGCAAATTAGCTGCGCTATTCAGTCAATGGGAATCATTTGAAATTATTTCATCAATAACTCTTTTATTTGTTTATTTGTTTTGTTTTGTTTATTTTATATTTTGGCTTCTATTTTCTATTTGTTGGTTTTTATTATGAATGGATCAATTTTGGTTACATCAAAAAAGTTAATCATCAGGATGAAATAAAATTACATGGAGATTGCTATATTTTTGTAAGTATGTAATCATGGTAAGATGATTTGCATGACATAATTTAGTTTTTTTTTAAAATAATTGAGATTGATATGGATATTAATGTGTTTAAAGTAATACTTATTTTTAAAATTTGTGTTTAAGGCTTTTGCATATGATTGTTTATCCTTCTTGAAAATCTATGTCTAATCTATCATTTTCTTCATGCCATGCTAACCAAACACTTCATCATTTTAAAAAGAGTATTATTATCAAAAGGGTTTGCTTCTAGATGCCTGAGAAATGATTAACTTGGATCACACTCTCAAGTGTTTTGTCTTTAAATGGGCAACTTTTAATTTTGTTACCTCATTTCCTTTCTAAAATCAACTTACAAGGTTAGCAGTTTTGATCCTATTTTTGACACCCCTCTTTTTATTTTTATTTTTTTAAAAACCAAGTATTTTATATTGATTCTGTCATATTGATGACTTTTGTTGTAACATCTAAAAATGCTAACTGGGGGTCTTAGTTCATTACATCATTTGAATATGTAATATTATGATGAATGTTTATTATGACTCTTGCATTTAGTGAAATTGCTACTCTGCATTATAATTGTTTTCAAAATAATTCAATGGATTTAGTTAAAACATTAAGTATGTATAAGAATTTTTAGGAAAATAGTTTTTTTGGTTTTTTGAATACAATATTAATGGTCAAATTTTTAAATAGTATGGTTTGATGCATAGATTCATTGATAAAATGATATTCTTGATCATGAGGGTTATATATGAATGATCTATGTTGACATTATATTGATAATATTTAAAGTTAAAATATATATTTTGATCAAGCACAAAACCTATGTAATGTTTTAATTTGAATTATTGCTCAATCTAATGGTTTTATAACCTAATATTTAAGAATTGCTGCCAATATATTACCACTAAAACCTATGAATATTTTGTGTCGAGAACATTGCATATTAAAGGGTCAAATATCTATGGATTCAAACCTAAGGACAAAGGTTGAATGTTATTTGATCTAAGTGGAAATATTAATAAGGCTTAGGGGGTGGAATGAAACTTAATTATTACCTAGGAGACTAATGTTGACTATTGGGTTTGAAGCATTGATTTGACATCATTTTGGATGGAAAGTTATGTGGATTTAATTTTTTAGAGATATGGCAGAAATTTGGGATTTGTTTTGAGACCACATAATTTATGGAATTAAAACTTGAGGTACGTGTATTGTTAAAAGGAATTTAATAATATATCTATAGGTAACTTTAGTCATGTTTAAATTTGTTGGAGTTAACAAAAGAATTAGATAACGTTGGTGGTATAAAATTGATAGATTAATAACTAATATATTTGAAACACATAGAAATGATATTTATTGTATCTCAAAATAATACAAAAGGTATTTTTCATTCATTTTATAATCATTCTTGGAAATCTTTGAACATAAGTGATATTGTAGAAGCGAGAAGAACATTTAGAAAAGTTTAGAAACTTGTAGAAATGGTAGGATTTTGAGACTTATCACCTTCAATATTTATTTTTGTATGGTTTAGATTATTTGGAAGAATATTATACAATCATGCAAAAATAAGTTTTTTTATATTCAAATGTGTAGATGGTTATAGTTTCATTGGGAAAATGATGCAGATGTTGACTACGTATTATTATTTGTCTGAAAATAATTAAGATGCATGCATTAGTGTTTTTGATTTTATGAGATTATTAAGCATAGATGAATTTGAGTTCTAGGTTATTTGATGCTTGAGAAAGACATGGGTTTTATTTGATGGCTGGAAAACTTGGAATAATGGTTGAAAATTGTAAGTTTGTTTTTGTTTCCAAGTAATATTTGGATTTTGATAGAATAATATGACATTTTTTTTTTATTGCTGGTAAATATTGGATACATAGAGTTGTTTGAATGAGTTTTTTTTTAGTTTTTATTTATTTGATGCTTTACAAATTTTTGGTTTTATTATTGGCTAGTGAATATGAGATAAATATTTTAGCGAGTTAATATGATAGTTTGTTTGTGATTGATATATTTGTATGACATGCAGTTGATGCATGCCTAAATTTTTATATAGTTTATGATGGGTTTTTGAAATTAGTGTGTTATATGTCTATATCAGTTGAAAATGATAATGTAGTTTGATATGAGAGCCATTCATTGATTTTTTTGTTTTTGTTAGTTTGGGGTTTCTAGTATGAGATATGAGGTTCCTATTTGGTCTATTTGTAAATATTTACAAGAGATAAATATGACATTTGTGTGCTATATGTTAGTTTATTTTAGATAAGTATTTAGATTCTTAGTTTTAAGTTATGGCCTTTTTTGTTTGGTATGGTTGGAAATTTTACATGGTAAATTAATATGATTAAAGTATGTTATGTGAAATAGTTGGGTTTTTAAGTTATAAGTTAGTTTTAATTTGAAAATGGTTTTGATATCAAGAGGTGATAAATACATATAGGATTTTAACATGACTGGTTATATTTTCATACATATAAGTTTTGATATGAGAAAAATTTCCTTGCTCAAAATATTTTTGGTTTTCGTACAAAGTCAATAAACATTTATGGGTTGTAACAATTATTTATTTGGACTAGTTATATTTTTATAAATGTATTTGAGGAGGTAATTTATTTGTTTCACTTTGATAATATCATACATCAGATTGTTTTGACCTTCACAGTCATTTGCAAGATATAAATTTGATTTTTGTATTTTAGTAGTTGGTCGTATTGTTAGATATCAATTTCAAAGGAAAAATTATTGGTTTGAGAATATTTTGCATAACAATTGGTTTTTGAGTAGTGTTAGTTTATTTTGAAGAAAACCTTGGTCATTTATCAAGATAATGTTATTTATTCAGATGGTTTTTAGGTAGATTTTTATTTATTTGAATTTAGGAGAAAAACCTTAGTCATTTATCAGAATTATGTTGTTGATTTGATTTTTCAAATTTCAATCATTCTATTAAAATTTGTGAGAAAGTTTTATATGGATTTAATATATGGTTGAGAATAGTTTCATTGCAATCAAGTAATTAGGTTATTGATTTGTTTCATCTTTCAAAAAATATCAGGGTGGACACCTCCCAATTCTAATAATTCCTATGGTAATGTATGGAGGAATGATCAAACTTGAAATATAGAAGATTAATCTTCTCAAAAAATTTCTTCTAGAGGTCAATATGTTTGAGGTAGAAGGCCTAGTAAGAATTTTCCTATACCCTTTAATAGAGAAAATCAAATATTCATTCATTTTGATACCTCAGATCCTACATTTTGGGATGTTATCAATGTTTTTTCATTTAATCCTATAAACACTCAAGGAAATTGAGGACCAAAAAGAACGTATTAGAGAACTTGTCCCCACAAATGTAGAAATCTAAGTGGTTAAACTTAGCATATAAAAATATCTCTATAGTTTGAACATAATTTAGTTTCTCATGTTAGGTTTTAGAAGATATAATACAAATATTTATCTCATGCAAAAATAATTAGAAGATACACAAATAGATTATTTCAATACAAATATTATTATTTCTCACTCTCTATATTCTATTCACTGAATAATTCATTCCAAGACATTATACATATATAGGAATATTTCCTATAACCTCTCCACTATTTTCTCTCCCAAAATACCTCCAATTAAGCACATGATATATTGTTATAACAATATAAACAATATATCTCAATATATATATTCTAACATAATATTGTTATATATAACAATATTTTAATTTACTAATTACTAACTTGTTACTTATTTACCTCTTGGTAAATATCAACTTAAATTATTTACCATCCCATAAATACCTATTTTCACCTAATGTGAAAACTATTCCCATCATTCCCCCCATAGTTTTTACAATATATCTCTATTTACTGATTATAGCATGTTCCACCTCTACGTGCTTATGATATTCTCCACATACATGTGCCATCACACATCTATAGTTGGTTTTTGTATGGTTTACTAATAACCTTCCAAAATGGTTTTCATAGGATCACCAATAACCTTAAAAAATGGTTTTCTCAAGTTTACCACTAACCTTATAAAATGTTTTTCCTAGGTTAACCACTAACCTTTCATCATGATTGCTACAATGCTTTTTAGATCAACATTCTCCAATGTAAATATACAAAAGGGTTACATGGGAATATCATAAGTGAACAAGTATATACTTTGGCTCTTATTTTTTACACAACTAAAAATAACAGTAACTTACACATTAAAAAAACTAAAAATATCACACCACACTAAGTCAACAAAACATTGATGTGGCCCCATCATGGGTGACTGATAAGAGGTCACTGAAATACCTCCTTCCTTTATGTAGCCTCCATCCTCTAGTATAAGATACTACTTACTCAGGTGTTATGTCAATGAGATGCTCTGATGGTTCCAGTAGGTTATTTATTGGTTGCTTCCACAAAAATTGGAACCCCCTCATTTTTTGAATGTCATGTATAAGAGATAATGCATCCATAATATAATTTTTTTTACAATTTTAAATTTTGAATTTTTGATAAATATGACATACTTAAAAAATGACTTTTAACTCATAACATGACTATGGACCATTGCTATTTAATAGAAATTAAAATAACCACTGAACTTTGATTCTATGCTTAAAATAAATGAAAGTATGGTTTTTGAATAACCATATAACAATAGGCATAAAAAAAATGTCTAAAACTAAACCATGCTATTGAATTTTTTTATTGAATTGACATAACATGACTTAAAACTACTTAAATTTTAACTTCAAATAAAAAAACATCCTTAAATTAAATATCACCTAAAAATAAATTTACTCATTATAACCATGACTCAACTAAATAACAAAAGACTTGACTCACTTTGATTGCATTTAGTATTGATACCTAGGATACATAAAAAACTATAATAAAAAACATAGATCTATGCAAACCCATATCTGATGGATCTCATGAGCTTTGTTGGTAGTGGCTGAGATGTACATGGAGACTGGGTCTGTGGGTGGTGAGGAGAATACAATGCCACTAATGGAAATAATATCCATGGGTAAGCTTGAAGTGACACACATCTAGGCAAATAGATTTAGGGGAATGCTATAGGAATGAGTCATTTTGCATGAACTAGATAGGTAGTGAATTGTAATCATATGTTAAACAACAATGTCAAATAACCAAATATACAAAACACATGACAAAAAAGAAACACAAATATTTAAGCATTAATAAACAACTTCACTTCAAATAAATGAAATGCTAGACTTAGCAAAATAATAATAGATTTGGAAGGTACACATTTGATGAAGACAATCTCAAATTTTGATATTGTAATTCTGAATATCAATGCAAAAGTCTTTAATTTCAATATATCCAACTGTGATGTTGAATGTCTAGAGAATTGAACAAGAATATACTAGATTCCTCATAATTTCACCACACAAATTTCTTCGACCAGTAATGGGATACCATGATGCATGGAAAAAAGAGCATGAATATCTGAGTAGAATGCCAATGGTTGGATAACATGTATCTCAGGTAATACTCCTCACACAATATTCCTCACAACATACTCCTTAGGATAAATTAGTGATAGAAAGAACTACAATGATACTTAAATAACATGCATGAGGATCTTAATATGCACTCATAAGTGTCATTACCCTCAAAACAAAACAAAATGATTTGAAGGAAAAAATTTCCTAAAATCCTTTTAAAAGTGAATGCATTGAATTTGGATGTTTGATGAGGCACAACCCACAGGTGAAAAGATGAAGGTATTTTTGGCAGAGATGTATATGTTATCAAATAAATAGAATCCAATCTTATCCATAGTCTTATCAAGTATGAAATTTCATTCACAAGGACAATAACAGACTAGAGTTACCCCTTGGGTAATTTTATTCATCCATAACATGCATTGAACCAACTCTACTCTAACATAACTATTATGTTTTAAAAGAGAGAATACAAATATTTGTCTCATGCACAAAGAAGTAGAAGATACACAAATAAATTATTTCAATACAAATACTATTATTTCTCACTCTCTATATTATATTCATTGAATAATTCATTTAGAGACATTACACACACACACACACACACACACACACACACACACACACACACACACACACACACACACACACACACACACACACACACACACATTTATTCTAACATAAAATCGCTATATATAACAATATTATGATTTATTAATTACTAACCTGTTACTTATTTACCTCTCAATAAATATCAACTTTACTTATTTACCATCCCATAAATACCTATTTTCACTTAATGTGAAAACTATTCCCATCATTCCCCCCATAGTTTTTACATGGTACAATATATCTTTATTTTCTGATTATAACGTGTTCCACCTCCATGTGCTCATGATATTATCCACATATATGTGCCATCACACATATATTCCATCACACATCTATAGATGGATTTTTTAGGTTTACCAATGACCTTCCAAAATGGGTTTCACAGGGTCACCAATAACTTTACAAAATGGTTTTCTCAGTTTCACCACTAACCTTACAAAATGGTTTTCTGAGGTTAACCACTATCCTTTAATCATGATTGCTACAATGATTTTTAGATCAAAATTATCCAATGTAAATATACAAAAGGGTTACATGAGAATATCATAAGTGAAAAGGTATATACTTAGGTTCTTATTGTCTACACAACTAAAAATAATAGTAACTATCACACTAATATATATATATATATTATATATATATATATATATATATATATATATATATATACACACACACACACACACACACACACATATATACATATATATATATATATATACATATATATATATATACATATATATATATGTATATCTATATATATATATATATGTATATATATATATATATATATATAACACCACACCAAGTACCAAAACATTGATGTAGCCCCATCATTGGTGACTAATGAGAGGTCATTGAAAGACCTCCTTACTCCATGTAGCCTCCATCCTCCATTATAAGATACTGCTTACTTAGGCAATATGTCAATGAGATGCTCTGATGATTCTGTCAGGTTCTTTATTGGTTGCTTCCATAGAAATTAGAACCCCCTCATTTTTTAGACATCATGTACAAATGATATTACATCTGTAAGATTTTTTTTTTTTTTTTACAATTTTAATTTTTTACTTTTTGACAAATGTGACATACTTAAAAAATAAATTTTGACTCATAATATGACTATGGACCATTTTTATTTAATAGACATTAAAACAACCATTGAACTTTGATTATATGATTAAAACAAATAAAAGTATAGTTTTTGAATAACCATATAACAATAGACATATAAACAATTGTCTAAAACTATATCATGCTATTGAATTTTTTTATTGAATTGATATAACATGACTTAAAACTACTTAAATTTTAATTTCAAATAAAAAAACATCCTTAAATTAAATATCACCTAAAAATAAGTTTACTCACTATAATCACAACTCAAATAAATAACAAAAGACTTGACTCACTTTGATTGAATTTAATATTGATACATAGGCTATGTAAAAAACTACAATAAAAAATGTAGATCTATGTAAATTCGTATCTGATGGTTCTCATGAGCTTTGTTGGTAGTGGCTAAGTTGTACATGGAGACTGGATATATGGGTGGTGAGGAGAATACAATGCTTCTATTGGAAATAATAGCTGTGGGTAAGCTTGAAGTGATGCACAACCAGGTAGATAGATTCAAGTGAATACCATAGGAATGAGTCATTTTGCATGAACCAAATAGGTAGTGAATTTTAATCATATGCTAAACAAGGATGTCAAACAACCAAATATACAACACACGTGACAATAAAGAAGCACAAATATTTACACCTCAATAAAAAAAATCACTTTAAACAAATGGAATGCCAAACTTAGCAAAATAATAATAGATTTGAAAGGTGCATGTTTGATGAATTTGACCTTATATTTTGATATTGTAATTCTAAATATCAATGTAAAAGTCTTTAATTTAAATATATCCAACTGTGATATTGAATGTCTAGAGAATTGATCAGGAATAGACCAAATTCCTCACAATTTCATTGCACAAATTACTTCTGTTGGTAGTGGGATACCATGATGCATGGCAAAAAAAGCACATATATTTGAGTAGGATGCCAATGGTTGGCTAGCATGCATCTTACACAATACTCCTCACACAATAGTATTCAAAACATACTCCTTGGGATGAATTTATGATAGAAAGACCTACAATTGTACTTAAATAACATGCATGAGGATGTTAATACACACTCACAAGTGTCGTTACCCTCAAAATAAAACAAAATACTTTGAAGGAAAAAAATTCTTAAAATCCTTCCAAAAGCAAATGCATTGAATTTGGACATTTGATGAGGCACAATCCATAGGTGAAAAGATGAAGGTATTTGTGGTAGAGATGTATATGTTATCAAATGCATGGAATACAATTTTATCCATAGTCTTGTCAAGTGTGAACTTTCATTGATAGGGATAATAGTAGACTAGAGCTACCCCTTGGCTAATTTTATTCATCCATTACATGCATTGAACCAACCCTAATTTGATACCATTGTTATGTTTTAAAAGAGATAATACAAAGATTTATCTCATGCACAAAGAAGTAAAAGATACATAGACAAATTATTTCAATATAAATACTATTATTTCTCACTCTCTATATTCTATTCATTGAATAATTCATTTAGAGACATTATCCATATATATAAGAATATTTATTATAACCTCTCCCTTATTGTATTTCTTGAAATCCCTCTAATTAAGCATATGATATATTTTTCTAATAATCTAAACAATATATCTCAGTAGATATATTCTAACATAATATTGTTATATATAACAATATTCTAATTTATTAATTACTAACCTGTTACTTATTTACCTCTCAAGAAATATCAAACGTACTTATTTACCATCTTGTAAATACCTATTTTCACCTAATGTGAAAACTATTCCTAACATTTCCCCCCATAGTTTCTACATGGTACAATATATCTCTATTTTCTGATTGTAGCATGCTCCACCTCCATGTGCTCATTATCTTCTCCACATATATGTGCCATCACACATCTTTTCCATCACACATCTATAGTTTATTTTTGTAGGTTTACCAATAACATTCAAAAATGGTTTTCATAGGTTCACCAATAACCTTACAAAATGGTTTTCTTATGTTTACCACTAAACTTACAAAATGGTTTTCTTAGCTTAACCACTAACCTTTCATCATGATTGCTACAATAATTTTTAGATCAACATTATCCAATGTAAATATATAAAAGGGTTACATGGGAGTATCACAAGTGAATAGGTATATACTTTGATTCTTATTTTCTACACAACTAAAAATAATAGTAACTACCATACTAAAAAAACTAAAATTATCACACCACACTAAGTCACTAAAACATTGATGTAGCCCCATCATTGGTGACTGACAAGAGATCACTGAAATACTTCCTTCCTCCATTTAGCCTCCATCCTCCAATACAATTTACTGCTTACTTAGGTGATATGTCAATGAGATACTCTTATTGTTCTAGCGGGTTATTTATTAGTTGCTTCCACAAAAAGGAACACCCTCATTTTTTGAACATCATGTATAAACGATAATGCATCCATAAGACAATTTTTTTTACAAATTTAAATTTTGAATTTTTGACAAATATGACATATTAAAAAATTGACTTTTGACTCATAACATGACTATGGACCATTGTTATTTAACAGACATTAAAATATCCACTGAACTTTGATTATATGCTTAAAAAAAATGAAAGTATGGTTTTCAAATAACCATATAACAATAGACACATAAGAAAATGTATAAAACTATATCATGCTATTGAATTGACATAACATGACTTAAAACTTCTTAAATTTTAAATTTAAATTAAAAAACATCCTTAATTAAAGATCACCTAAAAATAAATTTATTTGCTATAAACACAACTCAACTAAATAACAAAAGACTTGACTCACTTTGATTGCATTTAATATTGACACCTAGGCTACATAAAAAACTATAATAGAAAATGTAGATCTATGTAAACCTATATCTGACAGTTCTCATGAGCTTTGTTGGCAGTGGCTGAGTTGTATATGGAGACTGGTTTTATGGGTGGTGAGGAGAATATACTGCCACTAGTGGAAATAATATCCATGGGTAAGCTCAAAGTGATGCATAGCCAAATAAATAGATTTAGGGGAATGTCATAGGAATGAGTCATGTTACATGAATTAGATAGGTAGTGAATTGAAATCATATGCTAAACAATGATGTCAAACAACCAAATATACAACACACGTAACAAAAAAGAATCACAAATCTCTATACCTTAATAAACAACTTCAATTTAAACAAATGGAATGTCAGACTTAGTAGAATAATAATATATTTGGAATGTGCATGTTTGATGAAGATGACCTCAGATTTTGATATTGTAATTTTGAATATCTATGCAAAAGTCTTCAATTTCAATATATCAAATTGTGATGTTGAATGTCTAGAGAATTGAATAGGAATAGATCATATTCCTCATAATTTCATTACACAAATTACTTCTACCGATAGTGGGATACCATGATGCATGGCCAAAAGAGCACAAATATTTGAGTAAGATGCCAATGGTTGGCTATAATGCATCTCACATAATACTTCTCATGCAATAGTCTTCACAACAGACTCCTCAGGATTAATCTATGATATAAACATCTATAGTGATACTTAAATAACATGCATGAGGATGTTAATATGTGCTCACAAGTGTTGTTACCCTCAAAATAAAATAAAATGCTTTGAAGGAAAAAAACTTCCTAAAATCCTTCTAAAAGTGAATTCATAGAATTTGGATGTTTGATGAGGCACAACCCATAGGTGAAAAGATGAAGGTATTTATGGTAGAGATGTATATGTTATCAAATGCACATAATCTAATCTTATCCATAGTCTTGTCAAGTATGAAATTTCATTGACATGGACAATAACAGATTAGAACTACCCCTTGGCTAATTTTATTCATCCATAACATGCATTGAACCAACTCTACTTTGGTACCATTGTTAGGTTTTAGAAGAGCTAATACAAAGATTTATCTCATGCATAAAGATTTACAAGATACATAGATAAATTATTTCAATATAAACACTATTATTTCTCACTCTCTATATTTTATTCATTGAATAATGCATTCTGAGACATTATACATATATATAGGAATATTTACTATAACCTCTCCCCTATTTTATCTCCCAAAATCCCTCTAATTAAGCACATGATATATTGTTATAACAATATATCTCAATATATATATTCTAACATAATATTTTTATATATAACAATACTCTAATTTACCAATTACTAATCGGTTACTTATTTACCTCTCGATAAATATCAAATTTACTTATTTACCATCTTGTAGATACTTATTTTCACCTAATGTGAAAACTATTCCTAGCATTCCCCCCCATAGTTTTTACATGGTACAATATATCTCTATTTTCTGATTATAGCGTGTTCCACCTCCATGTACCCATGATCTTATCCTCATACATGTGCCATCACACATATCTTCCATCACACATATATAATTAGTTTTTTTAGGTTTACCAATAACCTTCCAATAATGGTTTTCACAGGTTCACCAATAACCTTATAAAATGGTTTTCTCAGTTTCACCACTAACCTTAAAAAATGGTTTTCTGAGGTTAACCACTAACCTTTCATCATGATTGCTAAAATTATTTTCAGATCAACATTCTCCAATTTAAATATACAAAAGGGTTACATGTGAATATCAAAAGTGAACATGTACATACTTTGGTTCTTATTTTTCACACAACTAAAAATAACAATAACTACCACACTATAAAAACTTAAAATATCACACCACACTAAGTCACCAAAACATTAATGTGGCCCTATCATTGGTGACTGATGAGAGGTCACTAAAAGACCTCCTTCCTTTGTGTAACCTCCATCCTCCATTACAAGATACTGCTTATTCAGGTGATATGTCAATGAGATGCTCTGATGGTTCTGACATGTTCTTTATTGGTTGCTTCCACATAAATTAAAACCCCCTCATTTTTTAAACGTCATGTAGAAGAAATAATGCATCTATAACACATTTTTTTTTACAATTTTAACTTTTGAATTTTTGACAAATATGACATACTTAAAAAATGACTTTTGACTCATAACATAACTATGGACCATTGTTATTTAATAGACATTAAAATAACCACTAAACTTTGATTATATCCTTAAAACAAATGAAAGTATGATTTTTGAATAATTGTATAATAATATACATTTTAATTTTTTTATAAAACTATATCATGCTATTGAATTTTTTATTTAATTGACATAACATGACTTAAAACTACTTAAATTTTAACTTCAAATAAAAAAACATCCTTAAATTAAAGATCACCTAAAAATAAATTTACTCACTATAACCATGACTCAACTAAATAACAAAAAACTTGACTCACTTTGATTGCATTTAATATTGATACCTAGGCTATATAAAAAAATAAAATAAAAAATGAAGATCTATACAAACTCATGTCTGATGGTTCTCATGAGCTTTGTTGGCAATGGCTGAGTTGTACATGGAGACTAGGTTTGTGGGTGGTGAGGATAATACAATGTCGTTAGTGGAAATAATAGCCATGGGTAAGCTTGAAGTGATGCAAAACTAGGTAGATAGATTCAAGGGAATGCCATAGGAATGATTCATTTTACATGAACCAGATAGGTAGTGAATTGTAATCATATGCTAAACAATGATGTCAAAAAAACAAATATAAAACACATGTGACAACAAAGAAGCACAAATATCTACACATTAATAAACAAATTCACTTTAAATAAATGGAATTACAGACTTAATAGAATAATAATAGATTTAGAAGGTGCACATTTGATGAAGATGACCTCAGATTTTGATATTGTAATTCTAAATATCAATGCAAAAGTATTCAATTTCAATATATCCAAGTGTGATGTTAAATGTCTAGAGAATTGAATAGGAATAGACCAAATTCCTTATAGTTTCACTACATAATTTGCTTCCATCAGTAGTGGGATACCATGATGCATGGACAAAAGAGCACATATATCTGAGTAGGATGCTAATGGTTGGCTAGCATGCATCTCATGCAATAGTCCTCATAACATACTCCTCAGGATGAATCTGTGATATAAAGAGCTACATTGATAATTAAATAACAAGCATGAAGATGTTAATATGCACTCACAAGTGTCGTTACCCTAAAAAAAATGATTTGAAGCAAAAAAGTTTCTAAAATCCTTCCAAAAGTGAATGCATTGAATTTAGACATTTGATGAGGCATAACCCACAGGTGAAAAGATGAAGGTAGTTATGGCAGAGATGTATACATTATCAAATTCATGGAATCCAATCTTATCCATAGTCTTATCAAGTACAAACTTTCATTGCTAGGGATAATAGTAGACCAAAGCTGCCCCATTGGCTAATTTTATTCATCCATAAAATGCATTGAACCAATTTTGCTTTGATACCACTGTTAGGTTTTAGAAGAGATAATACAAAGATTTATCTCATGCGCAAAGAATTAGAAGACACAAAGACATTATTTCTCACTTTCTATATTTTATTCACTGAATAATTCATTCTAATACATTATACATATATATAGGAATATTTCCTATAACCTCTCCCCTATTTTTTTTTCCAAAATACCTCTAATTAAGGACATGATATATTTTTATAATAATATAAAAAATATATCTCAATATATATTATAAAATATTATTATCATATATATGTATAATCATATATATGTATAATCATATATATGTGTGCAAACAGTTGAAGCTTTTAGCTCCACACCCTAACATTGATCGTACTATTGTTAAGTAGCTATAAGATATTATCCTTCCATGCTAACTTATGGTTTTGAAGCTACATTACCAATACAGATGAAAATCTCATTTGCTCATACTAATTTAAAATATTTATCAAAAGATACAAATTCAATTGAACAAAGACTTGATTATTTAATATCTTTAGATGAAAGACTTGATATTGTTCTTTATTAGGATAAATATCATGAAGATCTAGGTAAGCATCATAATTTTAATTCAATTTGGTTGAGACCATATAAGATTTTTGACATACTTGGAAAAAATGCTTTCCACTTACAAGATATGAAAGCAAATTAGCTGCGCTATTCAGTCAATGGGAATCATTTGAAATTATTTCATCAATAACTCTTTTATTTGTTTATTTGTTTTGTTTTGTTTATTTTATATTTTGGCTTCTATTTTCTATTTGTTGGTTTTTATTATGAATGGATCAATTTTGGTTACATCAAAAAAGTTAATCATCAGGATGAAATAAAATTACATGGAGATTGCTATATTTTTGTAAGTATGTAATCATGGTAAGATGATTTGCATGACATAATTTAGTTTTTTTTTAAAATAATTGAGATTGATATGGATATTAATGTGTTTAAAGTAATACTTATTTTTAAAATTTGTGTTTAAGGCTTTTGCATATGATTGTTTATCCTTCTTGAAAATCTATGTCTAATCTATCATTTTCTTCATGCCATGCTAACCAAACACTTCATCATTTTAAAAAGAGTATTATTATCAAAAGGGTTTGCTTCTAGATGCCTGAGAAATGATTAACTTGGATCACACTCTCAAGTGTTTTGTCTTTAAATGGGCAACTTTTAATTTTGTTACCTCATTTCCTTTCTAAAATCAACTTACAAGGTTAGCAGTTTTGATCCTATTTTTGACACCCCTCTTTTTATTTTTATTTTTTTAAAAACCAAGTATTTTATATTGATTCTGTCATATTGATGACTTTTGTTGTAACATCTAAAAATGCTAACTGGGGGTCTTAGTTCATTACATCATTTGAATATGTAATATTATGATGAATGTTTATTATGACTCTTGCATTTAGTGAAATTGCTACTCTGCATTATAATTGTTTTCAAAATAATTCAATGGATTTAGTTAAAACATTAAGTATGTATAAGAATTTTTAGGAAAATAGTTTTTTGGTTTTTTGAATACAATATTAATGGTCAAATTTTTAAATAGTATGGTTTGATGCATAGATTCATTGATAAAATGATATTCTTGATCATGAGGGTTATATATGAATGATCTATGTTGACATTATATTGATAATATTTAAAGTTAAAATATATATTTTGATCAAGCACAAAACCTATGTAATGTTTTAATTTGAATTATTGCTCAATCTAATGGTTTTATAACCTAATATTTAAGAATTGCTGCCAATATATTA
This sequence comes from Torreya grandis, assembly GCA_037957365.1. Lineage (NCBI taxonomy): Eukaryota > Viridiplantae > Streptophyta > Pinopsida > Cupressales > Taxaceae > Torreya > Torreya grandis. The sequence continues at coordinate 1,766,850 of JARHVA010002465.1, read as the reverse complement.
CCACTAAAACCTATGAACATTTTGTGTCGAGAACATTGCATATTAAAGGGTCAAATATCTATGGATTCAAACCTAAGGACAAAGGTTGAATGTTATTTGATCTAAGTGGAAATATTAATAAGGCTTAGGGGGTGGAATGAAACTTAATTATTACCTAGGAGACTAATGTTGACTATTGGGTTTGAAGCATTGATTTGACATCATTTTGGATGGAAAGTTATGTGGATTTAATTTTTTAGAGATATGGCAGAAATTTGGGATTTGTTTTGAGACCACATAATTTATGGAATTAAAACTTGAGGTACGTGTATTGTTAAAAGGAATTTAATAATATATCTATAGGTAACTTTAGTCATGTTTAAATTTGTTGGAGTTAACAAAAGAATTAGATAACGTTGGTGGTATAAAATTGATAGATTAATAACTAATATATTTGAAACACATAGAAATGATATTTATTGTATCTCAAAATAATACAAAAGGTATTTTTCATTCATTTTATAATCATTCTTGGAAATCTTTGAACATAAGTGATATTGTAGAAGCGAGAAGAACATTTAGAAAAGTTTAGAAACTTGTAGAAATGGTAGGATTTTGAGACTTATCACCTTCAATATTTATTTTTGTATGGTTTAGATTATTTGGAAGAATATTATACAATCATGCAAAAATAAGTTTTTTTATATTCAAATGTGTAGATGGTTATAGTTTCATTGGGAAAATGATGCAGATGTTGACTACGTATTATTATTTGTCTGAAAATAATTAAGATGCATGCATTAGTGTTTTTGATTTTATGAGATTATTAAGCATAGATGAATTTGAGTTCTAGGTTATTTGATGCTTGAGAAAGACATGGGTTTTATTTGATGGCTGGAAAACTTGGAATAATGGTTGAAAATTGTAAGTTTGTTTTTGTTTCCAAGTAATATTTGGATTTTGATAGAATAATATGACATTTTTTTTTTATTGCTGGTAAATATTGGATACATAGAGTTGTTTGAATGAGTTTTTTTTTAGTTTTTATTTATTTGATGCTTTACAAATTTTTGGTTTTATTATTGGCTAGTGAATATGAGATAAATATTTTAGCGAGTTAATATGATAGTTTGTTTGTGATTGATATATTTGTATGACATGCAGTTGATGCATGCCTAAATTTTTATATAGTTTATGATGGGTTTTTGAAATTAGTGTGTTATATGTCTATATCAGTTGAAAATGATAATGTAGTTTGATATGAGAGCCATTCATTGATTTTTTTGTTTTTGTTAGTTTGGGGTTTCTAGTATGAGATATGAGGTTCCTATTTGGTCTATTTGTAAATATTTACAAGAGATAAATATGACATTTGTGTGCTATATGTTAGTTTATTTTAGATAAGTATTTAGATTCTTAGTTTTAAGTTATGGCCTTTTTTGTTTGGTATGGTTGGAAATTTTACATGGTAAATTAATATGATTAAAGTATGTTATGTGAAATAGTTGGGTTTTTAAGTTATAAGTTAGTTTTAATTTGAAAATGGTTTTGATATCAAGAGGTGATAAATACATATAGGATTTTAACATGACTGGTTATATTTTCATACATATAAGTTTTGATATGAGAAAAATTTCCTTGCTCAAAATATTTTTGGTTTTCGTACAAAGTCAATAAACATTTATGGGTTGTAACAATTATTTATTTGGACTAGTTATATTTTTATAAATGTATTTGAGGAGGTAATTTATTTGTTTCACTTTGATAATATCATACATCAGATTGTTTTGACCTTCACAGTCATTTGCAAGATATAAATTTGATTTTTGTATTTTAGTAGTTGGTCGTATTGTTAGATATCAATTTCAAAGGAAAAATTATTGGTTTGAGAATATTTTGCATAACAATTGGTTTTTGAGTAGTGTTAGTTTATTTTGAAGAAAACCTTGGTCATTTATCAAGATAATGTTATTTATTCAGATGGTTTTTAGGTAGATTTTTATTTATTTGAATTTAGGAGAAAAACCTTAGTCATTTATCAGAATTATGTTGTTGATTTGATTTTTCAAATTTCAATCATTCTATTAAAATTTGTGAGAAAGTTTTATATGGATTTAATATATGGTTGAGAATAGTTTCATTGCAATCAAGTAATTAGGTTATTGATTTGTTTCATCTTTCAAAAAATATCAGGGTGGACACCTCCCAATTCTAATAATTCCTATGGTAATGTATGGAGGAATGATCAAACTTGAAATATAGAAGATTAATCTTCTCAAAAAATTTCTTCTAGAGGTCAATATGTTTGAGGTAGAAGGCCTAGTAAGAATTTTCCTATACCCTTTAATAGAGAAAATCAAATATTCATTCATTTTGATACCTCAGATCCTACATTTTGGGATGTTATCAATGTTTTTTCATTTAATCCTATAAACACTCAAGGAAATTGAGGACCAAAAAGAACGTATTAGAGAACTTGTCCCCACAAATGTAGAAATCTAAGTGGTTAAACTTAGCATATAAAAATATCTCTATAGTTTGAACATAATTTAGTTTCTCATGTTAGGTTTTAGAAGATATAATACAAATATTTATCTCATGCAAAAATAATTAGAAGATACACAAATAGATTATTTCAATACAAATATTATTATTTCTCACTCTCTATATTCTATTCACTGAATAATTCATTCCAAGACATTATACATATATAGGAATATTTCCTATAACCTCTCCACTATTTTCTCTCCCAAAATACCTCCAATTAAGCACATGATATATTGTTATAACAATATAAACAATATATCTCAATATATATATTCTAACATAATATTGTTATATATAACAATATTTTAATTTACTAATTACTAACTTGTTACTTATTTACCTCTTGGTAAATATCAACTTAAATTATTTACCATCCCATAAATACCTATTTTCACCTAATGTGAAAACTATTCCCATCATTCCCCCCATAGTTTTTACAATATATCTCTATTTACTGATTATAGCATGTTCCACCTCTACGTGCTTATGATATTCTCCACATACATGTGCCATCACACATCTATAGTTGGTTTTTGTATGGTTTACTAATAACCTTCCAAAATGGTTTTCATAGGATCACCAATAACCTTAAAAAATGGTTTTCTCAAGTTTACCACTAACCTTATAAAATGTTTTTCCTAGGTTAACCACTAACCTTTCATCATGATTGCTACAATGCTTTTTAGATCAACATTCTCCAATGTAAATATACAAAAGGGTTACATGGGAATATCATAAGTGAACAAGTATATACTTTGGCTCTTATTTTTTACACAACTAAAAATAACAGTAACTTACACATTAAAAAAACTAAAAATATCACACCACACTAAGTCAACAAAACATTGATGTGGCCCCATCATGGGTGACTGATAAGAGGTCACTGAAATACCTCCTTCCTTTATGTAGCCTCCATCCTCTAGTATAAGATACTACTTACTCAGGTGTTATGTCAATGAGATGCTCTGATGGTTCCAGTAGGTTATTTATTGGTTGCTTCCACAAAAATTGGAACCCCCTCATTTTTTGAATGTCATGTATAAGAGATAATGCATCCATAATATAATTTTTTTTACAATTTTAAATTTTGAATTTTTGATAAATATGACATACTTAAAAAATGACTTTTAACTCATAACATGACTATGGACCATTGCTATTTAATAGAAATTAAAATAACCACTGAACTTTGATTCTATGCTTAAAATAAATGAAAGTATGGTTTTTGAATAACCATATAACAATAGGCATAAAAAAAATGTCTAAAACTAAACCATGCTATTGAATTTTTTTATTGAATTGACATAACATGACTTAAAACTACTTAAATTTTAACTTCAAATAAAAAAACATCCTTAAATTAAATATCACCTAAAAATAAATTTACTCATTATAACCATGACTCAACTAAATAACAAAAGACTTGACTCACTTTGATTGCATTTAGTATTGATACCTAGGATACATAAAAAACTATAATAAAAAACATAGATCTATGCAAACCCATATCTGATGGATCTCATGAGCTTTGTTGGTAGTGGCTGAGATGTACATGGAGACTGGGTCTGTGGGTGGTGAGGAGAATACAATGCCACTAATGGAAATAATATCCATGGGTAAGCTTGAAGTGACACACATCTAGGCAAATAGATTTAGGGGAATGCTATAGGAATGAGTCATTTTGCATGAACTAGATAGGTAGTGAATTGTAATCATATGTTAAACAACAATGTCAAATAACCAAATATACAAAACACATGACAAAAAAGAAACACAAATATTTAAGCATTAATAAACAACTTCACTTCAAATAAATGAAATGCTAGACTTAGCAAAATAATAATAGATTTGGAAGGTACACATTTGATGAAGACAATCTCAAATTTTGATATTGTAATTCTGAATATCAATGCAAAAGTCTTTAATTTCAATATATCCAACTGTGATGTTGAATGTCTAGAGAATTGAACAAGAATATACTAGATTCCTCATAATTTCACCACACAAATTTCTTCGACCAGTAATGGGATACCATGATGCATGGAAAAAAGAGCATGAATATCTGAGTAGAATGCCAATGGTTGGATAACATGTATCTCAGGTAATACTCCTCACACAATATTCCTCACAACATACTCCTTAGGATAAATTAGTGATAGAAAGAACTACAATGATACTTAAATAACATGCATGAGGATCTTAATATGCACTCATAAGTGTCATTACCCTCAAAACAAAACAAAATGATTTGAAGGAAAAAATTTCCTAAAATCCTTTTAAAAGTGAATGCATTGAATTTGGATGTTTGATGAGGCACAACCCACAGGTGAAAAGATGAAGGTATTTTTGGCAGAGATGTATATGTTATCAAATAAATAGAATCCAATCTTATCCATAGTCTTATCAAGTATGAAATTTCATTCACAAGGACAATAACAGACTAGAGTTACCCCTTGGGTAATTTTATTCATCCATAACATGCATTGAACCAACTCTACTCTAACATAACTATTATGTTTTAAAAGAGAGAATACAAATATTTGTCTCATGCACAAAGAAGTAGAAGATACACAAATAAATTATTTCAATACAAATACTATTATTTCTCACTCTCTATATTATATTCATTGAATAATTCATTTAGAGACATTACACACACACACACACACACACACACACACACACACACACACACACACACACACACACACACACACACACACACACACACATTTATTCTAACATAAAATCGCTATATATAACAATATTATGATTTATTAATTACTAACCTGTTACTTATTTACCTCTCAATAAATATCAACTTTACTTATTTACCATCCCATAAATACCTATTTTCACTTAATGTGAAAACTATTCCCATCATTCCCCCCATAGTTTTTACATGGTACAATATATCTTTATTTTCTGATTATAACGTGTTCCACCTCCATGTGCTCATGATATTATCCACATATATGTGCCATCACACATATATTCCATCACACATCTATAGATGGATTTTTTAGGTTTACCAATGACCTTCCAAAATGGGTTTCACAGGGTCACCAATAACTTTACAAAATGGTTTTCTCAGTTTCACCACTAACCTTACAAAATGGTTTTCTGAGGTTAACCACTATCCTTTAATCATGATTGCTACAATGATTTTTAGATCAAAATTATCCAATGTAAATATACAAAAGGGTTACATGAGAATATCATAAGTGAAAAGGTATATACTTAGGTTCTTATTGTCTACACAACTAAAAATAATAGTAACTATCACACTAATATATATATATATATTATATATATATATATATATATATATATATATATATATATACACACACACACACACACACACACACATATATACATATATATATATATATATACATATATATATATATACATATATATATATGTATATCTATATATATATATATATGTATATATATATATATATATATATAACACCACACCAAGTACCAAAACATTGATGTAGCCCCATCATTGGTGACTAATGAGAGGTCATTGAAAGACCTCCTTACTCCATGTAGCCTCCATCCTCCATTATAAGATACTGCTTACTTAGGCAATATGTCAATGAGATGCTCTGATGATTCTGTCAGGTTCTTTATTGGTTGCTTCCATAGAAATTAGAACCCCCTCATTTTTTAGACATCATGTACAAATGATATTACATCTGTAAGATTTTTTTTTTTTTTTTACAATTTTAATTTTTTACTTTTTGACAAATGTGACATACTTAAAAAATAAATTTTGACTCATAATATGACTATGGACCATTTTTATTTAATAGACATTAAAACAACCATTGAACTTTGATTATATGATTAAAACAAATAAAAGTATAGTTTTTGAATAACCATATAACAATAGACATATAAACAATTGTCTAAAACTATATCATGCTATTGAATTTTTTTATTGAATTGATATAACATGACTTAAAACTACTTAAATTTTAATTTCAAATAAAAAAACATCCTTAAATTAAATATCACCTAAAAATAAGTTTACTCACTATAATCACAACTCAAATAAATAACAAAAGACTTGACTCACTTTGATTGAATTTAATATTGATACATAGGCTATGTAAAAAACTACAATAAAAAATGTAGATCTATGTAAATTCGTATCTGATGGTTCTCATGAGCTTTGTTGGTAGTGGCTAAGTTGTACATGGAGACTGGATATATGGGTGGTGAGGAGAATACAATGCTTCTATTGGAAATAATAGCTGTGGGTAAGCTTGAAGTGATGCACAACCAGGTAGATAGATTCAAGTGAATACCATAGGAATGAGTCATTTTGCATGAACCAAATAGGTAGTGAATTTTAATCATATGCTAAACAAGGATGTCAAACAACCAAATATACAACACACGTGACAATAAAGAAGCACAAATATTTACACCTCAATAAAAAAAATCACTTTAAACAAATGGAATGCCAAACTTAGCAAAATAATAATAGATTTGAAAGGTGCATGTTTGATGAATTTGACCTTATATTTTGATATTGTAATTCTAAATATCAATGTAAAAGTCTTTAATTTAAATATATCCAACTGTGATATTGAATGTCTAGAGAATTGATCAGGAATAGACCAAATTCCTCACAATTTCATTGCACAAATTACTTCTGTTGGTAGTGGGATACCATGATGCATGGCAAAAAAAGCACATATATTTGAGTAGGATGCCAATGGTTGGCTAGCATGCATCTTACACAATACTCCTCACACAATAGTATTCAAAACATACTCCTTGGGATGAATTTATGATAGAAAGACCTACAATTGTACTTAAATAACATGCATGAGGATGTTAATACACACTCACAAGTGTCGTTACCCTCAAAATAAAACAAAATACTTTGAAGGAAAAAAATTCTTAAAATCCTTCCAAAAGCAAATGCATTGAATTTGGACATTTGATGAGGCACAATCCATAGGTGAAAAGATGAAGGTATTTGTGGTAGAGATGTATATGTTATCAAATGCATGGAATACAATTTTATCCATAGTCTTGTCAAGTGTGAACTTTCATTGATAGGGATAATAGTAGACTAGAGCTACCCCTTGGCTAATTTTATTCATCCATTACATGCATTGAACCAACCCTAATTTGATACCATTGTTATGTTTTAAAAGAGATAATACAAAGATTTATCTCATGCACAAAGAAGTAAAAGATACATAGACAAATTATTTCAATATAAATACTATTATTTCTCACTCTCTATATTCTATTCATTGAATAATTCATTTAGAGACATTATCCATATATATAAGAATATTTATTATAACCTCTCCCTTATTGTATTTCTTGAAATCCCTCTAATTAAGCATATGATATATTTTTCTAATAATCTAAACAATATATCTCAGTAGATATATTCTAACATAATATTGTTATATATAACAATATTCTAATTTATTAATTACTAACCTGTTACTTATTTACCTCTCAAGAAATATCAAACGTACTTATTTACCATCTTGTAAATACCTATTTTCACCTAATGTGAAAACTATTCCTAACATTTCCCCCCATAGTTTCTACATGGTACAATATATCTCTATTTTCTGATTGTAGCATGCTCCACCTCCATGTGCTCATTATCTTCTCCACATATATGTGCCATCACACATCTTTTCCATCACACATCTATAGTTTATTTTTGTAGGTTTACCAATAACATTCAAAAATGGTTTTCATAGGTTCACCAATAACCTTACAAAATGGTTTTCTTATGTTTACCACTAAACTTACAAAATGGTTTTCTTAGCTTAACCACTAACCTTTCATCATGATTGCTACAATAATTTTTAGATCAACATTATCCAATGTAAATATATAAAAGGGTTACATGGGAGTATCACAAGTGAATAGGTATATACTTTGATTCTTATTTTCTACACAACTAAAAATAATAGTAACTACCATACTAAAAAAACTAAAATTATCACACCACACTAAGTCACTAAAACATTGATGTAGCCCCATCATTGGTGACTGACAAGAGATCACTGAAATACTTCCTTCCTCCATTTAGCCTCCATCCTCCAATACAATTTACTGCTTACTTAGGTGATATGTCAATGAGATACTCTTATTGTTCTAGCGGGTTATTTATTAGTTGCTTCCACAAAAAGGAACACCCTCATTTTTTGAACATCATGTATAAACGATAATGCATCCATAAGACAATTTTTTTTACAAATTTAAATTTTGAATTTTTGACAAATATGACATATTAAAAAATTGACTTTTGACTCATAACATGACTATGGACCATTGTTATTTAACAGACATTAAAATATCCACTGAACTTTGATTATATGCTTAAAAAAAATGAAAGTATGGTTTTCAAATAACCATATAACAATAGACACATAAGAAAATGTATAAAACTATATCATGCTATTGAATTGACATAACATGACTTAAAACTTCTTAAATTTTAAATTTAAATTAAAAAACATCCTTAATTAAAGATCACCTAAAAATAAATTTATTTGCTATAAACACAACTCAACTAAATAACAAAAGACTTGACTCACTTTGATTGCATTTAATATTGACACCTAGGCTACATAAAAAACTATAATAGAAAATGTAGATCTATGTAAACCTATATCTGACAGTTCTCATGAGCTTTGTTGGCAGTGGCTGAGTTGTATATGGAGACTGGTTTTATGGGTGGTGAGGAGAATATACTGCCACTAGTGGAAATAATATCCATGGGTAAGCTCAAAGTGATGCATAGCCAAATAAATAGATTTAGGGGAATGTCATAGGAATGAGTCATGTTACATGAATTAGATAGGTAGTGAATTGAAATCATATGCTAAACAATGATGTCAAACAACCAAATATACAACACACGTAACAAAAAAGAATCACAAATCTCTATACCTTAATAAACAACTTCAATTTAAACAAATGGAATGTCAGACTTAGTAGAATAATAATATATTTGGAATGTGCATGTTTGATGAAGATGACCTCAGATTTTGATATTGTAATTTTGAATATCTATGCAAAAGTCTTCAATTTCAATATATCAAATTGTGATGTTGAATGTCTAGAGAATTGAATAGGAATAGATCATATTCCTCATAATTTCATTACACAAATTACTTCTACCGATAGTGGGATACCATGATGCATGGCCAAAAGAGCACAAATATTTGAGTAAGATGCCAATGGTTGGCTATAATGCATCTCACATAATACTTCTCATGCAATAGTCTTCACAACAGACTCCTCAGGATTAATCTATGATATAAACATCTATAGTGATACTTAAATAACATGCATGAGGATGTTAATATGTGCTCACAAGTGTTGTTACCCTCAAAATAAAATAAAATGCTTTGAAGGAAAAAAACTTCCTAAAATCCTTCTAAAAGTGAATTCATAGAATTTGGATGTTTGATGAGGCACAACCCATAGGTGAAAAGATGAAGGTATTTATGGTAGAGATGTATATGTTATCAAATGCACATAATCTAATCTTATCCATAGTCTTGTCAAGTATGAAATTTCATTGACATGGACAATAACAGATTAGAACTACCCCTTGGCTAATTTTATTCATCCATAACATGCATTGAACCAACTCTACTTTGGTACCATTGTTAGGTTTTAGAAGAGCTAATACAAAGATTTATCTCATGCATAAAGATTTACAAGATACATAGATAAATTATTTCAATATAAACACTATTATTTCTCACTCTCTATATTTTATTCATTGAATAATGCATTCTGAGACATTATACATATATATAGGAATATTTACTATAACCTCTCCCCTATTTTATCTCCCAAAATCCCTCTAATTAAGCACATGATATATTGTTATAACAATATATCTCAATATATATATTCTAACATAATATTTTTATATATAACAATACTCTAATTTACCAATTACTAATCGGTTACTTATTTACCTCTCGATAAATATCAAATTTACTTATTTACCATCTTGTAGATACTTATTTTCACCTAATGTGAAAACTATTCCTAGCATTCCCCCCCATAGTTTTTACATGGTACAATATATCTCTATTTTCTGATTATAGCGTGTTCCACCTCCATGTACCCATGATCTTATCCTCATACATGTGCCATCACACATATCTTCCATCACACATATATAATTAGTTTTTTTAGGTTTACCAATAACCTTCCAATAATGGTTTTCACAGGTTCACCAATAACCTTATAAAATGGTTTTCTCAGTTTCACCACTAACCTTAAAAAATGGTTTTCTGAGGTTAACCACTAACCTTTCATCATGATTGCTAAAATTATTTTCAGATCAACATTCTCCAATTTAAATATACAAAAGGGTTACATGTGAATATCAAAAGTGAACATGTACATACTTTGGTTCTTATTTTTCACACAACTAAAAATAACAATAACTACCACACTATAAAAACTTAAAATATCACACCACACTAAGTCACCAAAACATTAATGTGGCCCTATCATTGGTGACTGATGAGAGGTCACTAAAAGACCTCCTTCCTTTGTGTAACCTCCATCCTCCATTACAAGATACTGCTTATTCAGGTGATATGTCAATGAGATGCTCTGATGGTTCTGACATGTTCTTTATTGGTTGCTTCCACATAAATTAAAACCCCCTCATTTTTTAAACGTCATGTAGAAGAAATAATGCATCTATAACACATTTTTTTTTACAATTTTAACTTTTGAATTTTTGACAAATATGACATACTTAAAAAATGACTTTTGACTCATAACATAACTATGGACCATTGTTATTTAATAGACATTAAAATAACCACTAAACTTTGATTATATCCTTAAAACAAATGAAAGTATGATTTTTGAATAATTGTATAATAATATACATTTTAATTTTTTTATAAAACTATATCATGCTATTGAATTTTTTATTTAATTGACATAACATGACTTAAAACTACTTAAATTTTAACTTCAAATAAAAAAACATCCTTAAATTAAAGATCACCTAAAAATAAATTTACTCACTATAACCATGACTCAACTAAATAACAAAAAACTTGACTCACTTTGATTGCATTTAATATTGATACCTAGGCTATATAAAAAAATAAAATAAAAAATGAAGATCTATACAAACTCATGTCTGATGGTTCTCATGAGCTTTGTTGGCAATGGCTGAGTTGTACATGGAGACTAGGTTTGTGGGTGGTGAGGATAATACAATGTCGTTAGTGGAAATAATAGCCATGGGTAAGCTTGAAGTGATGCAAAACTAGGTAGATAGATTCAAGGGAATGCCATAGGAATGATTCATTTTACATGAACCAGATAGGTAGTGAATTGTAATCATATGCTAAACAATGATGTCAAAAAAACAAATATAAAACACATGTGACAACAAAGAAGCACAAATATCTACACATTAATAAACAAATTCACTTTAAATAAATGGAATTACAGACTTAATAGAATAATAATAGATTTAGAAGGTGCACATTTGATGAAGATGACCTCAGATTTTGATATTGTAATTCTAAATATCAATGCAAAAGTATTCAATTTCAATATATCCAAGTGTGATGTTAAATGTCTAGAGAATTGAATAGGAATAGACCAAATTCCTTATAGTTTCACTACATAATTTGCTTCCATCAGTAGTGGGATACCATGATGCATGGACAAAAGAGCACATATATCTGAGTAGGATGCTAATGGTTGGCTAGCATGCATCTCATGCAATAGTCCTCATAACATACTCCTCAGGATGAATCTGTGATATAAAGAGCTACATTGATAATTAAATAACAAGCATGAAGATGTTAATATGCACTCACAAGTGTCGTTACCCTAAAAAAAATGATTTGAAGCAAAAAAGTTTCTAAAATCCTTCCAAAAGTGAATGCATTGAATTTAGACATTTGATGAGGCATAACCCATAGGTGAAAAGATGAAGGTAGTTATGGCAGAGATGTATACATTATCAAATTCATGGAATCCAATCTTATCCATAGTCTTATCAAGTACAAACTTTCATTGCTAGGGATAATAGTAGACCAAAGCTGCCCCATTGGCTAATTTTATTCATCCATAAAATGCATTGAACCAATTTTGCTTTGATACCACTGTTAGGTTTTAGAAGAGATAATACAAAGATTTATCTCATGCGCAAAGAATTAGAAGACACAAAGACATTATTTCTCACTTTCTATATTTTATTCACTGAATAATTCATTCTAATACATTATACATATATATAGGAATATTTCCTATAACCTCTCCCCTATTTTTTTTTCCAAAATACCTCTAATTAAGGACATGATATATTTTTATAATAATATAAAAAATATATCTCAATATATATTATAAAATATTATTATCATATATATGTATAATCATATATATGTATAATCATATATATGTGTGCAAACAGTTGAAGCTTTTAGCTCCACACCCTAACATTGATCGTACTATTGTTAAGTAGCTATAAGATATTATCCTTCCATGCTAACTTATGGTTTTGAAGCTACATTACCAATACAGATGAAAATCTCATTTGCTCATACTAATTTAAAATATTTATCAAAAGATACAAATTCAATTGAACAAAGACTTGATTATTTAATATCTTTAGATGAAAGACTTGATATTGTTCTTTATTAGGATAAATATCATGAAGATCTAGGTAAGCATCATAATTTTAATTCAATTTGGTTGAGACCATATAAGATTTTTGACATACTTGGAAAAAATGCTTTCCACTTACAAGATATGAAAGCAAATTAGCTGCGCTATTCAGTCAATGGGAATCATTTGAAATTATTTCATCAATAACTCTTTTATTTGTTTATTTGTTTTGTTTTGTTTATTTTATATTTTGGCTTCTATTTTCTATTTGTTGGTTTTTATTATGAATGGATCAATTTTGGTTACATCAAAAAAGTTAATCATCAGGATGAAATAAAATTACATGGAGATTGCTATATTTTTGTAAGTATGTAATCATGGTAAGATGATTTGCATGACATAATTTAGTTTTTTTTTAAAATAATTGAGATTGATATGGATATTAATGTGTTTAAAGTAATACTTATTTTTAAAATTTGTGTTTAAGGCTTTTGCATATGATTGTTTATCCTTCTTGAAAATCTATGTCTAATCTATCATTTTCTTCATGCCATGCTAACCAAACACTTCATCATTTTAAAAAGAGTATTATTATCAAAAGGGTTTGCTTCTAGATGCCTGAGAAATGATTAACTTGGATCACACTCTCAAGTGTTTTGTCTTTAAATGGGCAACTTTTAATTTTGTTACCTCATTTCCTTTCTAAAATCAACTTACAAGGTTAGCAGTTTTGATCCTATTTTTGACACCCCTCTTTTTATTTTTATTTTTTTAAAAACCAAGTATTTTATATTGATTCTGTCATATTGATGACTTTTGTTGTAACATCTAAAAATGCTAACTGGGGGTCTTAGTTCATTACATCATTTGAATATGTAATATTATGATGAATGTTTATTATGACTCTTGCATTTAGTGAAATTGCTACTCTGCATTATAATTGTTTTCAAAATAATTCAATGGATTTAGTTAAAACATTAAGTATGTATAAGAATTTTTAGGAAAATAGTTTTTTTGGTTTTTTGAATACAATATTAATGGTCAAATTTTTAAATAGTATGGTTTGATGCATAGATTCATTGATAAAATGATATTCTTGATCATGAGGGTTATATATGAATGATCTATGTTGACATTATATTGATAATATTTAAAGTTAAAATATATATTTTGATCAAGCACAAAACCTATGTAATGTTTTAATTTGAATTATTGCTCAATCTAATGGTTTTATAACCTAATATTTAAGAATTGCTGCCAATATATTACCACTAAAACCTATGAATATTTTGTGTCGAGAACATTGCATATTAAAGGGTCAAATATCTATGGATTCAAACCTAAGGACAAAGGTTGAATGTTATTTGATCTAAGTGGAAATATTAATAAGGCTTAGGGGGTGGAATGAAACTTAATTATTACCTAGGAGACTAATGTTGACTATTGGGTTTGAAGCATTGATTTGACATCATTTTGGATGGAAAGTTATGTGGATTTAATTTTTTAGAGATATGGCAGAAATTTGGGATTTGTTTTGAGACCACATAATTTATGGAATTAAAACTTGAGGTACGTGTATTGTTAAAAGGAATTTAATAATATATCTATAGGTAACTTTAGTCATGTTTAAATTTGTTGGAGTTAACAAAAGAATTAGATAACGTTGGTGGTATAAAATTGATAGATTAATAACTAATATATTTGAAACACATAGAAATGATATTTATTGTATCTCAAAATAATACAAAAGGTATTTTTCATTCATTTTATAATCATTCTTGGAAATCTTTGAACATAAGTGATATTGTAGAAGCGAGAAGAACATTTAGAAAAGTTTAGAAACTTGTAGAAATGGTAGGATTTTGAGACTTATCACCTTCAATATTTATTTTTGTATGGTTTAGATTATTTGGAAGAATATTATACAATCATGCAAAAATAAGTTTTTTTATATTCAAATGTGTAGATGGTTATAGTTTCATTGGGAAAATGATGCAGATGTTGACTACGTATTATTATTTGTCTGAAAATAATTAAGATGCATGCATTAGTGTTTTTGATTTTATGAGATTATTAAGCATAGATGAATTTGAGTTCTAGGTTATTTGATGCTTGAGAAAGACATGGGTTTTATTTGATGGCTGGAAAACTTGGAATAATGGTTGAAAATTGTAAGTTTGTTTTTGTTTCCAAGTAATATTTGGATTTTGATAGAATAATATGACATTTTTTTTTTATTGCTGGTAAATATTGGATACATAGAGTTGTTTGAATGAGTTTTTTTTTAGTTTTTATTTATTTGATGCTTTACAAATTTTTGGTTTTATTATTGGCTAGTGAATATGAGATAAATATTTTAGCGAGTTAATATGATAGTTTGTTTGTGATTGATATATTTGTATGACATGCAGTTGATGCATGCCTAAATTTTTATATAGTTTATGATGGGTTTTTGAAATTAGTGTGTTATATGTCTATATCAGTTGAAAATGATAATGTAGTTTGATATGAGAGCCATTCATTGATTTTTTTGTTTTTGTTAGTTTGGGGTTTCTAGTATGAGATATGAGGTTCCTATTTGGTCTATTTGTAAATATTTACAAGAGATAAATATGACATTTGTGTGCTATATGTTAGTTTATTTTAGATAAGTATTTAGATTCTTAGTTTTAAGTTATGGCCTTTTTTGTTTGGTATGGTTGGAAATTTTACATGGTAAATTAATATGATTAAAGTATGTTATGTGAAATAGTTGGGTTTTTAAGTTATAAGTTAGTTTTAATTTGAAAATGGTTTTGATATCAAGAGGTGATAAATACATATAGGATTTTAACATGACTGGTTATATTTTCATACATATAAGTTTTGATATGAGAAAAATTTCCTTGCTCAAAATATTTTTGGTTTTCGTACAAAGTCAATAAACATTTATGGGTTGTAACAATTATTTATTTGGACTAGTTATATTTTTATAAATGTATTTGAGGAGGTAATTTATTTGTTTCACTTTGATAATATCATACATCAGATTGTTTTGACCTTCACAGTCATTTGCAAGATATAAATTTGATTTTTGTATTTTAGTAGTTGGTCGTATTGTTAGATATCAATTTCAAAGGAAAAATTATTGGTTTGAGAATATTTTGCATAACAATTGGTTTTTGAGTAGTGTTAGTTTATTTTGAAGAAAACCTTGGTCATTTATCAAGATAATGTTATTTATTCAGATGGTTTTTAGGTAGATTTTTATTTATTTGAATTTAGGAGAAAAACCTTAGTCATTTATCAGAATTATGTTGTTGATTTGATTTTTCAAATTTCAATCATTCTATTAAAATTTGTGAGAAAGTTTTATATGGATTTAATATATGGTTGAGAATAGTTTCATTGCAATCAAGTAATTAGGTTATTGATTTGTTTCATCTTTCAAAAAATATCAGGGTGGACACCTCCCAATTCTAATAATTCCTATGGTAATGTATGGAGGAATGATCAAACTTGAAATATAGAAGATTAATCTTCTCAAAAAATTTCTTCTAGAGGTCAATATGTTTGAGGTAGAAGGCCTAGTAAGAATTTTCCTATACCCTTTAATAGAGAAAATCAAATATTCATTCATTTTGATACCTCAGATCCTACATTTTGGGATGTTATCAATGTTTTTTCATTTAATCCTATAAACACTCAAGGAAATTGAGGACCAAAAAGAACGTATTAGAGAACTTGTCCCCACAAATGTAGAAATCTAAGTGGTTAAACTTAGCATATAAAAATATCTCTATAGTTTGAACATAATTTAGTTTCTCATGTTAGGTTTTAGAAGATATAATACAAATATTTATCTCATGCAAAAATAATTAGAAGATACACAAATAGATTATTTCAATACAAATATTATTATTTCTCACTCTCTATATTCTATTCACTGAATAATTCATTCCAAGACATTATACATATATAGGAATATTTCCTATAACCTCTCCACTATTTTCTCTCCCAAAATACCTCCAATTAAGCACATGATATATTGTTATAACAATATAAACAATATATCTCAATATATATATTCTAACATAATATTGTTATATATAACAATATTTTAATTTACTAATTACTAACTTGTTACTTATTTACCTCTTGGTAAATATCAACTTAAATTATTTACCATCCCATAAATACCTATTTTCACCTAATGTGAAAACTATTCCCATCATTCCCCCCATAGTTTTTACAATATATCTCTATTTACTGATTATAGCATGTTCCACCTCTACGTGCTTATGATATTCTCCACATACATGTGCCATCACACATCTATAGTTGGTTTTTGTATGGTTTACTAATAACCTTCCAAAATGGTTTTCATAGGATCACCAATAACCTTAAAAAATGGTTTTCTCAAGTTTACCACTAACCTTATAAAATGTTTTTCCTAGGTTAACCACTAACCTTTCATCATGATTGCTACAATGCTTTTTAGATCAACATTCTCCAATGTAAATATACAAAAGGGTTACATGGGAATATCATAAGTGAACAAGTATATACTTTGGCTCTTATTTTTTACACAACTAAAAATAACAGTAACTTACACATTAAAAAAACTAAAAATATCACACCACACTAAGTCAACAAAACATTGATGTGGCCCCATCATGGGTGACTGATAAGAGGTCACTGAAATACCTCCTTCCTTTATGTAGCCTCCATCCTCTAGTATAAGATACTACTTACTCAGGTGTTATGTCAATGAGATGCTCTGATGGTTCCAGTAGGTTATTTATTGGTTGCTTCCACAAAAATTGGAACCCCCTCATTTTTTGAATGTCATGTATAAGAGATAATGCATCCATAATATAATTTTTTTTACAATTTTAAATTTTGAATTTTTGATAAATATGACATACTTAAAAAATGACTTTTAACTCATAACATGACTATGGACCATTGCTATTTAATAGAAATTAAAATAACCACTGAACTTTGATTCTATGCTTAAAATAAATGAAAGTATGGTTTTTGAATAACCATATAACAATAGGCATAAAAAAAATGTCTAAAACTAAACCATGCTATTGAATTTTTTTATTGAATTGACATAACATGACTTAAAACTACTTAAATTTTAACTTCAAATAAAAAAACATCCTTAAATTAAATATCACCTAAAAATAAATTTACTCATTATAACCATGACTCAACTAAATAACAAAAGACTTGACTCACTTTGATTGCATTTAGTATTGATACCTAGGATACATAAAAAACTATAATAAAAAACATAGATCTATGCAAACCCATATCTGATGGATCTCATGAGCTTTGTTGGTAGTGGCTGAGATGTACATGGAGACTGGGTCTGTGGGTGGTGAGGAGAATACAATGCCACTAATGGAAATAATATCCATGGGTAAGCTTGAAGTGACACACATCTAGGCAAATAGATTTAGGGGAATGCTATAGGAATGAGTCATTTTGCATGAACTAGATAGGTAGTGAATTGTAATCATATGTTAAACAACAATGTCAAATAACCAAATATACAAAACACATGACAAAAAAGAAACACAAATATTTAAGCATTAATAAACAACTTCACTTCAAATAAATGAAATGCTAGACTTAGCAAAATAATAATAGATTTGGAAGGTACACATTTGATGAAGACAATCTCAAATTTTGATATTGTAATTCTGAATATCAATGCAAAAGTCTTTAATTTCAATATATCCAACTGTGATGTTGAATGTCTAGAGAATTGAACAAGAATATACTAGATTCCTCATAATTTCACCACACAAATTTCTTCGACCAGTAATGGGATACCATGATGCATGGAAAAAAGAGCATGAATATCTGAGTAGAATGCCAATGGTTGGATAACATGTATCTCAGGTAATACTCCTCACACAATATTCCTCACAACATACTCCTTAGGATAAATTAGTGATAGAAAGAACTACAATGATACTTAAATAACATGCATGAGGATCTTAATATGCACTCATAAGTGTCATTACCCTCAAAACAAAACAAAATGATTTGAAGGAAAAAATTTCCTAAAATCCTTTTAAAAGTGAATGCATTGAATTTGGATGTTTGATGAGGCACAACCCACAGGTGAAAAGATGAAGGTATTTTTGGCAGAGATGTATATGTTATCAAATAAATAGAATCCAATCTTATCCATAGTCTTATCAAGTATGAAATTTCATTCACAAGGACAATAACAGACTAGAGTTACCCCTTGGGTAATTTTATTCATCCATAACATGCATTGAACCAACTCTACTCTAACATAACTATTATGTTTTAAAAGAGAGAATACAAATATTTGTCTCATGCACAAAGAAGTAGAAGATACACAAATAAATTATTTCAATACAAATACTATTATTTCTCACTCTCTATATTATATTCATTGAATAATTCATTTAGAGACATTACACACACACACACACACACACACACACACACACACACACACACACACACACACACACACACACACACACACACACACACACACACACACACACACACACACACACATTTATTCTAACATAAAATCGCTATATATAACAATATTATGATTTATTAATTACTAACCTGTTACTTATTTACCTCTCAATAAATATCAACTTTACTTATTTACCATCCCATAAATACCTATTTTCACTTAATGTGAAAACTATTCCCATCATTCCCCCCATAGTTTTTACATGGTACAATATATCTTTATTTTCTGATTATAACGTGTTCCACCTCCATGTGCTCATGATATTATCCACATATATGTGCCATCACACATATATTCCATCACACATCTATAGATGGATTTTTTAGGTTTACCAATGACCTTCCAAAATGGGTTTCACAGGGTCACCAATAACTTTACAAAATGGTTTTCTCAGTTTCACCACTAACCTTACAAAATGGTTTTCTGAGGTTAACCACTATCCTTTAATCATGATTGCTACAATGATTTTTAGATCAAAATTATCCAATGTAAATATACAAAAGGGTTACATGAGAATATCATAAGTGAAAAGGTATATACTTAGGTTCTTATTGTCTACACAACTAAAAATAATAGTAACTATCACACTAAAATATATATATATATTATATATATATATATATATATATATATATACACACACACACACACACACACACACACATATATACATATATATATATATATACATATATATATATATACATATATATATATGTATATCTATATATATATATATATGTATATATATATATATATATATATATATATATAACACCACACCAAGTCACCAAAACATTGATGTAGCCCCATCATTGGTGACTAATGAGAGGTCATTGAAAGACCTCCTTACTCCATGTAGCCTCCATCCTCCATTATAAGATACTGCTTACTTAGGCAATATGTCAATGAGATGCTCTGATGATTCTGTCAGGTTCTTTATTGGTTGCTTCCATAGAAATTAGAACCCCCTCATTTTTTAGACATCATGTACAAATGATATTACATCTGTAAGATTTTTTTTTTTTTTTTACAATTTTAATTTTTTACTTTTTGACAAATGTGACATACTTAAAAAATAAATTTTGACTCATAATATGACTATGGACCATTTTTATTTAATAGACATTAAAACAACCATTGAACTTTGATTATATGATTAAAACAAATAAAAGTATAGTTTTTGAATAACCATATAACAATAGACATATAAACAATTGTCTAAAACTATATCATGCTATTGAATTTTTTTATTGAATTGATATAACATGACTTAAAACTACTTAAATTTTAATTTCAAATAAAAAAACATCCTTAAATTAAATATCACCTAAAAATAAGTTTACTCACTATAATCACAACTCAAATAAATAACAAAAGACTTGACTCACTTTGATTGAATTTAATATTGATACATAGGCTATGTAAAAAACTACAATAAAAAATGTAGATCTATGTAAATTCGTATCTGATGGTTCTCATGAGCTTTGTTGGTAGTGGCTAAGTTGTACATGGAGACTGGATATATGGGTGGTGAGGAGAATACAATGCTTCTATTGGAAATAATAGCTGTGGGTAAGCTTGAAGTGATGCACAACCAGGTAGATAGATTCAAGTGAATACCATAGGAATGAGTCATTTTGCATGAACCAAATAGGTAGTGAATTTTAATCATATGCTAAACAAGGATGTCAAACAACCAAATATACAACACACGTGACAATAAAGAAGCACAAATATTTACACCTCAATAAAAAAAATCACTTTAAACAAATGGAATGCCAAACTTAGCAAAATAATAATAGATTTGAAAGGTGCATGTTTGATGAATTTGACCTTATATTTTGATATTGTAATTCTAAATATCAATGTAAAAGTCTTTAATTTAAATATATCCAACTGTGATATTGAATGTCTAGAGAATTGATCAGGAATAGACCAAATTCCTCACAATTTCATTGCACAAATTACTTCTGTTGGTAGTGGGATACCATGATGCATGGCAAAAAAAGCACATATATTTGAGTAGGATGCCAATGGTTGGCTAGCATGCATCTTACACAATACTCCTCACACAATAGTATTCAAAACATAGTCCTTGGGATGAATTTATGATAGAAAGACCTACAATTGTACTTAAATAACATGCATGAGGATGTTAATACACACTCACAAGTGTCGTTACCCTCAAAATAAAACAAAATACTTTGAAGGAAAAAAATTCTTAAAATCCTTCCAAAAGCAAATGCATTGAATTTGGACATTTGATGAGGCACAATCCATAGGTGAAAAGATGAAGGTATTTGTGGTAGAGATGTATATGTTATCAAATGCATGGAATACAATTTTATCCATAGTCTTGTCAAGTGTGAACTTTCATTGATAGGGATAATAGTAGACTAGAGCTACCCCTTGGCTAATTTTATTCATCCATTACATGCATTGAACCAACCCTAATTTGATACCATTGTTATGTTTTAAAAGAGATAATACAAAGATTTATCTCATGCACAAAGAAGTAAAAGATACATAGACAAATTATTTCAATATAAATACTATTATTTCTCACTCTCTATATTCTATTCATTGAATAATTCATTTAGAGACATTATCCATATATATAAGAATATTTATTATAACCTCTCCCTTATTGTATTTCTTGAAATCCCTCTAATTAAGCATATGATATATTTTTCTAATAATCTAAACAATATATCTCAGTAGATATATTCTAACATAATATTGTTATATATAACAATATTCTAATTTATTAATTACTAACCTGTTACTTATTTACCTCTCAAGAAATATCAAACGTACTTATTTACCATCTTGTAAATACCTATTTTCACCTAATGTGAAAACTATTCCTAACATTTCCCCCCATAGTTTCTACATGGTACAATATATCTCTATTTTCTGATTGTAGCATGCTCCACCTCCATGTGCTCATTATCTTCTCCACATATATGTGCCATCACACATCTTTTCCATCACACATCTATAGTTTATTTTTGTAGGTTTACCAATAACATTCAAAAATGGTTTTCATAGGTTCACCAATAACCTTACAAAATGGTTTTCTTATGTTTACCACTAAACTTACAAAATGGTTTTCTTAGCTTAACCACTAACCTTTCATCATGATTGCTACAATAATTTTTAGATCAACATTATCCAATGTAAATATATAAAAGGGTTACATGGGAGTATCACAAGTGAATAGGTATATACTTTGATTCTTATTTTCTACACAACTAAAAATAATAGTAACTACCATACTAAAAAAACTAAAATTATCACACCACACTAAGTCACTAAAACATTGATGTAGCCCCATCATTGGTGACTGACAAGAGATCACTGAAATACTTCCTTCCTCCATTTAGCCTCCATCCTCCAATACAATTTACTGCTTACTTAGGTGATATGTCAATGAGATACTCTTATTGTTCTAGCGGGTTATTTATTAGTTGCTTCCACAAAAAGGAACACCCTCATTTTTTGAACATCATGTATAAACGATAATGCATCCATAAGACAATTTTTTTTACAAATTTAAATTTTGAATTTTTGACAAATATGACATATTAAAAAATTGACTTTTGACTCATAACATGACTATGGACCATTGTTATTTAACAGACATTAAAATATCCACTGAACTTTGATTATATGCTTAAAAAAAATGAAAGTATGGTTTTCAAATAACCATATAACAATAGACACATAAGAAAATGTATAAAACTATATCATGCTATTGAATTGACATAACATGACTTAAAACTTCTTAAATTTTAAATTTAAATTAAAAAACATCCTTAATTAAAGATCACCTAAAAATAAATTTATTTGCTATAAACACAACTCAACTAAATAACAAAAGACTTGACTCACTTTGATTGCATTTAATATTGACACCTAGGCTACATAAAAAACTATAATAGAAAATGTAGATCTATGTAAACCTATATCTGACAGTTCTCATGAGCTTTGTTGGCAGTGGCTGAGTTGTATATGGAGACTGGTTTTATGGGTGGTGAGGAGAATATACTGCCACTAGTGGAAATAATATCCATGGGTAAGCTCAAAGTGATGCATAGCCAAATAAATAGATTTAGGGGAATGTCATAGGAATGAGTCATGTTACATGAATTAGATAGGTAGTGAATTGAAATCATATGCTAAACAATGATGTCAAACAACCAAATATACAACACACGTAACAAAAAAGAATCACAAATCTCTATACCTTAATAAACAACTTCAATTTAAACAAATGGAATGTCAGACTTAGTAGAATAATAATATATTTGGAATGTGCATGTTTGATGAAGATGACCTCAGATTTTGATATTGTAATTTTGAATATCTATGCAAAAGTCTTCAATTTCAATATATCAAATTGTGATGTTGAATGTCTAGAGAATTGAATAGGAATAGATCATATTCCTCATAATTTCATTACACAAATTACTTCTACCGATAGTGGGATACCATGATGCATGGCCAAAAGAGCACAAATATTTGAGTAAGATGCCAATGGTTGGCTATAATGCATCTCACATAATACTTCTCATGCAATAGTCTTCACAACAGACTCCTCAGGATTAATCTATGATATAAACATCTATAGTGATACTTAAATAACATGCATGAGGATGTTAATATGTGCTCACAAGTGTTGTTACCCTCAAAATAAAATAAAATGCTTTGAAGGAAAAAAACTTCCTAAAATCCTTCTAAAAGTGAATTCATAGAATTTGGATGTTTGATGAGGCACAACCCATAGGTGAAAAGATGAAGGTATTTATGGTAGAGATGTATATGTTATCAAATGCACATAATCTAATCTTATCCATAGTCTTGTCAAGTATGAAATTTCATTGACATGGACAATAACAGATTAGAACTACCCCTTGGCTAATTTTATTCATCCATAACATGCATTGAACCAACTCTACTTTGGTACCATTGTTAGGTTTTAGAAGAGCTAATACAAAGATTTATCTCATGCATAAAGATTTACAAGATACATAGATAAATTATTTCAATATAAACACTATTATTTCTCACTCTCTATATTTTATTCATTGAATAATGCATTCTGAGACATTATACATATATATAGGAATATTTACTATAACCTCTCCCCTATTTTATCTCCCAAAATCCCTCTAATTAAGCACATGATATATTGTTATAACAATATATCTCAATATATATATTCTAACATAATATTTTTATATATAACAATACTCTAATTTACCAATTACTAATCGGTTACTTATTTACCTCTCGATAAATATCAAATTTACTTATTTACCATCTTGTAGATACTTATTTTCACCTAATGTGAAAACTATTCCTAGCATTCCCCCCCATAGTTTTTACATGGTACAATATATCTCTATTTTCTGATTATAGCGTGTTCCACCTCCATGTACCCATGATCTTATCCTCATACATGTGCCATCACACATATCTTCCATCACACATATATAATTAGTTTTTTTAGGTTTACCAATAACCTTCCAATAATGGTTTTCACAGGTTCACCAATAACCTTATAAAATGGTTTTCTCAGTTTCACCACTAACCTTAAAAAATGGTTTTCTGAGGTTAACCACTAACCTTTCATCATGATTGCTAAAATTATTTTCAGATCAACATTCTCCAATTTAAATATACAAAAGGGTTACATGTGAATATCAAAAGTGAACATGTACATACTTTGGTTCTTATTTTTCACACAACTAAAAATAACAATAACTACCACACTATAAAAACTTAAAATATCACACCACACTAAGTCACCAAAACATTAATGTGGCCCTATCATTGGTGACTGATGAGAGGTCACTAAAAGACCTCCTTCCTTTGTGTAACCTCCATCCTCCATTACAAGATACTGCTTATTCAGGTGATATGTCAATGAGATGCTCTGATGGTTCTGACATGTTCTTTATTGGTTGCTTCCACATAAATTAAAACCCCCTCATTTTTTAAACGTCATGTAGAAGAAATAATGCATCTATAACACATTTTTTTTTACAATTTTAACTTTTGAATTTTTGACAAATATGACATACTTAAAAAATGACTTTTGACTCATAACATAACTATGGACCATTGTTATTTAATAGACATTAAAATAACCACTAAACTTTGATTATATCCTTAAAACAAATGAAAGTATGATTTTTGAATAATTGTATAATAATATACATTTTAATTTTTTTATAAAACTATATCATGCTATTGAATTTTTTATTTAATTGACATAACATGACTTAAAACTACTTAAATTTTAACTTCAAATAAAAAAACATCCTTAAATTAAAGATCACCTAAAAATAAATTTACTCACTATAACCATGACTCAACTAAATAACAAAAAACTTGACTCACTTTGATTGCATTTAATATTGATACCTAGGCTATATAAAAAAATAAAATAAAAAATGAAGATCTATACAAACTCATGTCTGATGGTTCTCATGAGCTTTGTTGGCAATGGCTGAGTTGTACATGGAGACTAGGTTTGTGGGTGGTGAGGATAATACAATGTCGTTAGTGGAAATAATAGCCATGGGTAAGCTTGAAGTGATGCAAAACTAGGTAGATAGATTCAAGGGAATGCCATAGGAATGATTCATTTTACATGAACCAGATAGGTAGTGAATTGTAATCATATGCTAAACAATGATGTCAAAAAAACAAATATAAAACACATGTGACAACAAAGAAGCACAAATATCTACACATTAATAAACAAATTCACTTTAAATAAATGGAATTACAGACTTAATAGAATAATAATAGATTTAGAAGGTGCACATTTGATGAAGATGACCTCAGATTTTGATATTGTAATTCTAAATATCAATGCAAAAGTATTCAATTTCAATATATCCAAGTGTGATGTTAAATGTCTAGAGAATTGAATAGGAATAGACCAAATTCCTTATAGTTTCACTACATAATTTGCTTCCATCAGTAGTGGGATACCATGATGCATGGACAAAAGAGCACATATATCTGAGTAGGATGCTAATGGTTGGCTAGCATGCATCTCATGCAATAGTCCTCATAACATACTCCTCAGGATGAATCTGTGATATAAAGAGCTACATTGATAATTAAATAACAAGCATGAAGATGTTAATATGCACTCACAAGTGTCGTTACCCTAAAAAAAATGATTTGAAGCAAAAAAGTTTCTAAAATCCTTCCAAAAGTGAATGCATTGAATTTAGACATTTGATGAGGCATAACCCACAGGTGAAAAGATGAAGGTAGTTATGGCAGAGATGTATACATTATCAAATTCATGGAATCCAATCTTATCCATAGTCTTATCAAGTACAAACTTTCATTGCTAGGGATAATAGTAGACCAAAGCTGCCCCATTGGCTAATTTTATTCATCCATAAAATGCATTGAACCAATTTTGCTTTGATACCACTGTTAGGTTTTAGAAGAGATAATACAAAGATTTATCTCATGCGCAAAGAATTAGAAGACACAAAGACATTATTTCTCACTTTCTATATTTTATTCACTGAATAATTCATTCTAATACATTATACATATATATAGGAATATTTCCTATAACCTCTCCCCTATTTTTTTTTCCAAAATACCTCTAATTAAGGACATGATATATTTTTATAATAATATAAAAAATATATCTCAATATATATTATAAAATATTATTATCATATATATGTATAATCATATATATGTATAATCATATATATGTGTGCAAACAGTTGAAGCTTTTAGCTCCACACCCTAACATTGATCGTACTATTGTTAAGTAGCTATAAGATATTATCCTTCCATGCTAACTTATGGTTTTGAAGCTACATTACCAATACAGATGAAAATCTCATTTGCTCATACTAATTTAAAATATTTATCAAAAGATACAAATTCAATTGAACAAAGACTTGATTATTTAATATCTTTAGATGAAAGACTTGATATTGTTCTTTATTAGGATAAATATCATGAAGATCTAGGTAAGCATCATAATTTTAATTCAATTTGGTTGAGACCATATAAGATTTTTGACATACTTGGAAAAAATGCTTTCCACTTACAAGATATGAAAGCAAATTAGCTGCGCTATTCAGTCAATGGGAATCATTTGAAATTATTTCATCAATAACTCTTTTATTTGTTTATTTGTTTTGTTTTGTTTATTTTATATTTTGGCTTCTATTTTCTATTTGTTGGTTTTTATTATGAATGGATCAATTTTGGTTACATCAAAAAAGTTAATCATCAGGATGAAATAAAATTACATGGAGATTGCTATATTTTTGTAAGTATGTAATCATGGTAAGATGATTTGCATGACATAATTTAGTTTTTTTTTAAAATAATTGAGATTGATATGGATATTAATGTGTTTAAAGTAATACTTATTTTTAAAATTTGTGTTTAAGGCTTTTGCATATGATTGTTTATCCTTCTTGAAAATCTATGTCTAATCTATCATTTTCTTCATGCCATGCTAACCAAACACTTCATCATTTTAAAAAGAGTATTATTATCAAAAGGGTTTGCTTCTAGATGCCTGAGAAATGATTAACTTGGATCACACTCTCAAGTGTTTTGTCTTTAAATGGGCAACTTTTAATTTTGTTACCTCATTTCCTTTCTAAAATCAACTTACAAGGTTAGCAGTTTTGATCCTATTTTTGACACCCCTCTTTTTATTTTTATTTTTTTAAAAACCAAGTATTTTATATTGATTCTGTCATATTGATGACTTTTGTTGTAACATCTAAAAATGCTAACTGGGGGTCTTAGTTCATTACATCATTTGAATATGTAATATTATGATGAATGTTTATTATGACTCTTGCATTTAGTGAAATTGCTACTCTGCATTATAATTGTTTTCAAAATAATTCAATGGATTTAGTTAAAACATTAAGTATGTATAAGAATTTTTAGGAAAATAGTTTTTTTGGTTTTTTGAATACAATATTAATGGTCAAATTTTTAAATAGTATGGTTTGATGCATAGATTCATTGATAAAATGATATTCTTGATCATGAGGGTTATATATGAATGATCTATGTTGACATTATATTGATAATATTTAAAGTTAAAATATATATTTTGATCAAGCACAAAACCTATGTAATGTTTTAATTTGAATTATTGCTCAATCTAATGGTTTTATAACCTAATATTTAAGAATTGCTGCCAATATATTACCACTAAAACCTATGAATATTTTGTGTCGAGAACATTGCATATTAAAGGGTCAAATATCTATGGATTCAAACCTAAGGACAAAGGTTGAATGTTATTTGATCTAAGTGGAAATATTAATAAGGCTTAGGGGGTGGAATGAAACTTAATTATTACCTAGGAGACTAATGTTGACTATTGGGTTTGAAGCATTGATTTGACATCATTTTGGATGGAAAGTTATGTGGATTTAATTTTTTAGAGATATGGCAGAAATTTGGGATTTGTTTTGAGACCACATAATTTATGGAATTAAAACTTGAGGTACGTGTATTGTTAAAAGGAATTTAATAATATATCTATAGGTAACTTTAGTCATGTTTAAATTTGTTGGAGTTAACAAAAGAATTAGATAACGTTGGTGGTATAAAATTGATAGATTAATAACTAATATATTTGAAACACATAGAAATGATATTTATTGTATCTCAAAATAATACAAAAGGTATTTTTCATTCATTTTATAATCATTCTTGGAAATCTTTGAACATAAGTGATATTGTAGAAGCGAGAAGAACATTTAGAAAAGTTTAGAAACTTGTAGAAATGGTAGGATTTTGAGACTTATCACCTTCAATATTTATTTTTGTATGGTTTAGATTATTTGGAAGAATATTATACAATCATGCAAAAATAAGTTTTTTTATATTCAAATGTGTAGATGGTTATAGTTTCATTGGGAAAATGATGCAGATGTTGACTACGTATTATTATTTGTCTGAAAATAATTAAGATGCATGCATTAGTGTTTTTGATTTTATGAGATTATTAAGCATAGATGAATTTGAGTTCTAGGTTATTTGATGCTTGAGAAAGACATGGGTTTTATTTGATGGCTGGAAAACTTGGAATAATGGTTGAAAATTGTAAGTTTGTTTTTGTTTCCAAGTAATATTTGGATTTTGATAGAATAATATGACATTTTTTTTTTATTGCTGGTAAATATTGGATACATAGAGTTGTTTGAATGAGTTTTTTTTTAGTTTTTATTTATTTGATGCTTTACAAATTTTTGGTTTTATTATTGGCTAGTGAATATGAGATAAATATTTTAGCGAGTTAATATGATAGTTTGTTTGTGATTGATATATTTGTATGACATGCAGTTGATGCATGCCTAAATTTTTATATAGTTTATGATGGGTTTTTGAAATTAGTGTGTTATATGTCTATATCAGTTGAAAATGATAATGTAGTTTGATATGAGAGCCATTCATTGATTTTTTTGTTTTTGTTAGTTTGGGGTTTCTAGTATGAGATATGAGGTTCCTATTTGGTCTATTTGTAAATATTTACAAGAGATAAATATGACATTTGTGTGCTATATGTTAGTTTATTTTAGATAAGTATTTAGATTCTTAGTTTTAAGTTATGGCCTTTTTTGTTTGGTATGGTTGGAAATTTTACATGGTAAATTAATATGATTAAAGTATGTTATGTGAAATAGTTGGGTTTTTAAGTTATAAGTTAGTTTTAATTTGAAAATGGTTTTGATATCAAGAGGTGATAAATACATATAGGATTTTAACATGACTGGTTATATTTTCATACATATAAGTTTTGATATGAGAAAAATTTCCTTGCTCAAAATATTTTTGGTTTTCGTACAAAGTCAATAAACATTTATGGGTTGTAACAATTATTTATTTGGACTAGTTATATTTTTATAAATGTATTTGAGGAGGTAATTTATTTGTTTCACTTTGATAATATCATACATCAGATTGTTTTGACCTTCACAGTCATTTGCAAGATATAAATTTGATTTTTGTATTTTAGTAGTTGGTCGTATTGTTAGATATCAATTTCAAAGGAAAAATTATTGGTTTGAGAATATTTTGCATAACAATTGGTTTTTGAGTAGTGTTAGTTTATTTTGAAGAAAACCTTGGTCATTTATCAAGATAATGTTATTTATTCAGATGGTTTTTAGGTAGATTTTTATTTATTTGAATTTAGGAGAAAAACCTTAGTCATTTATCAGAATTATGTTGTTGATTTGATTTTTCAAATTTCAATCATTCTATTAAAATTTGTGAGAAAGTTTTATATGGATTTAATATATGGTTGAGAATAGTTTCATTGCAATCAAGTAATTAGGTTATTGATTTGTTTCATCTTTCAAAAAATATCAGGGTGGACACCTCCCAATTCTAATAATTCCTATGGTAATGTATGGAGGAATGATCAAACTTGAAATATAGAAGATTAATCTTCTCAAAAAATTTCTTCTAGAGGTCAATATGTTTGAGGTAGAAGGCCTAGTAAGAATTTTCCTATACCCCTTAATAGAGAAAATCAAATATTCATTCATTTTGATACCTCAGATCCTACATTTTGGGATGTTATCAATGTTTTTTCATTTAATCCTATAAACACTCAAGGAAATTGAGGACCAAAAAGAACGTATTAGAGAACTTGTCCCCACAAATGTAGAAATCTAAGTGGTTAAACTTAGCATATAAAAATATCTCTATAGTTTGAACATAATTTAGTTTCTCATGTTAGGTTTTAGAAGATATAATACAAATATTTATCTCATGCAAAAATAATTAGAAGATACACAAATAGATTATTTCAATACAAATATTATTATTTCTCACTCTCTATATTCTATTCACTGAATAATTCATTCCAAGACATTATACATATATAGGAATATTTCCTATAACCTCTCCACTATTTTCTCTCCCAAAATACCTCCAATTAAGCACATGATATATTGTTATAACAATATAAACAATATATCTCAATATATATATTCTAACATAATATTGTTATATATAACAATATTTTAATTTACTAATTACTAACTTGTTACTTATTTACCTCTTGGTAAATATCAACTTAAATTATTTACCATCCCATAAATACCTATTTTCACCTAATGTGAAAACTATTCCCATCATTCCCCCCATAGTTTTTACAATATATCTCTATTTACTGATTATAGCATGTTCCACCTCTACGTGCTTATGATATTCTCCACATACATGTGCCATCACACATCTATAGTTGGTTTTTGTATGGTTTACTAATAACCTTCCAAAATGGTTTTCATAGGATCACCAATAACCTTAAAAAATGGTTTTCTCAAGTTTACCACTAACCTTATAAAATGTTTTTCCTAGGTTAACCACTAACCTTTCATCATGATTGCTACAATGCTTTTTAGATCAACATTCTCCAATGTAAATATACAAAAGGGTTACATGGGAATATCATAAGTGAACAAGTATATACTTTGGCTCTTATTTTTTACACAACTAAAAATAACAGTAACTTACACATTAAAAAAACTAAAAATATCACACCACACTAAGTCAACAAAACATTGATGTGGCCCCATCATGGGTGACTGATAAGAGGTCACTGAAATACCTCCTTCCTTTATGTAGCCTCCATCCTCTAGTATAAGATACTACTTACTCAGGTGTTATGTCAATGAGATGCTCTGATGGTTCCAGTAGGTTATTTATTGGTTGCTTCCACAAAAATTGGAACCCCCTCATTTTTTGAATGTCATGTATAAGAGATAATGCATCCATAATATAATTTTTTTTACAATTTTAAATTTTGAATTTTTGATAAATATGACATACTTAAAAAATGACTTTTAACTCATAACATGACTATGGACCATTGCTATTTAATAGAAATTAAAATAACCACTGAACTTTGATTCTATGCTTAAAATAAATGAAAGTATGGTTTTTGAATAACCATATAACAATAGGCATAAAAAAAATGTCTAAAACTAAACCATGCTATTGAATTTTTTTATTGAATTGACATAACATGACTTAAAACTACTTAAATTTTAACTTCAAATAAAAAAACATCCTTAAATTAAATATCACCTAAAAATAAATTTACTCATTATAACCATGACTCAACTAAATAACAAAAGACTTGACTCACTTTGATTGCATTTAGTATTGATACCTAGGATACATAAAAAACTATAATAAAAAACATAGATCTATGCAAACCCATATCTGATGGATCTCATGAGCTTTGTTGGTAGTGGCTGAGATGTACATGGAGACTGGGTCTGTGGGTGGTGAGGAGAATACAATGCCACTAATGGAAATAATATCCATGGGTAAGCTTGAAGTGACACACATCTAGGCAAATAGATTTAGGGGAATGCTATAGGAATGAGTCATTTTGCATGAACTAGATAGGTAGTGAATTGTAATCATATGTTAAACAACAATGTCAAATAACCAAATATACAAAACACATGACAAAAAAGAAACACAAATATTTAAGCATTAATAAACAACTTCACTTCAAATAAATGAAATGCTAGACTTAGCAAAATAATAATAGATTTGGAAGGTACACATTTGATGAAGACAATCTCAAATTTTGATATTGTAATTCTGAATATCAATGCAAAAGTCTTTAATTTCAATATATCCAACTGTGATGTTGAATGTCTAGAGAATTGAACAAGAATATACTAGATTCCTCATAATTTCACCACACAAATTTCTTCGACCAGTAATGGGATACCATGATGCATGGAAAAAAGAGCATGAATATCTGAGTAGAATGCCAATGGTTGGATAACATGTATCTCAGGTAATACTCCTCACACAATATTCCTCACAACATACTCCTTAGGATAAATTAGTGATAGAAAGAACTACAATGATACTTAAATAACATGCATGAGGATCTTAATATGCACTCATAAGTGTCATTACCCTCAAAACAAAACAAAATGATTTGAAGGAAAAAATTTCCTAAAATCCTTTTAAAAGTGAATGCATTGAATTTGGATGTTTGATGAGGCACAACCCACAGGTGAAAAGATGAAGGTATTTTTGGCAGAGATGTATATGTTATCAAATAAATAGAATCCAATCTTATCCATAGTCTTATCAAGTATGAAATTTCATTCACAAGGACAATAACAGACTAGAGTTACCCCTTGGGTAATTTTATTCATCCATAACATGCATTGAACCAACTCTACTCTAACATAACTATTATGTTTTAAAAGAGAGAATACAAATATTTGTCTCATGCACAAAGAAGTAGAAGATACACAAATAAATTATTTCAATACAAATACTATTATTTCTCACTCTCTATATTATATTCATTGAATAATTCATTTAGAGACATTACACACACACACACACACACACACACACACACACACACACACACACACACACACACACACACACACACACACACACACACACACACACACACACATTTATTCTAACATAAAATCGCTATATATAACAATATTATGATTTATTAATTACTAACCTGTTACTTATTTACCTCTCAATAAATATCAACTTTACTTATTTACCATCCCATAAATACCTATTTTCACTTAATGTGAAAACTATTCCCATCATTCCCCCCATAGTTTTTACATGGTACAATATATCTTTATTTTCTGATTATAACGTGTTCCACCTCCATGTGCTCATGATATTATCCACATATATGTGCCATCACACATATATTCCATCACACATCTATAGATGGATTTTTTAGGTTTACCAATGACCTTCCAAAATGGGTTTCACAGGGTCACCAATAACTTTACAAAATGGTTTTCTCAGTTTCACCACTAACCTTACAAAATGGTTTTCTGAGGTTAACCACTATCCTTTAATCATGATTGCTACAATGATTTTTAGATCAAAATTATCCAATGTAAATATACAAAAGGGTTACATGAGAATATCATAAGTGAAAAGGTATATACTTAGGTTCTTATTGTCTACACAACTAAAAATAATAGTAACTATCACACTAAAATATATATATATATATTATATATATATATATATATATATATATATATATACACACACACACACACACACACACACACATATATACATATATATATATATATACATATATATATATATACATATATATATATGTATATCTATATATATATATATATGTATATATATATATATATATATATATATAACACCACACCAAGTCACCAAAACATTGATGTAGCCCCATCATTGGTGACTAATGAGAGGTCATTGAAAGACCTCCTTACTCCATGTAGCCTCCATCCTCCATTATAAGATACTGCTTACTTAGGCAATATGTCAATGAGATGCTCTGATGATTCTGTCAGGTTCTTTATTGGTTGCTTCCATAGAAATTAGAACCCCCTCATTTTTTAGACATCATGTACAAATGATATTACATCTGTAAGATTTTTTTTTTTTTTTTACAATTTTAATTTTTTACTTTTTGACAAATGTGACATACTTAAAAAATAAATTTTGACTCATAATATGACTATGGACCATTTTTATTTAATAGACATTAAAACAACCATTGAACTTTGATTATATGATTAAAACAAATAAAAGTATAGTTTTTGAATAACCATATAACAATAGACATATAAACAATTGTCTAAAACTATATCATGCTATTGAATTTTTTTATTGAATTGATATAACATGACTTAAAACTACTTAAATTTTAATTTCAAATAAAAAAACATCCTTAAATTAAATATCACCTAAAAATAAGTTTACTCACTATAATCACAACTCAAATAAATAACAAAAGACTTGACTCACTTTGATTGAATTTAATATTGATACATAGGCTATGTAAAAAACTACAATAAAAAATGTAGATCTATGTAAATTCGTATCTGATGGTTCTCATGAGCTTTGTTGGTAGTGGCTAAGTTGTACATGGAGACTGGATATATGGGTGGTGAGGAGAATACAATGCTTCTATTGGAAATAATAGCTGTGGGTAAGCTTGAAGTGATGCACAACCAGGTAGATAGATTCAAGTGAATACCATAGGAATGAGTCATTTTGCATGAACCAAATAGGTAGTGAATTTTAATCATATGCTAAACAAGGATGTCAAACAACCAAATATACAACACACGTGACAATAAAGAAGCACAAATATTTACACCTCAATAAAAAAAATCACTTTAAACAAATGGAATGCCAAACTTAGCAAAATAATAATAGATTTGAAAGGTGCATGTTTGATGAATTTGACCTTATATTTTGATATTGTAATTCTAAATATCAATGTAAAAGTCTTTAATTTAAATATATCCAACTGTGATATTGAATGTCTAGAGAATTGATCAGGAATAGACCAAATTCCTCACAATTTCATTGCACAAATTACTTCTGTTGGTAGTGGGATACCATGATGCATGGCAAAAAAAGCACATATATTTGAGTAGGATGCCAATGGTTGGCTAGCATGCATCTTACACAATACTCCTCACACAATAGTATTCAAAACATACTCCTTGGGATGAATTTATGATAGAAAGACCTACAATTGTACTTAAATAACATGCATGAGGATGTTAATACACACTCACAAGTGTCGTTACCCTCAAAATAAAACAAAATACTTTGAAGGAAAAAAATTCTTAAAATCCTTCCAAAAGCAAATGCATTGAATTTGGACATTTGATGAGGCACAATCCATAGGTGAAAAGATGAAGGTATTTGTGGTAGAGATGTATATGTTATCAAATGCATGGAATACAATTTTATCCATAGTCTTGTCAAGTGTGAACTTTCATTGATAGGGATAATAGTAGACTAGAGCTACCCCTTGGCTAATTTTATTCATCCATTACATGCATTGAACCAACCCTAATTTGATACCATTGTTATGTTTTAAAAGAGATAATACAAAGATTTATCTCATGCACAAAGAAGTAAAAGATACATAGACAAATTATTTCAATATAAATACTATTATTTCTCACTCTCTATATTCTATTCATTGAATAATTCATTTAGAGACATTATCCATATATATAAGAATATTTATTATAACCTCTCCCTTATTGTATTTCTTGAAATCCCTCTAATTAAGCATATGATATATTTTTCTAATAATCTAAACAATATATCTCAGTAGATATATTCTAACATAATATTGTTATATATAACAATATTCTAATTTATTAATTACTAACCTGTTACTTATTTACCTCTCAAGAAATATCAAACGTACTTATTTACCATCTTGTAAATACCTATTTTCACCTAATGTGAAAACTATTCCTAACATTTCCCCCCATAGTTTCTACATGGTACAATATATCTCTATTTTCTGATTGTAGCATGCTCCACCTCCATGTGCTCATTATCTTCTCCACATATATGTGCCATCACACATCTTTTCCATCACACATCTATAGTTTATTTTTGTAGGTTTACCAATAACATTCAAAAATGGTTTTCATAGGTTCACCAATAACCTTACAAAATGGTTTTCTTATGTTTACCACTAAACTTACAAAATGGTTTTCTTAGCTTAACCACTAACCTTTCATCATGATTGCTACAATAATTTTTAGATCAACATTATCCAATGTAAATATATAAAAGGGTTACATGGGAGTATCACAAGTGAATAGGTATATACTTTGATTCTTATTTTCTACACAACTAAAAATAATAGTAACTACCATACTAAAAAAACTAAAATTATCACACCACACTAAGTCACTAAAACATTGATGTAGCCCCATCATTGGTGACTGACAAGAGATCACTGAAATACTTCCTTCCTCCATTTAGCCTCCATCCTCCAATACAATTTACTGCTTACTTAGGTGATATGTCAATGAGATACTCTTATTGTTCTAGCGGGTTATTTATTAGTTGCTTCCACAAAAAGGAACACCCTCATTTTTTGAACATCATGTATAAACGATAATGCATCCATAAGACAATTTTTTTTACAAATTTAAATTTTGAATTTTTGACAAATATGACATATTAAAAAATTGACTTTTGACTCATAACATGACTATGGACCATTGTTATTTAACAGACATTAAAATATCCACTGAACTTTGATTATATGCTTAAAAAAAATGAAAGTATGGTTTTCAAATAACCATATAACAATAGACACATAAGAAAATGTATAAAACTATATCATGCTATTGAATTGACATAACATGACTTAAAACTTCTTAAATTTTAAATTTAAATTAAAAAACATCCTTAATTAAAGATCACCTAAAAATAAATTTATTTGCTATAAACACAACTCAACTAAATAACAAAAGACTTGACTCACTTTGATTGCATTTAATATTGACACCTAGGCTACATAAAAAACTATAATAGAAAATGTAGATCTATGTAAACCTATATCTGACAGTTCTCATGAGCTTTGTTGGCAGTGGCTGAGTTGTATATGGAGACTGGTTTTATGGGTGGTGAGGAGAATATACTGCCACTAGTGGAAATAATATCCATGGGTAAGCTCAAAGTGATGCATAGCCAAATAAATAGATTTAGGGGAATGTCATAGGAATGAGTCATGTTACATGAATTAGATAGGTAGTGAATTGAAATCATATGCTAAACAATGATGTCAAACAACCAAATATACAACACACGTAACAAAAAAGAATCACAAATCTCTATACCTTAATAAACAACTTCAATTTAAACAAATGGAATGTCAGACTTAGTAGAATAATAATATATTTGGAATGTGCATGTTTGATGAAGATGACCTCAGATTTTGATATTGTAATTTTGAATATCTATGCAAAAGTCTTCAATTTCAATATATCAAATTGTGATGTTGAATGTCTAGAGAATTGAATAGGAATAGATCATATTCCTCATAATTTCATTACACAAATTACTTCTACCGATAGTGGGATACCATGATGCATGGCCAAAAGAGCACAAATATTTGAGTAAGATGCCAATGGTTGGCTATAATGCATCTCACATAATACTTCTCATGCAATAGTCTTCACAACAGACTCCTCAGGATTAATCTATGATATAAACATCTATAGTGATACTTAAATAACATGCATGAGGATGTTAATATGTGCTCACAAGTGTTGTTACCCTCAAAATAAAATAAAATGCTTTGAAGGAAAAAAACTTCCTAAAATCCTTCTAAAAGTGAATTCATAGAATTTGGATGTTTGATGAGGCACAACCCATAGGTGAAAAGATGAAGGTATTTATGGTAGAGATGTATATGTTATCAAATGCACATAATCTAATCTTATCCATAGTCTTGTCAAGTATGAAATTTCATTGACATGGACAATAACAGATTAGAACTACCCCTTGGCTAATTTTATTCATCCATAACATGCATTGAACCAACTCTACTTTGGTACCATTGTTAGGTTTTAGAAGAGCTAATACAAAGATTTATCTCATGCATAAAGATTTACAAGATACATAGATAAATTATTTCAATATAAACACTATTATTTCTCACTCTCTATATTTTATTCATTGAATAATGCATTCTGAGACATTATACATATATATAGGAATATTTACTATAACCTCTCCCCTATTTTATCTCCCAAAATCCCTCTAATTAAGCACATGATATATTGTTATAACAATATATCTCAATATATATATTCTAACATAATATTTTTATATATAACAATACTCTAATTTACCAATTACTAATCGGTTACTTATTTACCTCTCGATAAATATCAAATTTACTTATTTACCATCTTGTAGATACTTATTTTCACCTAATGTGAAAACTATTCCTAGCATTCCCCCCCATAGTTTTTACATGGTACAATATATCTCTATTTTCTGATTATAGCGTGTTCCACCTCCATGTACTCATGATCTTATCCTCATACATGTGCCATCACACATATCTTCCATCACACATATATAATTAGTTTTTTTAGGTTTACCAATAACCTTCCAATAATGGTTTTCACAGGTTCACCAATAACCTTATAAAATGGTTTTCTCAGTTTCACCACTAACCTTAAAAAATGGTTTTCTGAGGTTAACCACTAACCTTTCATCATGATTGCTAAAATTATTTTCAGATCAACATTCTCCAATTTAAATATACAAAAGGGTTACATGTGAATATCAAAAGTGAACATGTACATACTTTGGTTCTTATTTTTCACACAACTAAAAATAACAATAACTACCACACTATAAAAACTTAAAATATCACACCACACTAAGTCACCAAAACATTAATGTGGCCCTATCATTGGTGACTGATGAGAGGTCACTAAAAGACCTCCTTCCTTTGTGTAACCTCCATCCTCCATTACAAGATACTGCTTATTCAGGTGATATGTCAATGAGATGCTCTGATGGTTCTGACATGTTCTTTATTGGTTGCTTCCACATAAATTAAAACCCCCTCATTTTTTAAACGTCATGTAGAAGAAATAATGCATCTATAACACATTTTTTTTTACAATTTTAACTTTTGAATTTTTGACAAATATGACATACTTAAAAAATGACTTTTGACTCATAACATAACTATGGACCATTGTTATTTAATAGACATTAAAATAACCACTAAACTTTGATTATATCCTTAAAACAAATGAAAGTATGATTTTTGAATAATTGTATAATAATATACATTTTAATTTTTTTATAAAACTATATCATGCTATTGAATTTTTTATTTAATTGACATAACATGACTTAAAACTACTTAAATTTTAACTTCAAATAAAAAAACATCCTTAAATTAAAGATCACCTAAAAATAAATTTACTCACTATAACCATGACTCAACTAAATAACAAAAAACTTGACTCACTTTGATTGCATTTAATATTGATACCTAGGCTATATAAAAAAATAAAATAAAAAATGAAGATCTATACAAACTCATGTCTGATGGTTCTCATGAGCTTTGTTGGCAATGGTTGAGTTGTACATGGAGACTAGGTTTGTGGGTGGTGAGGATAATACAATGTCGTTAGTGGAAATAATAGCCATGGGTAAGCTTGAAGTGATGCAAAACTAGGTAGATAGATTCAAGGGAATGCCATAGGAATGATTCATTTTACATGAACTAGATAGGTAGTGAATTGTAATCATATGCTAAACAATGATGTCAAAAAAACAAATATAAAACACATGTGACAACAAAGAAGCACAAATATCTACACATTAATAAACAAATTCACTTTAAATAAATGGAATTACAGACTTAATAGAATAATAATAGATTTAGAAGGTGCACATTTGATGAAGATGACCTCAGATTTTGATATTGTAATTCTAAATATCAATGCAAAAGTATTCAATTTCAATATATCCAAGTGTGATGTTAAATGTCTAGAGAATTGAATAGGAATAGACCAAATTCCTTATAGTTTCACTACATAATTTGCTTCCATCAGTAGTGGGATACCATGATGCATGGACAAAAGAGCACATATATCTGAGTAGGATGCTAATGGTTGGCTAGCATGCATCTCATGCAATAGTCCTCATAACATACTCCTCAGGATGAATCTGTGATATAAAGAGCTACATTGATAATTAAATAACAAGCATGAAGATGTTAATATGCACTCACAAGTGTCGTTACCCTAAAAAAAATGATTTGAAGCAAAAAAGTTTCTAAAATCCTTCCAAAAGTGAATGCATTGAATTTAGACATTTGATGAGGC
Source organism: Torreya grandis (assembly GCA_037957365.1). Classification (NCBI taxonomy): domain Eukaryota; kingdom Viridiplantae; phylum Streptophyta; class Pinopsida; order Cupressales; family Taxaceae; genus Torreya; species Torreya grandis. The sequence continues at coordinate 1,725,382 of JARHVA010002465.1, read as the reverse complement.
ATAACCCACAGGTGAAAAGATGAAGGTAGTTATGGCAGAGATGTATACATTATCAAATTCATGGAATCCAATCTTATCCATAGTCTTATCAAGTACAAACTTTCATTGCTAGGGATAATAGTAGACCAAAGCTGCCCCATTGGCTAATTTTATTCATCCATAAAATGCATTGAACCAATTTTGCTTTGATACCACTGTTAGGTTTTAGAAGAGATAATACAAAGATTTATCTCATGCACAAAGAATTAGAAGACACAAAGACATTATTTCTCACTTTCTATATTTTATTCACTGAATAATTCATTCTAATACATTATACATATATATAGGAATATTTCCTATAACCTCTCCCCTATTTTTTTTTCCAAAATACCTCTAATTAAGGACATGATATATTTTTATAATAATATAAACAATATATCTCAATATATATTATAAAATATTATTATCATATATAACAATATTCTAATTTACTAATTACTAACATGTTACTTATTTACCTCTTGATAAATATCAACTTTATTTATTTACCATCCTGTAAATAACTATTCCCAACATCTCAACATTTTCCACAACACCATAAACCCTTGTTTAAAAATGACTTACATTAAGTTGTTAAATTGCATTCTCATGCCTTAGTGTTTCTTAACCATAAAAGTCCATCTCTTGAACCTATGAATCTAATTGAAACTTGTTCAAAATTAAATCTTATATATTACCCTCATCATTTTGTAGAAGAAGAAAGGTCAGTACCTATTAACCATAAAAGATGAAAGATAAGTCCCTCAACTTCAACAAATATCACCAGGATGGTAAAGAAATTTAAGATGGAAATGGATGATAAAGATAATAGAGAGGCGATATTTCTAGTTTTGGACTTGAACAAAAAAAATGGTGTGATTGGGGTTCTATAATGTGAATTCAAGCTAGGGCAGTCATGCCCTAGCTATTTCAGGCTATGGATTGTGTTGTATAGGAGTAGAGTGGAGGGTCAGGCACATGGGAGTGGTTTGAGGTGCCAAATAATCAAAAGGTTCTCAGGTGGGTGTGGTAATGGCTCAACAGGAGCCTTTAAAGACTGTGCTTGGGAGGAGTTTCAGTGAAGTCATGGGGTTGAACAGAATAGGACAGTAAGCTAAAACACCTGGAAAGGAGCTTTCTTCCCAGGATACTAATGTTGTGGATTGGAGCTTGCCTGGAGGGTTCCATATCATGAAGATTAATGGGTGCCTGGAGCAGTGTAAGGAGCATCCTAAACTGGTAATCCCCTTTGATATGATTTTTGAGGATGTGGAATATTATTCTAAGCACTCATTGTACTGTAAGTTTTTAGGATTAAGAGTCTCCCTTCAATTCTTGGAGAGTTGGGCCAAGAGAGTGTGGGAACTAGAGGGGGAAATGGAGATCACGTTATTGGCAAATAACTACTTCATGGTGATGTTTTCATGCTTAGCTAATCGAAACTAGGTTTTTGAGGGAGGGCCTTACTTTTACAATCAGGTTGGACTTTTTATTAAACCCTGGCATGCAGGCTTCAATCTTTCTAAGGAGCTAACTAATTGAGTTTTGATGTGGGTTAGGCTACCCAGATTTCCTATCAAATGTTATCGAGAGGATGTCCTCCAAATGTTAGCTTCAATGCTTGGAAGGCCGATGGGGTCTTCAACATAGACTTTAGGTAAGAAAGTCATGACATTTGCTCGTATCTACGTAGAAATTGATTTGAGTAAACCATTGCTTGATGCAATGGAGATGAGTGCAGGGTCATATTCCTGGGTGCAACAAATGGACTACGAGACCCTACCCTTTAGGTGTCTCTTTTTCCATGAATATGGACACTTGGTGCGTAGATGCCCGAAGGCAAAGCCAGTGGAGCAGCAACCTCCACTGCCTCCTAGTAATACTCTAAGTGCTAAAAAAGGGAAGAAGCCTGGGTTTAGTGAGGGCAAGGATGCTAAAGGCTTTGTTTAGGTGAAGGCTCAAAACTAAAATAGAGCCCAAAAGAGGTCCCTTATGGAGCAACAAGAGGAAGACTCCTTCAATAGGTTTGAAGTCCTAGATGATTTGGGATAGCAAGAAGTAAATATGGGATTATTGAGTGTGGAGCAGCTTGTGAGAGGACCTAGATTGGAGATTAACTCAGCTAATCTTCACTCGGTTCTTCAAGTGGAGTCAGCTTTACCCATGGTCTTGGAGGATCAGGTAGGAGAACAGATGGTGGTGGAGACAAATGATGACCCGAGATAGAATGTAAAGGATGCGGACCTCCCAGTAAGGACTGCAGTGGTAGAATTAGATAAGCGAGGGAAATTTTCTCCTCACTTGGGCATTCTTCAAAAGGAGGGGAAGAAGGGGATGTCAGAAAAAAGTGTTAAAATGGGGCGTAATAAGGACACTGAGAAAATTAAGATGATTAGGGAGACCTTGGTTAAGTCGGGTTCTATTAAGACCCTTGACTCCCACTTTTTATCTCCTCCAAAATGATCATTATGTCATGGAATGTAAGGGGCCTGAATAGCGGCCCTTAACAAAAGGGTGTTCAGGAATTAGTTAGAGGTCAAGTACCTGATGTTCTTTTTCTCTAGGAGATGAAGGTTTTAGTGGATGATATGAGGAATATTGCACCTAAGTTATGGAGACATGGTCTATGTCAGTGCATTGGTGCTCAGGGGTCTTCCAGGGGTGTGGCATGTTTTTGGAACCCACGTAAGATCTAACCAGTGTCCTAGATTTCCTTTAAGTCCTCTTTATCTGTGGTGGCTTTGTGTAATGAGTTAGGTGAATCAGTCCTTTTTTCCAATATCTACGCTCTTATAGATTTCTAAGGTAAACATCTTGTTTGGAAAAATCTCCACTTAGTTCACCGATTATTTCCTTACCTGCCTTGGATTGTTGGTGGGGACTTCAATGCTATTTTGGATTTAATGAAGAAAAAAAGGGGGCAATGCAAGGTTAGAGCCATATTCTTTATTTCTCCAAGATAATATTGTGGATCTCAACCTGGTGGATATCAAGCTTGGCAATGGATGCTTTACCTAGAATAATAGAAGGCTGGGGGACAGTTGTATAGCTGAGCGCCTAGATCGATTCATGACCTCCTATTATTGGGTGGGGGGTTTGTGGTCGTCTAGCATGGAGATACTTGATTGGAGAGGTTCAAACCATTGGCCCATTAAATTGATAATCTCTTTAGCCATTAGTCCTCAAAAACCACCGTTCAAGTTTTAGCTCATGTGGTTAAGGGACCCAGACCTATTTAGGTGCATGGTAGATTGGTGGAGGATTGGTAGGCCTAATGTTGGAATAGCAATGTACACTTTTACTAAGCTACTCTAATTCATCAAATACCAGCTTAAAAGGTGGAATCGGTAGAGTTTTGGAAATATCTTCCACATGAAAAATGAGGCTCAAAGGGAGTTGAGCGCCATTACTAGATTCATTAGGGAGGAAGGGATGAACAAATTATTGATGAGGGAGGAAGCTAGGGCTTTAAAAGCATTGGAGGAATGGGAGCTAAGAGAGGAAATCTTTTGGAAACAAAAGGCCCAAATTTATTGGCTTCAAGAAGGGGATAAGAATATTGCCTTCTTTTTCAACTCAGTCCGAGCCAAACAACATGGTAATGTGATTACTTCTTTGGTGGTAGACAGTGGGGACACTATCTCTTCTATGCAGGGTATCTTCAATGAAACAATGTAGCATTTTACTTCTCTTTTCAAGGAGGAAATGCAGGGGGACTCAGTGGCTGAGGCTCAGGTCCTTTCCTGCATTCCTTCTTTGGTGACTATGGATATGAAATAGCATCTGATGAAGGAGAAATCCATGGAGGATTTAAAGCGAATTGTTTTCATGATGTTGAAAGGTAAGGTGCCTAGCCTAGATGGTTTCTCGATTGAGTTCTTCTAGGAATTTTTGGAAATCATCAATTTAGACTTATTGGCCATTGTTCAAGAGTCTCAGAGGAACAAGCAAATGCTTCAGGCTATGAACTCCACCTTCTTGCCCTCATTCCCAAGGGAGAGGGGGCTGACCAGTTGAGTCTTTTTTGGCCCATTTCCCTTTGCAATGTCACTTACAAAATTATATCTAAGTTGATTGCTGAGAGGTTAAAAAAGTGGCTACCAGCACTTATTTCTGAGGAGCAAGGAGGCTTTGTGGAGGGCTGATAGATTTTAGATGGGGTGGTGGTGGCAACTGAGACTATCCATTCCATGATTCAGTCTAATGATAAGGTGATGTTTATCAAATTGGATATGTCCAAGGCCTATGATAGAGTTTGGTGGGCATTCCTCCAAAATATCCTCGGCACCTTTATTTTTGAGGAGGACTAGATACGGTGGGTTATGAGTTGTGTGAATTCAACCTCTTTTTCAGTTCTGATCAATGGCAAACACTCCAATCTCTTTAGGGCTTCTCACAAGTTGTAGAAAGGGGACCCTCTATCTCCCTACTTGTTTCTTCTATTAGCAGAAGGCTTGGGTCAGTTAATCAAAAGGAATGTGGATGAAGGAGCTATTCTGGGTTGGCATTGGGGTGGTGGTCTCCCAGTACAATCCCACCTCTAGTTTGTGGATGATGTGGCTTTGATGGGCATGGCTACCATGAGGGAGGCATCTAACATCTATAAAAGCTTGTAATTCTACCTTGTTGCATCTGGATAGGTAATTAATGAGGGCAATTCTTCTATCTTTTTCTTTAACACCCCACATTCCATACAAAGAAGAGTGGCTCATATCCTCAAGTTTCAAATTGGGATTCTCCCATTACTATACCTTGGGATTCCAATCTCGACTGGATGATAGTCCAAGGAGTCATGGATGGTGATTTTGGATAAGTTTCGAGGGAAAGTGAATCATTGGACCCATCATTGGTTATCTTTTGTTGATCAGGTGCAGTTGATTTAATCAGTGGTGCAGGATCTTCCTATTTATAGTTGCATGATACAGGTGGCACCAATGAGCTTCGTTAAGGAACTAGACTCCCTTACAAGATAGTTTCTGTGGGCTGTTAATTTATCTTCAACCAAGTGGAGTCTTATTAAGTGGGAGGTAGTTTTCAGCCCAAAGAGGTATGGTGGTCTAGGATTATGGCAATCTGTGCTTTTTGGTATTGCTTTGGCTAACAAGTTATACTGGCGCTGATGTGTGGAATAGGAGTGGGTTTGGGCTAGAGTATTATCCCACAAGTACTTCTTTGGGATTCCCTAAAAGGATATCCCTTGGTATGATTTGATAGGCAAAGGATCTATGATTTGGGTGACTCTCAAGAAAGGTGTAGTATTGATTAAGAGGGGCCTTTTTTGGATTTGCAAGAGTGGGGTTGAGGCTCAGTTCTGGCATGATTCATGGGACGGTTACCCTCCCCTAATTATCCAATATTCTTAGCTAAGTATTCTATCCCAGAGGTTCTACGATGATGGATGGACAAGGGTGTGTGATTATAAATCTTGGGCCCTTTAGGGGTAGTTGATGGATGCAAGATGGAAGACCCCAGAGGAGTGGCCAATTTTTGGTATGGAAGAAGAGTGCATGGAACTACAGTATATTCTATCTTGTCACAGCTGCAATGCACTTATGGATAACAATGTGTTAGCTTGGTCCCTGAATCTAAAGGGGAAGTATACTATGTCTTCTGGCTATCAGGTGCTAATTTCTCAGTAGTATGAGGGTAGGGAGGAAGTTCAGTGGTGGAAAAAAGTTTGTAACGGATTCTCCTGGCCAAAATGTAATTGCTTTATCTAGACTTTAGTATGGATAGATGTTTAACCTGGGATAATATTTAAAAGAGGGGCTTTCCTGGCCCTTTGAGGTGTGTACTTTGCAATAGTGAGGAGGAAGATTCTTCTCACCTTTTCTTTTATTGCTCTTTCACTATGCAGTTATGGCATTTTTGGTGAGATACGTGGTAGAGCCATTGCATTTACGTAGTTTCCCTAGCTGATTTCTGGTCTAGATTGGGTCGACCACCCTCTTTGACCCCTTTCATGCAGGATGCGTGGTATGTGGGACCCATTTTACTAATATGGTAGGTATGGCTGGAAAGGAACTGCAAGATTTTTTGGGATGAAAAAATGGAGATTTAGCAGGTTTGGAATAGAATTAAAGGAATGATCTAGGAATCTATTGAAGCGAAGAGTGAAGTTACTTTACTATTGAAGAGGGGGGATGCTGAGATGGTGGATAGGTTTGGCATCTGAGGGCTATCTCTAGTTTTGGCATGTGTCAAGAGAAGTCAACGAGGGAAGCAAAAAGTTCATCAATTGGGGAAGTGGCTACCCCCACCCATTGGTCTTTTGAAAATTAATACAAATGGATCTTCCAGGAGCAATCCAAGGTCGGCTGGGATTGGTGGGATTGGTAGGGATTCTTCGGGATCCATGATTTTTTTTTGGCATATCAGGGAGTTCAGACTATTAATAGGATGGAAGGTTTGGCTATCCTCTATGCCCTAAAGTGTGGTTATGCTTTAGGGTGGAGGAGGGTGATCTGTGAAGTAGATTCTCAAGCCCTGATTCATTTGCTCATGGAGAGGAAATTTTTTGAGGTAAGCTAGCAACTGGCCACGATAGTACATCATATATTATAGGTCAGTTCCTTAATGGATTCTATATCTTATGCCCATATTCCAAGGGAGTGGAATAGGGCAGTGGATTGCTTGGCCAAATGGGCATCGGATGGTGGAGATGACCCTAAGGTGGATGAGTGGGAATAATTGTCATGTGATTTACGTCAGGATTTGCAGTCCATTCTAGTTGAAGAGGTTAGTGGTGTTGAGGCATGATGCTTTGGTTATGGGTTTTCTGGTCTTTGGTTCGTGTTGTTGGTTTTGTAATCTGATGTTTTAAGTATTAATAAAGTTTATACCCCTGATTAAAAAAAAAGATAACAAAGAGGCTACCAAGATGATAAAGTTTCCTGCCACAACCATGAGTTATACATATATTTGGTTAGCAAGGGATATCCACTGATAGAAATACTTTCTGATTCATGTGATGAGTGAAATTTGGAGTGATGTTTAATTTTGATGCTTTGACACTTTTTATATATTATTTATTCTTTAATATTTTTTAATACTTTATTGTTTGATAGTGGTTGAAAAACATTTTAGATAATATATATATTTTAATGTGGAATATATGAACTTATGGATAATGCATATGGTTAAATGTTAGATGTAGTAATTTTTATTTAAAATACTTATGTTGTTTAAATATCTTTTGTATAAAATGTTTATTTTAGATTTTTTGATGTCTACGGTCCCTCACCCATTTAGAGTTTGTCCCCTTTGGTCTATTAATATTTTATTTTGATCTTAAGACTTATTTAAAGTCTTAAATTAAGTTAATTTATAACCAAAATTTAATTAACTTAACTAAAGTCAATTAGGACTTAATTAACAACTAACTAAAGTTATTTATAACTTATCCCTCAACCATATCTTGAGAAGAGGATTATAAAAGAAGATCAAAGTGACATATGGAGGAGGAACATTACACAGGTATTTTTGAAGACTCTGATTTACTTCAAAGTTAATCATAATACTCTTTTCTATGCAACATATTTGAGATAAATTAACTTTTTTAGATAGATCAAGGACACATTCTCTAATGATTAATTAATATGCTTAATTAACATGGGTATATCTAGGTTTCATTATTTAGTTTATAAATTGATTATCTAAAAGTTGTTAGGTTTAATATCTTATGATGATTATAGATTTGAAGTCATATGAGCAGAATCCAAACTACTTGACCTAAATACTAATGAATACTTTGATTTATGTGACATGTTATTGATCTATTTAGATTGTATTGGTTGTAATATCAAGGATTTATGTACTGAAAATACTATTTCTCAATAAAATTTTACTTTATCTTTGCTAACACAACTCTCTTCTAAAGACTCACAATCTTTTCTTTTATTTTCACTTATGTTATTTTAATTTTTTTTGTGTTTAAATTTAATTAATTATTTTTAATTTATATTAATTAATTTATCTTATTAAGTTTAATATTTAGCTAGTCTAGATTAGTGTTTCTTAAAAGTTCTTAGATTAATGCTTTTATGTGTGTAACTTTTGGCTCCCACCTACTACCTAGGGGTTCGTGCATTAATGGTTTTTTATATATCTTGGATGACTCCAATACTCACATATTTATTGATTATCCATTCATTAAAATAGTTATTATTTTAATTATTTCCAATTTTTAAGTTCCTTGGGTTAGGCCAAATTTAATTCTTGATTTCATCATTCAATGGCATCCCCCTTCTCAAGTTATACCATTAGAAAGATTTGGAAGCTATACATACCTCGCATGTTTTGGGGTATTTAGAGGGAAATTATATTAAATATATTTCATAACAAGAAACATTGTGTTAATAGAGTGTAATTATATAAAGGAAAACTTTCTCTCATCGAAAGGTGTTAAAATGGAAAAGGTGAAGGAATAAAAATGAATATTATCCCTTAAGTGGGGTTTAGACATATAAGAGGAAGTAGATAAAGGAAACATAAAGGTTGATAGGAGTTATTCCAAATGGTTCTATCCCCCCTCCCACTCATGGGTTAAACTTAGCTTTGACAGTGCCTCAAATGGAATATTATCCTACCTAGTGGAGGGGGAGTGATTAGAAATAGGAATGAAGATTTATTCATGGATTATGAAAAATATCTTGGTGTTTAGTATAACCAGTTTGTTGAATCTAAAAATACTCTATGGGGATTAAAATTTCCAAGGAAATTAATTTAAAATACCTCATAATCAAATGGGGCTATATTAATACAATAAATTTTCTTTTAAGGTTAAACCCCCTAGTTGGAAAATTAGAAACCCAATGTTTGATTCTCTAAGTATATTACAATAATTTGGAGAGGTTAATTTTATATCTCATATTTTCACCCTTGATAGGCTGATTCAATCCCTCTCAACTTGAGTTATTCAATGTGATTAGTCCTAGGTTGTGGGTGACCTTTATGTGGACCAAACCTCTAGATTTTAGGATAGCTCCCAAGTACAACACCTATACTAATAACTATACTACTTGATTAACTCTAAAAAGGGAAATATGAAAGAAAAAACTAAAAAAATAACTTAGAGGTGACGTACTAAACATGAGGTCCTCAGCTTGCTAATAATACATTATGAAATGCTAAGTTACAATTTGATTATGCCATTTCAAAATAGTCCCTATCACACTAGTGATTCAATATGAAGGATATGAAGGTTTCGAGATCTTAGAATGATTAGAAAAGAAGTGATAATAGTAGACACTAATTAATTATTAGTTATCTAACTAATAAAACCATGTATAACACTTCCTATGACCTGTGAAAGAATACAAGCTTACATAGAGGCATGAATAAGAAGGACAAATGCAAGGAAACACATGTACTATCAATAATCATTCATCAAAACAACCAATTAAAGATCATTGTATGTAATATGAATATAAAATATCTAGTTTGAATTTATTCCAATAGTAAAATACAAGACTTAATTTTGGTAGGGCTTTGCCATAACCAATGTGAGGATCCTTTGAAAATCCAAATAAGGTTGCATATATAGGAGAATGTGAGAAAGAGAGAGACAAAAAAAGGTGTGGAATATCATAGATAAATTTAATCAACCATTAAGGAAATTTAAATGTAATAAATTGAGAAATAAAATATTCATGAAGGTTCTCATTAACATGTGTACACTTACTTAATGATGTCCTTCAAATTGGTGTAGGAGGTTACTTAGGCAATTTTGAGTTATTGAACTTAAATCCTTCCTTATGAGATTGTAATTTCACACCTATAAATATAGTTAAGAAGTTTTTAACTAACATGTGTCATTATTGATGAGTTTCTATGCCACTCTTCTACAAGTTTTGTAACTTCTTCTTTTGTCTTCAAAAGCATACAATTTTCACTATCTCTCTTTGGGCTCAAATGCTTCAAATTTTGTTTCCAACTTCTTGAATACATTATTTCTTCATGGATAAATTATCCATACCTTATAAAACTTTTATCAACCCCTTTTAGTGACTCAAATACTTAATAGCACTCCATTTCACACCCAAACCTCTTGCTTGCCTTCATTTCCTTGTAGCCCTTAAAAAAGAAAAATCTCCTTATGTGGAACATTATATAGATGATCCTAGAAAAATAATAATATATTTGAGTACCCTATATACTCTTACATCACTTTAAAATTTTCATGACCAGACCCTGAGTGAAAGTGTACTTACTCCACCTATTTCTCTCTCTATTAGCCCTCAACTAGGTCTCTTAGCCTAAAAATCTGTGATTTGCATCCATTTATATCTCACACATGTGAAAAATCAATTAAATATTTGATTAAATTTCCATACCCCATAATAATTCTCCATTTCAAATTTTATAATATGAGACCTTTTACGAATGGTTGAACCAAGAAATGGCCAAAATCCTAGTCTAGGTGCATGCTCAGGCTTGAGAAGGAATTAGAGTGACTTATTAAGAAATTGATAGGTTAAAATGATTTATTATGGTTTTTAGTGCCTAAAAAAACATATTAAAAATCAATATTCCATAATAAATATCTCCAAGAGTACTCCATAGGCCTGTAATTGAGCTTTTTGGCTAACAAAATAGTGCAGTCACCCTTCTAAGACCAAATTATTGGCTTGAAAAGTGCATATACTACCTTAGGACATATTTATATGTGTATAAGGTGTTATGGGATCTATTTATAGGCTTAAAAATCCTCTCTAAATTATTTGGGGTTTACCACCACCTTACACAATCATAAACATGCCTGTAATTGAAATTTTGGCCTATTTCATATACTGTACCTTTCACATGTGCTACCAAGTGTGTTATTCAGATCCCCATGGGAGATGTGAGAATAATTATGGTAATTTAGAAGATAAAATATTCCACCTTAATTCATTTAATCCATCATTTCTCTCATTAGGTCTTTTAGGAGGGTTTAGTAAGGGCTTTAGGTGTTTACCATCTTAACAATGGTTCATAAAGCACAAGGACTTAAACCAACAAAAATGACAAAATATGGGAGTATGGGTAATAAAATAACATAAAATATGATATTTATCTCCCATATAAATCCTTTTTACACTTATAAGCAAAAGAAGATACTCCTTGAGCTCCTTTAAAAGCAAACACAAGGTTTAGAGAGACCTCCAATCTTAAAGATTGTACATACATATGTGGGGTTTAATGATTGAACCGATACAAAATATTTGATTTAGTATACCCCTACCACCACCTAAAATTACATTTTACTACTATTCAACTCCTCCAAGTATTTTTGAGCATTCAAAAATGGCCTCTCTGGCTAATTAACTGTGTGAGACTGAGAGTATGGTTTTGGGTATAAAAATCCATCAAACTACAAGATTTTGATCTTAAACATATCCATTAAAAATTAAACCTTTTTATAATTTTTGTAACATTATTTAATTTTAATTTTTATGTCTCATTGTGTTCAGGGCTTGGCCTTACTGACTGTAGCAAACCCATTGAGGGTTTTAGGCCTGATGGCAACTTTTAACCCTCAGTCTTGTGTTTTATCATTTAATCCTTCACCAAATAATACATATTTAGTGAGAATATTTTACATGGTTTTATATATACCTCAAGGTTTCTCTTAATTATAATTCACCTCACAAATAATATTTCTCAAGTCTGTCTTCAAATAAACATGTAGGTCACTATTTTGGGTCTCTTGACTGTAACCTAGGAATAGACCCTCACTACTGAGTATTATCACCTTGGTGGTCCAAACCAATAATATAGATTTATATTGATTTTATTTATCATATATCCATAAAAAAATTTACCTTACATAACATTCATAAGTTTCCCTTCTATTTTCATACACAAGCACGTGTATGAACTTTTAGGCCTATAAAGCCTAATTTAACCTCTTTCTCTCTTTAGTGGCATCAGTAATCTTATGAATTTTTTTAAACCCTGGAGACCCTTGGAAAATGATAAATATTTTTTCACATTTATCAACACTCATAACCTATTAGAATTTTCATACCAACTTTAATGTGTTCTCCTTTCTATGATGGCTACTAGTAACCTTTAGGTGATGATTTTAGGCTTTTAGGCCTATTTCCACTTTTTGCTCTTACTCCACTAGTAATTTGAAAATAACTAGAAATATTATATTTTAGTTTTAAATATGGAACATTTTCCATTATTCAAATATATGGTCCATTAAAATAACTACTAACACACGTTCTCCAATTTGTCAAAACATGACTGTGTATGTTGATGGGTGGTATGACTGTAGGTTTGCATTTACTTCTCTTTCATTGGCACCTTGGATATTTTAAGGTGATATTATAATGATATTAATGTTTATATTTAACTTTTTAGACATTTTTTACTTACTTTAAATGACACATAGTTCAATGCTTTCTTTATTTTGCATACACACACTTGTAGCTACTAGTCACTCCATCTATAAGACTCATTATGAAGATTGAAACTTATGCACTCATCCATGTTATTCACACTAATGTTGTGGGATTATTAAAGGATATATGTGTGTTTTAAATTTTACACCAATTCCCTCTCAAGATTATGCATCTCTAGTATGAGGTTTATGAACCATAAATGTCCACTTATAGGTCTGTAGACTTATGGGTGGATAAAACCTATCTTGGTCCTATTTGAGAGTATGTCTTGGATCTTTCATTCATTATAGTGATTTTATTATTTTCCAATGATATTTTACACACCAATCTTGACCTTTCCATTTCCATTTGGGAGAAATTTTGGCAATCAGGCCTGTAGGAGGCCATACATCTACTATACCATAATTCAATAGAACTATGCACCATGGATTATCTTCAGGGAAACCATATTTCAAGGTGAAATCACATGTATTATATAAAATTGAAAGGTATATCATGAATGATAAAGAAAAATTAAAACTTCTATAGATGATAATAGTCAATATATAATCACATATTGCTTATAGTTGTGATGATAATGTTCAAACCATACATGAGGCACCATTTTCTTTGATAAAGACATCTTATTCAGTTCAAATACGTAATAAAATTGAAATAAAAATGTTCCATTTGATCCTTTAAATCACCACATAATAATTATTTTATTCCATCAAAATTTGGAGTGAATAAATAAAAGCAAACCTAGACCCTATTTGGATAAGACATTGTGAGCCCCTTACACTCTTAAAAATTGTTCATAGAGTTAAGGGGATTAATTATGAAAAAAATGACACAAAGTAGAAGGTCATATGGAACCCCTAATATTCCCAATATCTTATCTTTCAAAACTCTCTCTCTCTCTCTCTCTCTCTCTCTCTCTCTCTCTCTCTCTCTCTCTCTCTCTCTCTCTCTCTCTCTCTCTCTCTCTCTCTCTCTCTCTCTCTCTCTCTCTCTCTCTCTCACACACACACACACACACACACACACACACACACACACACACACACACACACACACTTAAACTAACTAAAAGTTGAACTGCCTTTTGGAGTTGCTAAGGAGAGAAATGGGAAAGATGAATAGTTTTTTACCCTATTTAAGTTTCAAATCTTTTCAAATTTATGGATTTGAACATTTACAAACTAGAAAAAAATTTAGGAGTGTTTTTAAGTGGTATTCCCTCTACAACATGTATAGATGTGGCATGATGTGTCAACCACTCCCTTCTTTTGCAAACTTGCCATGTTCTTACCATATTCCCTTCTTGGACATTAAAAATGATCAAATAAGCATGTCAAAGTGAGTTAAAACATTATAAATGAATTTTTAATTCATTTAATTCACTTGTACAGACCATGAAACATATTAAATGACTCTGACTTGGGCTACATGGCATGTCAAAGATCTCTCAACCCTTGACCCACTTTGAAATCCTTTGACCAAGACACAATATGACTAGAAAAACATAATATTGGGAAGACATTTACCCTAAACTTGTAAAAAATACCTTAAATAATTATAACCATGCCTTATAAAAGATTTTAAATATTGAAAACTAACGTGAAGGCTTGACAAGATAATTTTTTTATTAAATTGGTCTATGGTATCAAAAATTTGGCTAACATCTTTGGAAACCTCCTAGGAATACATGCTTGAATATGCATATAGACTAGTGGATTCATAGATTAATTTGGATATGGTGTCATAAATTCAACCTAACTTGAATTAAACTAAGAATAAGACTTGAAAACAACCTTGAAACCAATTGAATTAGACAAGTGAAAGACAACACACCACATCACAAGTGTCATAAGTTACTTGGAGTAAAGAATAACATAAAGTAAACAAGACACAAACCTATTATTTAAGCACTTATGGAACATAAATACCTATTCTAATATGTACAAATTTGTAAAACTAACCTCAATAGTATGGTTTCAAGTGTATCCCATTTATTGGGATACTTAACTCCTCTCCATTGAGTCTTGTAAGCTAAAAAGAATTGTGTTCTTTGTAAGAAATGATAGCATATGGTCCACTCCATAATGAATCAAACATAGTATTATTACCAATATTATCTCTATCAACATCCCACTTTAAGATAATATATCCTTCTTGATATTTTCTTGAGATATCTCTCTTGTCAAATTTTATTTTCACTTGTGCTTGGTGACAATCCATGGTGTGCATAACATGATTTATTAATTCCTCCAAGGCTATTAGTTATATTAATCTTATCTCCATAGGATTATTATCCATTTTATTAATCTAATGTGCCAACTTAAGAGCTGGTAATTCAAGTGGAATGGGTAGTTTGGCTTTTCTCCCATAGACAAGCATATAAGGTATGTTACCAATTGTAATCTTTGGGGTGATCCTATCAACCCATAGGGTTGTCTTCAATATAGTGTGCTAAGTATTTTTATTATCTTCTATTTTCATATTTATAATTTTTATAAATTTATTATTAGTGGACTCATTTATCCTATTACCTTGGGGGTAGTAATTAGAATAAGTGCTCAAGTAGATACCATATTAGAGAGCACATTCCATTGTTTATACACCACTAAAAACCATGGAATTATCATAAATTATTTTTATAGCCACACCAAACCTTGTCATTAAGCTCTTATATAAGTTAATAACTAATGTTTCATTATCCTCCTTGAGGGACATTAATTCTACCCACCTTGTGAAATAGTCAGCATCTATAAGAACCCATTTATGGCCTACACTAGATGAAGGATTGATCATTCCAATGTAGTCAATTCCCCACTTCATGAATGGTTATTCAACCTGAATAGGATTAAGAGGAAGGTCTGAAAGTATTTATTTTCATATAAAATAGTGCATATTTTTGGAATATTCTAACCCAATAATATGAATCCTTGAATATGATAGGCCAATAGTAACCAACCCTCATTATTTTTACATTTGTAGTTTTAGGTGCAAAATGACCTCCAATTGGTTTATCATGTAATTTTTATAAGAGAATATTAAATTTATCTATTTACACACATCTTAGTAAAATTACATTTAGGTCTTTCCTAAATATAACCCCATCCAAAAAAACATAAGGTATTGCTTTAAATCTAAAGTATCTCCTTCTTGCTTGATCTAGACCCATAAGACACTCACCTATTTGAAGGAACCTTGCCATTTCTTGTGTCCAACTTGGGTATTATGAATTTTTAGATATACTAGGATCCTCTTGCAATGATAAAACCATCTCTTCTTCTTATTTTAAGTTTAATTCTAGGTGTTCACAAATCCCTCTCCCTCTTACTAGATTAATGGCATTTATTTCAACATCATACTCCATCACCTTAGTTATCCATCCATATATTTTATCATTAAATTATTTATTCAAGATGAAGTATCTTATGATTGGATGAGTTACCATGACATGTATTTTGTTTTTGGACACCATATGCCTGAATTTCTTAAGACTTATTATAATTGCCAATACTTGTTTCTCAACATATGTGTACCTCTCTTCATAGCCTTTTATTCATTGAATAAAAAAGGATATAGGTTGTTCAATTTCTTCAGTAATATATTGCATTAACATATAATAAATGGTGTCCATTTTGGAATATACAAGAAAAAGTTCGTAGAAAAATTAGGGTTGATTAGTGTAGGTGCTTTAATAATAGCTTGTTTGATGGCTTTAAAACTAGCCTTCCCTTATTTAGTCCAAACAAATGCTTGATGATTGTTTAACATAGATGTTATAGGTATAAAAAGAGTGGAAAATCCAAGTATGAACCTCGTAAAAAAATTTATCTTTCCAAGAAAACTTTGGAAATCTTTTTTATGTTTTGGAAATGACAAAGTTAGTATGGAACTCACCCTAATAGGGTCTATATCAAGCCCATATTTATAAAATATATGTTTAAGTAGTATAACATCATGAACCACAAAAAAACACTTCTTTAAATTGAGATAAACCCCATATTTCATGCATCTTTCAATTATTATCCTTAAATGATTCAATTGGTCACTAACATCTTTAGAGAAAATGATTATGTCATCAAAGTATACTAGTACCATCTCATTAATCAAACCTTGGAAATACACATCGATATCCATTTTGAATGTGTCACCTACATTGGAAATCCTAAATGTCATTATTTTTTAGGCATATGTGCCCCCATTTAGTGGTGAAGGATTTCTTACATTGATCTTCTTTTACCAACACTTGGTTGTAACCTAAATAGCCATCCAAAAGTAAGAAACATTGAGAACCTACCACTAATTGAAGGATTTAATCCATTTAATATAGAGGATAGTGATAATTAAATGAAAACCTATTCAAGTCTCTAAAATCCAAACATAATCTTATCTCATCATTCTTATTTCTCATAGGAACTAAATTGGAAACCCATGAAGAGTGTTTCATAGGAAAGATAATTCTTGACTCTATCAACATGGTGAGTTCTTTTCTAATTAGGAAATTCAATTTAGGATTGATGTGAATTTTAATTTGCATTAAAATATTAGAATTAGTATCAAGCTATATAGTGTGTTGATCCAATGAGGATTCAAACCCCTTGATTTCAATATAATCCCAAGCAAAGACATTAAGAAATTCTTTACATAACTCAATAAATGCAACCTTTTCTTTTGGAGTACATACCTTTCCAAGATTTAGGACTTTATATTTAAAGATAGCCACTTTTTCATGATTTTCCTCTTTTTTATATATAATTATTTTATCTCTCCTCATTTTATCACTTTCATTAAATATACTATCAAGAGTAACCATCCCTTTAGGAAGCTTATTAGAGATTTATTGCATAATTTGGTCCCCATATTAGTGCTTCAACTTGTCCTAGTTTTTGAAATAAAACTCAACCTATCATTGGATAATACAAGCTATTTGTTTGTCATTTTCAAACACTTTCAATTGAAACCATTGTCTACTATTGAAGGCCTTACAACTACCATGATGTGTGGTTGAGTTTTTGGATTCTTGATATTATTAGGGATATCAAATTGTGCTCTAACTAATGCTAACCTATCAGCATGCTATTTATCTTCCATATAATGTAATGGCTATACCTTCCTCATGTAAGTAATGGACCCAAAGACCAGTATATTCAACACCTCTATAGTGGTAAAATTCATTATTTTCAAATCCTCCTTCATCAAAGAAGAGATCTAAAATGTATTCAAGAGAAACAATTGGATCTTGGTCACTTGGATGATCCTCCTCATCAATGATAGTAAAATTTACATTAGTAACATTTGGTTCGTATGGATCAATTTAAAACCTTGAGATAGGTTCTAATTTTATGGTAACTTTCATGCCATATCTTGTCCTAAAATCCATATAGGACCAATTTGATGACATGTAACCACCAATATTTTCCATGAAGTCCCTTTATAAGGAAAGGGAAAATGGTTCCAAGTCAACAAAAACCACATCTTGAGAAATGAATAAATTAGGACAAGCATGAAGAGTTAGATTCAAACCCTTGATAAAATCAACTATCTTAGTGGTTAAACCATATAGGTGTAGTACACATTTAGTATTAGGCTCATATTTGATGCCTAAATCATCAAATATCTGCATTGGCATGACTGATATATGAACTCCAATCATTGAAACATATAAGGGAGAAGGCTTGTTCACTTTACCTTATTATGACTCACTAGGCTTAGATATATTTATGAACACAATAGTACCCTTTATTATTTATCATGATGATGATTTGAACTTATATATCTCCTATTATATAATATCCCTTTACCCAAGAATAGATAAATCATCCTACATATGTATACTTACATGAATATTTTTCATTTGATCCATTATGTTGAGAGAATAAGCACCAATCTTGGGCTGTCCTCTAGGAGTTATGACATCACTTTGGGTTTTATTTTTTTAGTTTATAAAGGTGATTTTATCATTATAATTTATTTTATATTCTTTATCCTTTGAATATACATTATGATCTCTTATACCTTGAGTTATAAAGGGAATTATAGCTGAACCTTTTCCACTCTCTTGTGCTTCTTCAACAACCCTCCTTTTAGACCTAGTGTTGGTTGTAATAGAACTATCCACCACCCTAATTGAGATTCCCACTTTATTTATTGTTAAAAATTACTCTTATTTAAAAATTTCAAGTGTATGACTTGATTTAACTTTCTCTCTAATATCCATAACCTAATTTGAAGCTTCAACTTATGTTAGAGAAGGAAAATTTCTATCTTGTGCCACATAATCTTGATTAAACCCTCTATCTTAATTAATGTATTACTCATGAGATTTATTACACTGAGAGATACATTTTTTTATCTTGCATTATATTATTTTTTTTGGGTACCAAATTGATTTAAGTGGAGGCTACATTTGGGTTAAAACTTGTGTATGGTTTAACATTAGTGATATGGCCTTGAGCATTTCCTTGAAATGGTGTCCATTATGAGTGATATGGATGATGAGATTGGTATGAAGCTTGGTAAGGAATATGATATTTAATTTTGTCTCTCTCCATTTTCATTATTTTTTAAAAAGAGTCTTAGGTATCCCTTCTACATAATTTGGTTTGCTTGCTTAACTAGGGGTAGCTAACTCATGACTAGTTATGGTAGGAATGGGAGCAAGATTTGGGGTAGGGGTATGAATGTATATAAATAAAGGAATGGGAGGATTTGGATCAAAATTTATATCTTGGATCATATTTTTATTAGTTTGAATAGAAATTTCATATGCATTTGGTAAGGTATTATCACCCATAGATTGAATCATAACCACTATATCATTGTTTAAAGCTTTAAGATAATATATGAATGCATAGTTTGGAGTGGTTATTACAATAATTGGGATATTATCCCATGTATTTTATAACCTATCATTAAAATATTTCATGAATTCTTGAGGGGATCTTTTTATAGTGGTTAATTGATCAGCCAAGGATAAATGATCACTTTTATCTTCAAATATCTCACTCAATTACCTTCCCAAGTCATCCCATGAGTCAATGTAATTATGGGATAAGGTAATATGCCACTCCAAAAAATTGAATTTAAAACTAATTTCCAATAAAATAATGGCCAAATTTTATTTTTTTATGTTATGGATGTTGAAATTTTTTTCCATGTCCCTAATATGTTCAATAAGAGTAAGAGTAGTTTCTCCACTAAAATAAGGGACACTCTGGAGGGAAGCCACTAGTATGTCATCATATTGTGAAAGTTTTAAGGGATAACCACCATTAAAGGAAAAAATGGTAGATTTATATCCATACTATAAGACTTAGGAATACTTGGATAGAAGGTAATTTAAAGCTTTGTTCTAGGTGAATTTATATAAGGGAGAGTATGAGGCAACCTATTTATTTTGATTGAATATAAAGGTAATTCAAAAAAATCAAAAGGGATACCTTTCACTTTTTATATTTTAGTTACCTTTGGCATGAAAAATGGATCACTAAGTAGAAACCAAGAGTTTAGAACCTATTGTATTTGTTAGATGTTGCATAAACAAGGCTACTATAACTGCACTTTTCTAAGACCAACATCAATCTTAGACAACCTCTTTCCAATTAGGTCCCACCAGTCATGATATATATGTTATAGCTCAAAATTTCACCCTTGAAAGAGTGATTAAATCTCTCTCAACTTGATTTATTCAATGAGATTTATCTTAGGTTGGTGGTAACCTTCAATTGGACCAAACCTCTAGATTTTGGGCTAGCTCCCAAGTACAACACCTATACTAACAACTATTATAATTGATTAAATTGGAAAATGGAAATATGAAAGATAAAAATAAAAAATTAAATTAGAGGTGATGAACCAAATATGATCTCTTCATATTTCTAAGAATTCACTATGAAATACTAAGTTATAATCTGATTATTCTATTTCAAAAGTCCCTATCACATTAGTGCTTCAATATGAAGGATATGAAGGTTTCAAGAGATTATAATGATCAGAAAAGAGGTGATAATAATATAAAATAATTAATTTTTAGTTCTCTAAATAATCAAACCATGTATAACACTTCCTATGACCTATGAAAGAAGACAAGCTTACATAGAGGAATGAATAAGAAAGACAAATACAAGGAAGCACACTTACTATAATTAATAATTCATCAAAACAACCCATTAAAGATCATTATATGTAATATTAAGATATAATATATATCTTTAATTGATTCCAATATCCAAATACAATACTTAGTTATGGCAGGGCTTCACCATAACCAATGTGAGGATACTTTTCAAAGCCAAATAAGGATAAATATATACAAATAGAGAGAGAGAGAGAGAGAGAGAGAGAGAGAGAGAGAGAGAGAGAGAGAGAGAGAGAGAGAGAGAGAGAGAGAGAGAGAGAGAGAGAGAGAGAGAGAGAGAGAGAGAGAGAGAGAGAGAGAGAGAGATGTTCCATCCACCATGGATGTATTTTTAATGTAATAACTTGAACAATAAAATAGTCTTTAAGGTTCTCATTAACATGTGTACACTTGCTTAATGATGTTCTTCATTAGATTTACATAAGAGGTTACTTAGGAAATTTTGAGTTCTTGAATATAACTCCTTAATTTTGAGACTACACCTTCACACCTAAAAATATAGTTAAAAATTATTTAACTAACATGTTTCATGATTGAGGAATTTCTATGCCACTCTTATGTAAGTTTTATAACTTCTTCTTTTGTCTTTAAAAGTATATAATTTTCACTAGCTCTCTTTGGGCTCAAATGCTTCAAATTTGGTTTCCAACTTTGTGACTATAGTATTTCTTCATGAATCACTTCTCCCTACCTTTGAAAACATGTATCAACCCATTTTAGTGACTATAATACTTAATAACACTCCATTTCACACCCAAACCTTTTGCTTGCCTTCATTTCCTTGTAGGCCTCAAAAAATACAAAGGTCATTGTATAAAACATTATATAGATACTCCTAGAAAAATAAGCATATATTTTAGTACCTACTATGTTATTATAACTCTGTATATAGTTTCATGACAAGAAACTAAGCTAAAGTGTACTTACTCCACTTGTTTCTCTCTCCAATTAGCCCTCAATTAGTTCTTTAGGCCTAAAAAATTGAGATTTATCTCCATTGATCTATCAAAATTTTTAAAAACTTAATTAAATGTTTTATTAAATTTCCATACCTACTAAGCATGATCCATGTCAAATTTTATAATATGATACCTTGTATAGATGGGTGAATCAAGAATGGCCAAAACCCTAGTCTAGGTGCATGTTCAAGCTTGAGAAGGAATTAGAGTGATTGATAAATAAATTTATAGGTTAAAATGATTTATTATGGTTTTTTAGTGCCTAAAAAATCGTATTATAACTCAATATTATATAATAAATCTCTTGAAGATTACTCTATAGGTCTATAATTGAACTTCTTGGCTAACAAAATAGTACAACCACCCCTCTAGGCCTAAATTATTGACTTGAAAAATTAATAGATATGTAAAATGTGTATAGGTAGTGATGGGATATATTTACATGATTAAAAATTCTCTATAATTTATTTGATTCTTATCACTACCTTACACACTCATAAATAGACCTATAATTGAGCTTTTTTGGCCTATTTTATACATTATACCTTTCACATGTGCTACCAAGTGTGTTTTTCAGGTACCCATGGGAGATATTATAATAATATAGTCATTTAAAATCCAAAATATTCCACATAAAGGAATTTAATCCATATTTTCTCTCGTCAGGTCTTTTAGGAGGGTTTAGCAAGGGTTTTAGGTGTTCACCATATTAATGATGGTTAATAAAACACATGGACTTAAACTAAGAACAAATTATATAATATGGGATTAGGGAGACCAACCTAAAATAACATATTATATTTATCTCACATTCAAATCCTTCATACACTTATAAGCAAAATAAGATACCCCTCGATCTCCTTCACAAGATAAACATAGTGTTTAAAGAGACCTCCAGTCTTAAAGATTGTTCATACATGTGTGGGGATGAATGATTTAAATAATGAAAAATATTTGAGGTATGAGACCCATAAAACCACATAATATTACCTTTTTACACCATATAACTCCTCTAAGTATTTTTAAGCATTCAAAAATGACCTATCGGGCTAACTGACTATGTGAGGACTGATGTTATGGTTTTAGGTACAAAAATACATCAAACTACAAGATTTTATTATTAACCATATCCATTATCCATATAAAATTCTTATAAATTTTTAAAAATTATTTAATTTGTATTTTTATGTCTCATTGTGTTCAGGGCTTGGCCTTACTGACTGTAGTAGACCCATTAAGGATTTTAGACCTGATGGTGACTTTTAACCCTTAGTCCTATATTTTGGATTTTCCTCCTTCACAAAAGAATCCATATTTAGTGATAAAATTTTCCTTGGTTTTTATATATACATAAATGGTTATCCTAATTCTCATTTACCTCATAAACAATCTTTCTCAAGTCTATCTTCAAACAGACCTGTAGGTCACTATTTTGGGTCTCATGACTACAACCTGGGAATAAACCCTCACTACTGAGTCTTAGGAAATTGGTGGTACAAAAAAATAATATATATTTATATTTATGTTCCTTATAATATCTCCAAAAAACCCTTGATCTCACATAACATTCAAAAGTTTCCCTCCTATTTTCATACACAAGCCTTATATGAGCTTTTAGGCCTATTAAGCCTAATTTGACCTCTTTTTCTCCTTAGTGGCATTAGTCATATTATGAGTTATTTTATAAAAATAGTGACCCTTGTATATTAATTAATATTTTTTCACATTTAAATAAACTCATAACCTTTTATCATTTCCATACCAATTTTCATGAGTTCTCCTTTCTATGTTGGTCACTAGTAACTTGTAGGTGATGATTTTAGGATTCTAGGCCTATTTACACTTTTTGATATTTATCCATTAGTAATTTAAAATTAAATGGAAATATTATAATTTATTTTTAAATAGGTAACCTTTTCCACTATTAAATTTCACGGTCCATTCAAATAAATACTAACACACTTTCCCCAACTTATCAAAACATGACTATATATGCTCATGGGCAATATGATTGTAGGTTTGAATGTCCTTATCCTTCATTAGTACTTTGGATAATATTAGGTATTATTATAATTATATTCATTTTTATCTTTATATTTTTATACCCTTTGTACTTCCTTCAAACAATGCATAGTTCAATGTTTGTTCTATTTTGCATACAAAGGCTTGCAGCTGCTAGTCACTCCACCTATAAGACTCATGTATAAAGATTGAAACCTATGTATAGATAAATTTTATTCACACTGATTTTTTTGGATTATTAAAGGCTATATGTGTGTTTGGAATTTTACACTAGGTCCCTCTCAGGCTTATGCATCTCTAGTATGAGGTTTATGAACCATAAATGTCTACCTACAGGTTTGTAGACTTGTGGATGGACAAAACCTATCTTGGTCCTATCTAAGCATATGTATTATATATTTCCTTAATTATAGATAATTAATTATTTTATAATTATATTTTACACACCACTCTTGACCTCTCCATTTCCATTTGGGATAAGTTTTGGTAATCAGGATTGTAGGAGGCCATCCATCTACTACACCCTACTTCAATATAACCATGCAATCATGGGTTATCTCTAAGGAAACCATATTTCAAGGTGAATTCACATGGATTATATGAAATTTATAGATCTATAATTAATGATAAAGTAACTTTATAACTTTTGGAGATGACAACCATCAATATCTAATCAAATTATGCTTGTAACTAGGATGATAATGTTTAAACCATACATGAGGAACAATTTATTTACTAAATACATATTTTTAAGATGAGATAATTTTTTAAATTGACATAAAAATGGTCCATTTTATCCCTTAAATCACTCACAATAACCATCTTCTTCTATCTAACTTTGGAGTGAAGAAACAAAAGCAAACCTAGACCCTGCTTGGATGAAAAAGACATTGTGAGGCTCTTATACTCTTAGTGATTATTCAAAGAGTTAAGGGGATTAATTAGGAAATAAATTCCAAAAATTTAAATTTCATAGTGACCCCTTAATATTCCCAATATTTTATCTTTCAACTCTCTCTCTCATTCTTATACTAACTAAAAATTGAACTATTTTTTGGAGCTACCAAGGAGAACAATGGGAAAGATGAATATGTTTTTGCCCTATTTGAGTTTCAGACCTCTTAAAATGAATGGATTTAAACCCTTAAAAACTATAATAAGTCTTATGACTGTTAAAATTTTTCTTCCCTCTACAACCTATATGGACATGGGAAGATGTGTCAACCACTCCCTTCTTCTGCAAACATGCCACCTTCTTACCATATTCCCTTCTTAGACATTAAAAATGATCAAAACAACATGTAAAAGTGAGTTTAAATGTTATAAATGAATTTTTACTTCATTTAATTCACTTATACATACCATGGGATATATTAAATTATTCTAACTTAGACTACATGGCATGGTAAAGAACTCTCAACCCTTAACTCGCTTTGAACTCCTTTGACCAAAACACAATATGACTAGACAAGCATAATATTAGGAATACAATTACCTTAAAATTTGAAAAAATAACTTAAAAAAATGATAACCATGCATTATGAAATATTTTCAATCTTGAAACCAAGGTGAAGGCTTGACAAGACAAGATTTTTGTTAAACTGGTCTATGGTAGCCAAAATTTGGCTCACATTTACCTTAAGTGATATATTTAGGGAATGTAATAGAGGTATAGATTGGTTTGAAAGTATATGCATATCTAATTTAATCCTTTTTAAGTGGGTCAATTCCACTATATACCTCACCCCATCACCCAAATCCTCTATTATGAAGCTAAAAAATAAGTTCTTGGCCTTGGTGTTTTTTAGTTTCTCTTTACATAAGTTAGAATCCACTTCATTTTTAGAAAGATTTATA